>OX246738.1:78297264-78644764 GCA_945910005.1 Isoperla grammatica
CTCTGTCTGCACCCAGGTAGAAGGCCAGAGTTCCCCCACCACCGGACCTTGCACGAGCGGCCGGGAGGGAGGGTTATTTACCGATGTGCATGGAAGCGAGAAGGGTAGCTTGAGTAAATAATTGGCATGTCATTGTTATATTCCACTAGTGCTAAAAACATAATAATATGTGGATGTTTACGACGACGTTCACCTACGAAATTGTACAAAACATCGCAAAACCAATATAAATAGTATTTTTAATTTTCAATTTCGACAAAAAATTACGCACATTGCTTCCTCTTGTTTAATAACGTTGGTGACGTAATTGTTCCATTGTTGCGGTGTCATGTTATCGAATCTTTCATACACAAGACGTTCCACGCTATCTAGTTCAAATGTAGTATTATTTGAAGCTACAAATCGCTTAAATTGACTCCATAGTTCATACATTGTCAATGGGATTTAGTTCGCAGTGGTATGGTGGAAGTCTTATCATAGTGTGGCGTACAGGTCGTGGGTTGTTTCAGGCCAGTCGTGTGCCCGGATGCTCTTTTAGAACTTGTATTGTTGCATCTGTCCAATTCTGCTTCATATTCATTTTACGCACTTGTCAGTTGTTTTCGCTTTTTATTTCTAATACGATTATGAGGCAGCCCACGCACAAGACATAATTGTCTCGTGCAGATTTCTTATTTTCTTACTCGTATACAAATATTTATCATATGATTGTGTAACACATAATAACCCATAATATGTATTTCACAATCAATATAACAAAATATTACATAAGGCATATTATTGGTGTGTAAGATCACCATACTGAAACCGCGAAATACCACTGATGTTTACGGTACACAACATCGAAAAATGATTCAAGAGCAGGGTGTGGTGTGAGTTAATCATCACTGAGAGGGAGAATAGTGTCGTTACTTATATACGATCTTAATCTTTATGTTTACGTAAAACATTGATAAGCCATGGTAGATACGTGTGCAGGTCTAGTAAAATACGGCTCCTGCGTTCCAGGTTCGAATCCTGGTTTTGACACCTATGTTATTTTTATAATATCACCTGCACTCATCAATCGATTAGCATCGTTGCAAATCCAAAATATCATCATCGTCAAGTTGTTAAAAAAAACAACAACATATATACTGGGAGTCGCACTCGTGGGTTGTCTTTGTCAAATAGCGTAATTTTTGGTCGAAATTGGAAATTAAAAATACTTTTTATATTGGTTTTGCGATGTTTTGTACAATTTCTTAGGTATTGTAGTAAATATCCACATATTATTCATGTTCTTAGACTTAGTGGAATATAACAATGGCATGCCAATTATTTATTCAAGCTACCCTTCTCGCTTCCATTCACATCGGTAAATATCCCTCCCCCCCGGCCGCTCGTGCAAGGTCCGGTGGTGGGGGAACTCTGGCCTACTACCTGGGTGCAGACAGAGCATGAATTCGAGTGTAGGCGACAGGCTGGCGGGGCGAGAGGACGCGCTCTTGCGAATGCGCGGGTAGGCTAGCTTGCCATCACTCCACGCGTCACTCGCTCATTCACATTCCCGCGCGAAAAGTTCATTTCCACACAATAAAATATCCACTAGTTATAAACATGAAATGACGATGGTAAGACACAGTAACCGATCCGGTGCCGGAGGACCAAATTTATGTACACGAAAATATGAATAAATACATTTCGACATAAAGTTTCTCAAGTAAAAAATGTATTAATGAACCACGGTCGGTTGCTGGTAGTCTTTGCCACTCTTACTTATATCATACATTAAAAAACGCACATACATAAAATGAAATGTTGTAATGTGATCAAATAATATATAAGAACAAAAAACACAAAACACTTGATAAAAACGTAGAAGAATGGTGCTAAGAGGATGTCTTAGACCGGGAGAATAGCGTGACGAACTACATCGTGTCAGAGTTTCACGCGTACTCACAATGACCACTGAGGGTGGGTGAAGCAAACACTCAGGGGCGGATTTAACGGGCGGCGAGGTTGGCGGATGCCGACCGGGCCCCGACCGGGTCGGGGCCCCCCCAAGACCTCCATTGCTGATAATCATAGCTTTATGTAGTTGTCGTCTACTCAGCCGCTATTTGTTAAAATTTTCCATGAAAAGGAAACGAAGCTACAATTGACATAAATTATCTGAAGAGTTTAGTTTGGGCCTTTCACAATAACAACAGGTTGTTAGAAGATAAAAATAATAATAATAATAATTTTTTTAGGAATACCCGTTCTAGGGTGCACACGAGCTTTACCTGATGTGCCCCTCTTCAGGTGACTAACTAGGTTATTAGGGTGTTTGGATAGTTGGGAAGGATTGTCAGAGGTCTGATAGTATGACTCAATCCAGCATTCACTTTTATGACTGAGGAAAACCTCGGAAAAAACCTTCAGTCAGGACTGCCGGTGATCGGAATCGAACCGGCGACCTCCCGAATTAGAGTCTCGCGTCTTACCGCTGAGCCACCTCTATCGGTGTTAGAAGATAAGGGTAGAGACAGCGGCTGAGGAACAACGCTTCGTAAACATAAAAGCGGATGCACATATTTTAAAGTTCGAGGAAAATCAGTTACTTACGTATAGGTGGGGGGTCGGGTGGGGGTGGCTTGTTGTGTCTTATTAAACCCTAAACACGTGTTCGCAGCTCAGTTGTATTATAAGTTTGACAAGTGACGGAAGTCAAGTAGTTCTGGCAAAATATTGTGCTTTGTGCGTGTGTGTGAGCGTTATTCTGTGGGACAGTTTTCGTTTTATTCCTTTTGTTTGTTAGTTTGAATTGTTATTTTACATATATTTTATTCTAGCATGTGGTATTGAAATTATGCCAATGCTAGGTTCAGGTATGTTTAGAAATGAGCGAGAAAGACAAATACAAACAAAAACCATGGGCTGTCAAAATTAAAGATAGGGAACGTTCTCTTTTAACAAGTGCGGGCAATGAACCAGTGACCCTAAACAAACAAAATAAGCATTTTTTGCTGATAGGAAGGTATGTTCGAGTGCGATTAAATCTGCACGTGTTGGTGAAGTAAGTAAACGCGATGAAACGTCGATTGATATTAATAATCTCTGTTCTGGTCTCCCCACAGTGCAACAAAACATGTGTCCGAATCGTCTAGTGACGTCACGAACATTTCGCAAGTAGAACTTAATGTTAATTTTGGAAACCAATACTACTAAAACTGGCGTCTATTTAATCACATCAGTAGCTACTTCAAGCAAAAATGGAGACAGTAATAATTCATTATTTTTTTGGGAAAAGTTTCCCACGGACAAGGCTCTTTTTACAAATTAGCTTTACGCGTTTTAGGCCATTTAACTTATTGCAGTACCAAAAATATGTTCGCTCTTATCGAAATTGTTTCCGGCGGCTGGGGCTTCGCCCCGGACCCCTGCTATTCCGCGCTACCTCATCTACACGTAATTACTACAATCATCAATGCCGACCGGGCCCTTTTTCTTAAATCCGCCCCTGCAAACACTTGGAACGGAATGCCGCCGCAAGCCAGGCCCAACCTCAAAATATCTACCTTTCAATCTTAGCAAGCTTACACCCTCTAGCGAGAGAGGGTGCAAGTAGGAGACGAATCAAATAAAACATACAAATGACAATTTAAAAATGTGACAAAAAGACAATGTTGATTAAAATTACTGTTGTAAAGAAAAACTAAAATAACTTAAACTATAATGATGTTCGACGTATAACAAGTGGAACACTGTAAAAACTACAATATAAATTGTCATAAACAGAAACGAATGTTTTTTTTTTTTACAAAATGACGGTCTAAGATAAATTTTAAAACTTGTGTCAACTGTCACTCCTATTGTAGGGAACACTTATGAAGTCATTGATTATTTTTTAGTTTTTCAACTGACTATCCCTTTAACTAAAAGAAAGATACCTTTAAATTAAACATACCATTTTTTTACTATATGTGAATTAAGTTACAACCTTAGAATTTGTATACATAATTTCTCGATATGTTGCAAATAATTGCTAGTTATTGCATAATTGCATTATTTAAATCCGTTAAAAAGGTTTCTTTAAATGAATTAAAACCTTCAAGTTGATTTTTTAATGGATTTATGTATAATTTCATTCAACCGTGCTCTTCTTTTCATACACTATTATTCTTATCTGTGTATAAGAAGTTGCATAATGTAGATACAGGCTAGGTCTAAAACGTGATATTGTTAAATTATAGAATAACCACATTTAAGCCATAAGAATATCTTTTTAAATTGTCGACAAAGTTCGTTGTTAACTTTTGCATGTTTGCCGTGAAAGTCATCAAACATAATACGTCATTGTAGCCATTCCATGACAGCTATTGGAATTTCAAATACCCAGTGAGAAAGGTCTGAGTGTGTTCGCTATTGTTGGTGCGTAGTATGTGCATCTAACTTCAAGGGTCCGCAAATGCAAATCATATCGGTGGAACACTGTAAAATGAAGAAATTAATTGCCGTAAAGCGTAAATAAGCAATATTTTTTATAACATAGCGGTTACAATTACAATGTAGAAACTATTGCCAAGTATTAGCACTGTCGATTTGGATCTACGAGTAAAAATTCGTTTGAATCCGCTTGTAAGTTTTAATTTAATTAAATAAATAAACATATATTTTTCAGTTATTAATTTTTTGTAGGTTGGCATCGACGAATTTTGCTGGTTATGTTAACAACATCGAGTTTCGTACAATAACCACATTTAAACCATCATAATAGCTGTTTAAACTGTCGAGTATGTTCGTTGTTAACTTTTGCATGTTTGCCTTGAAAGTCATCAAACATAACACGGCTTTGTAACCATTGACATCTATCGAAATTCCAAATACACAGTGATAAAGGTCTGAGTGTGTACGCTATTTTTGGTGCATAGTATGCAGTAGTGTAGTGCATCTAACTTCATGGATCCGCATATGCGAATCATATCGGTGGAACACTGTAAAAATTAAGAAATTATTTGCCGTAAATAAACAATATTTTTTTATAACATGGCGGTTACAGTTTCTATTTTGAAACTATTGTCAAGTGTAAGCACTGGCGATGAGGATCTACGAGTAAAAATTCATTTAAATCCGTGTCTAAGTTTAAATGTAATTAAATAAATAAACAAATATTATTTTCAGTAATTCATTTTTTGTAGGTTGGCATCTTGATGAATTTTGAGCAACGAATTAGATTGGGGGGGCAACAGGGGGGAAACATAAAATATGGTGACGTTAAACGCGTGTGAAATGAATATCCGAAACTAATATGGTGAATATCTACACTTAATAACATGCCTATACGAAAAGGTTAAGTACATATACTTTTAGGAGTTTAACCTTTTGTCGAATAAAGTCAAAATTAAATTTACAGGCCTAGACTCTACAGGAAAGACATAACCTCACTTGTATCGGCAGGCCTATAGGCTGCCAGCTCTACCTATTACCAGCAATAATTATTATGACATGCTTATAACATGTTCCATCACGTATCGTATTACATAATTTACCCTCAGTTGTGTCGATTTCCACTGAAAGGAAAAATACAAACGATTGGAATTTAGCCACATTTGCAGTGGCGGCACTACGGGGTGGAAAGTGGGGACATGCAATTTCCCCCCAAAATTTATTTTGCTCCCCCCCCCCCCCCCCGTTGCCCCGTTGCCCTCCCGATCCATTTCGTTGCTCAAAAGTGCTATTTTCATGGAGTTTGTAAATAAACAAAGTATTAATTTTGGTCGAATTTTGAAAGTATTGTGCCCAGCCGTAAGCAGGATCTAAAGCTAATATTTTTGTTGAAAATACACAACAATAAATTGGTTAAATAATTGTTAAATAATTGTAAAAAAATAAATTGTTTAGAAGTGATTTCCACTCTTTTATGATAGCTGACTCGGGCTCACCTAATTGTCAACGTCAATTCCATGAAACTTGTAAGTGGCGCTAAACCTTTTCTATTTTAGTCTTTTAAAACTATTACTGTTGTGCTTACAGACAGCTAGGATAGTGGCAAGGATTTTCATATTATGTTTTAGTCCTGTTGAATACCCGTGTCCGAGGAATGAAGCTACGGATGTTGTTATTATATGGTTGTCATTGTGATCTTTTGTGAAATGTACGCGAATGTCTATTTAAAAACCCTTAAACATCCTTAAAGACAATTATATTGCAACAACATTTTTACTAGTGAGTAATTTACTATCTGTGCGCGGTTGTGTTTTCCAAATGTATAATTAGTAGCGGATAATGTCGTCATATAAACGCCCTGAAGGCTCTATTGCAGAACTATTAAAATTTATCAATTGCAAAAATCTAAAACTAACAACTCTGCATCTAGTAAGTATACTAGCAGTGCCTGTTATCAACTTGCGACTGTTTCCAGTGTGCCTCTTTCGCAAGTTATTGTAAATACAAATGAAGTGAATGAGCAAGTGAGTGAATATTGCTACTACGATAGAACCATACCTCGGGCGAGCCGGACGCGAAAGATCATTAAAACGTATCTGAGAATTAGTGTATGATATTGGTAACACAAGACTCTCGAACTTAGCAGTGATAGGAATAGAAAAAAACCTGGCAAAATCTCGCGATGTTAATGTGTAATGGACAACTTATCGACAGTACGCCGGCGCATTCAACTCAATTAGCTCGCTCAGGCCGTCTCATCTGACATATCTGTATATACAACTTTGATACACTGGGGTAAGTTAATTCAAAACAATTAATATGGTTTGTACTTTGTTGGTAGAGGCGAGCATTGGTCCTAAACTAGTGGGCTAAATACTATTGCCAATTTGTCTTGCCCCCCTCTAAATTGCCTGCCCCTGTGCTGCTCCCCCCCCCCCCCCCCACACCAAAATATTGCTGGTGTCGCCACTGCACATTTGGACGTCTATGTGGAATCGCGCGATTTTAGATGCTCTCATTTTAAGGTTGTGACGCCAGGGTTTGCGCCACAAAGTGTACTTAGAATTACCGGCCTCGAACTATACATGAATTACACGTCAACACTGGTAAGAGCGAATCGAGGGGAGGAACCAGTCAGTCAGCAGTCACTCTCTCGACAGACCAACGACCACCAGGACAGATCGCGGTGGAGCGGCGATCTACGCAAAGGTTTATACGAGGACTCAAAAATATACCAGTGTAAAATAGGAGTAGATTCGAACTTCGGTGAATTACTTTCGTTTACCTGTGATCGATAAAATATATCGGAGCAATTAGAGAAGTTTCCACGTCAATACAGCCGCCGTTCATTCCACGAATCATTGATAGAAGGTAAGATCCGTTGCCCTTTTATAGACTAAATTAAAGTTTGGCGTGTAGAAGAAATGGCCCAACACTGAAACGCCCGTTTTTTTTTTGTTTCAGTGCTAAGTATCAGAAGAAGAGCACTTCTTCTAGCAGACGAACTAGCCCTCCCCTACAATACACATACTCGCGCGTCACCGCGTCGAGTGTATACAACAGTACGATACGTCACGTCTATAGCCAGACAATAACAGTTACAATCAAGAAAGATATTAGCGAAAAGATCTATCCTATAATTATTAATGTACATAATTTAGTCAATTATTCAATGGTATACACATGATTACTATGATCTGGATGAAAGTGAACTTTACCGTGCAAACACAAGAAAATTTGTTGTTTCTGTTGTGTATGTTTATATTATATTATCTTATAATTTTGGTACAATATATTAATATTCAATATCAAAATATTGAGAAGAATTTTGTTCGTGATTGGTTTCCTTCAACAAACTCAATTACGTGGTGCCCATCCTACCCATTCTCCACTCTTGAGAAAAACAACCCACGCCCACCCCGATTAGATGCTTTGCCCGGCCATGCAGGTCAACATGTATTGTTCCCGTCAAATACGGGTGCAACAAGGTCTTGTTCCACTGACAATTGCGCCGGACTTATGACGTCATTGTGACGTTACGGAGTTATCCGTGATTGCATCCGGTGCATGTGTATGGAAAACGCGATTTGTTGCATATCGAATATGCAACATAGGTTCAGGACAAAAAGGTCGACAGAGTCTGCCATAATTGAATTTATTAATGAGATTTCGTTCTCTTTAGATGATGGTGGTTTAACTGCTGGGTTATTCGTAGACTTAAGCAAAGCCTTTGACTGTATAGAGTATAGACCATTCAATTTTACTCTCCAAGTTAAGTATGTGTGGTCTCAGAGGGAAATGTTTCAACTGGATTAAGTCATACTTAAGCGATCATACAGAGTTTGTTAGTAATAAGTATCAAACGTCACAGATGTTAACAAGTGCAAAGTCTAAGACTGTGCCAGTTACGGCAGGAGTACCTTAGGGTTCTGTGTTAGGACCGTTGTTTTACTCACTTTACGTTAATGACATTTGCAACTACATTTCAAGGATATTTAAAATCATCATGTATGCCGATGACACTACTATAATACGAGCAAAGACTTTGCAAGAACTGATTGTGATTTTAAATATTTTAAGTAGGCAGTTGGAGGAATATTTTATTTCCGATAAACTAATTATGAACAAGGATAAAACAAATGTGATACTATTCTCTACAAAAGGTGTACCTGATAAATATTTGACTGATGTTGAAAATGGATGCAGTATTAAAGTATGTACTTTTATAAATTTGTTAGGAATATTTGTTGATCACAAACTTAAGTGGAGTAACCAACTGGATTATATGTGCGCTAGAATTAATTCTTTTAGCTATGCTTTTAGGCAGATTCGCCCACTGTGTGACTTAGAATCCCTTTTAACTGTTTATTATGGCTATTTATTCATTACTTAGATATGGAGCAATAGTTTGGGGCCAGTGCCCGAATGTCGATAGAGTCTTCAAAGCTCAAAAAAGAGTGGTGAGGGCAATGGTAGGAGTATGCCAAAAAACTTTTTGTAAATCTATTTTTTAAGATTGAGACTTTTAACAGCTGTACCTAGCTTGTATATTTTAAACTGTGTTTTGTGGGTAAGGAAGCACCCACAAAATTTTGCTTTCAATGACGAGGTTCATGCATATAATACTCGAAGACAGAAAGATGTACATACAAAAAGATACAATTTAGATGTCTTAAAACGAAGTCCAAATATTACCTGTGAACGATTTTATAACATGGTTTCATCTGATATTAAAAAAATTTACTTATTGTATCGTATAAAGATTACTTTAAAGGACTATTTGATCAATCGAGTCTTATATAGGGTGGCTGATTTTTTGGACTGACAAATTTGTGTTAGTAACGTTTAATCTCATGTTTTAATTCAATTTAATTTTAATGTGATTTTTTTAATGGATATTGACGATTGTTTATTACGAATGTAATATATGTGACGAAATCAGTTGTATGTATAGAATGTATGAATGAATAATAAATTAAATTAAATGAAATGAAAAAAAGTAGTAGCAACGCAATCTAGTGCACGTTACACGTTATTCAACAGGTCGAATCATCGATCACCGAATACAGAAATACAACCGACAGCGCTGCCATCTTCCATCAGCAGTGGCCACTAGAACTGGCACTATCGTATAACCTTGTGATGTCTAAAGCTAATGTAGTCCATAGTTGTGTAACAGAAGACGCGGCGAATAGAACAAATTGTTGCGTTAGTCTTCACAGTGACTCTTCCGGATTCAGGTGGTAATAAGCGCCATGTTGATTGAAGCTCAGAGGAAGTAACTAAAAGATTATCTTCCGTCAAGACGGAGTGAGTAGTTACGTCTACCGGGTCACGTGGCCACCTCATCGATCTGCTCACGGCGCGTCGGCGCGTGCGCAGTAAGTGTAGAGGTGAGCCTGGCGGACATAGACAGTGATAGTGCCGAGCGCGGCGGGCGATGTGCGGCTACAATGCAGGCAGATGTGAGTACACTGAGCCGTGTGCGGACTAAGCTAGCCCGGCTCAGCGACCGTTTGAGACGCGACGAGGACCAAGACGATGGCCAGGCGGACGCGTCGGACCGCGAACCCGGGACTCCCGCCAAGACAACGACGCAAAGACATCTCTTCCGACAGGTGTTGTATCGGTCGACGACACAGGGCGGCGACGTGGACATCGAGAGTGATACGGACGTGGACTCGAACCCCGACAAGCCGAGGGCGAGGACTTTTGACGCGGAGTGTACCGTTCACCCCTCGGCGGAGGAGGTCAGTGAGGACGAGACAAAGTGTTTGAGGACGCCGGATGTGAGGACGACGACGACGATGACCAAGCCGACGATGCCGCCGAGGGCGGCGACGCTCGCCGAGTGTCAGTCGACGCCGATGACGGGGTTGGAGGACGGGCACGGGTCCGTCTCGGATCTGCCCGAGGGGGGTCTGCTGGAGAAGCTGGGACAGCGGCTCAAGGAACGCAGTGACAAGATGCACAAGGTAAACAAAGCTGCCGCTCGGTTAGAGGATGTATGTGGTGGCGACTTGTTGCCCGGGCTTCCTGACTTGTGTAATACCGACCTAGCCTATTGGGACATACCTCACATTCACAGCTGCATCCACAGAACTTGCAGCTATGTCCACGTCTAGCTTGGTACATGTTCAGTTGTCACAACAAACCTACTCATTTTATGTAAAAACATTAACAAAAAAAAAAAAAACGAACTCAATTAGGCATAGAGAGAGACGACATTGGTTGCGCAGAACTAAGTACAATCCTTTCACGCCAACTGTAGCGAGCGTGGTCATTGTCTTGGTGCACATCCTAGTTGTTACAATCTTGGGACAATGTCTTGATCTACACCTCAGTCGGTAAAATCGGTTATGTTAAAGGTTAGGTTAGGTTAAACATAATCTGTTGTACTCCCAATTGGTGCATCCGACCGATTCATTAGCGTTAAATCGTGCATGTCCCAGTTCCTGCGAAACCACGTGACTCATGTTTTGTTTGGACGATGACCTTGAGTGAGTGAGTAACAAGGACGAGCGCGTCATTAATGCATCGCCTGCTAAGCCTTGTCGGTCGGTCTATCACCAAGAAGAGCGGTGACTTATGGGTTCGAACGCGTTATCGGTCAACGTGGTGTGACTGGTGTGACCGGAACACGATTGTTAGCTTTACACAACTCTGACAGCTGATTTATGTCATCTATGTTGATGCTTTTTAGTCACCACTTCGTTGGTGAAGAAAACTTCAACCTGTTGTGAGGCGTTAATTTGTCTGAATCCAATAAGTTGTATGGATGACACATAGGGGCAAATAAAATACCCAATTAGACTGGTAACCAAAATTAACAAACTCACTTAATTACAAACTCAAATACAAATACAAATTTGATAATCCAATCAATAAGGTGGAAGCTTCCTGTAACCAACCATTAGTGATGATTATCGCAAACAATTAATTTTCGAGTTGGCTCACTGGCACGTCGCTATAAATACATACATATACTATACCACCGTAACTTTCTAGTTCGATCGGTAGTTTCAATTGTTTCAACTGGGAGCAAATCTTTTATTTATCCGATTCCGATACGAAAAAAATTTAAGCAAAAGTCCAATTCAAGAAATTACATAACATTTTTCAGTACGTTGAATGGGCAATTAGACCGTCCAACTGTAAAACGTTTTAGGCCCAGGTACCAATCACAATTATCAATTACAGATACAAATGACTTCTTATACGATGTATGTTAACGTAACAAAGACACTGTATGGGTGGTTTCTAATATGTTACACGTAAACATAGTGTGTTTGCTTTGAAAAATATCTGACAAGTGGTGCATTCGAGAAAACTTCCACTGCTTTTCGACATAAAGATAACGGGTGCCATTTGCGGTTATTCTTTCCTCCGTCGTTCCAAGCGTGAAGATACGGGAGATATCAATATAACTACATCACATGGCAAAAGCGGTCTGGGGAAGAGCCTACTGTGCGTGCCAACCTAAGAACCACCCTGCCAATCATTGTCTGTTAGCTCAACCTACTCTGCGTGCCAACCTAAGAAGCACCCTGTCAATCATTGTCTGTAAGCTCAACCTACACTGCGTGCCAACCTAAGAACCACCCTGCCAATCATTGTTTGTTAGCTCAACCTACTCTGCGTGCCAACCTAAGAAGCACCCTGCCAATCACTACACACAAAGGGCGCATAGCCGTTGCCTCCTTTGTTCACAGTTGTACTTGTAAATGTCAATATTGTCTAAAATTTCAAGTGGCAATCAAGGGGGTTACAAAAAGGGGACCTTCCCCTATATACAGGGAGCGATACCCGTCCTTAGTCGAGTCGAGGCGACATTCTTCAAATTCAGCTGTCGGTAACGGCTGAGAAGGTGAGTGCTTTGCTGAGTAATGGGGATGATTGACATTTATGATCTCTACAATAATATCTCCTCCCTTTGAGGTTAGTGACTGGCAGGGTGCTTCTTAGGCTGGCACGCAGATTATATGGTTTCTATATGCTTATCCTATCTCTTGCGGGATCGGTACGTAGAGAGCGAGAGATATGGTAAAATTTGCTTCGTTCTGCACACAGTCAAACTTGATGTCAATGATAATTAGATTTTACGTCCCATATTTTTGCAGCTTGGCTAATCGTCCAACTAGTTGAGTGTAATCTTATATTAAATCAGTTGGTCCAACTTCTAAACTGAAATATTTTATGACAACGTTAGAAGAAATTTAGTGTGATTACATTTTGCTGTAATGTTTCTGTTTAGAACGGGCTCTATTTTTGTATTCAAGTTGAAGCAAACGGCCCAATCACGACACCATCAACTGAACTAGAAAGATGCCGGTTGGTGATGCCAGTGAGCCAACTTGACGACAGAAATTGAAAGTTTCCACTTAAAATATATTGGATTATAAAGACCATATTTATATGTGATTCCGAAGAAAGTTTAGTTAGCAGGCCTCTAGCCCAGGGACGTAAGATACGTATGTCTGCCCGTGCAACGTGTAATGGGCTACCAACTGATGGCCCAGGGACGTAAGATACGTATGTCTGCCCGTGCAACGTGTAATGGGCTACCAACTGACGGCCCAGGGACGTAAGATACGTATGTCTGCCCGTGCAACGTGTAATGGGCTACCAACTGACGGCCCAGGGACGTAAGATACGTATGTCTGCCCGTGCAACGTGTAATGGGCTACCAACTGACGGCCCAGGGACGTAAGATACGTATGTCTGCCCGTGCAACGTGTAATGGGCTACCAACTGACGGCCCAGGGACGTTAGATACGTATGTCTGCCCGTGCAACGTGCAATGGGCTACCAACTGATGGCCCAGGGACGTAAGATACGTATGTCTGCCCGTGCAACGTGTAATGGGCTACCAACTGATGGCCCAGGGACGTAAGATACGTATGTCTGCCCGTGCAACGTGTAATGGGCTACCAACTGACGGCCCAGGGACGTAAGATACGTATGTCTGCCCGTGCAACGTGTAATGGGCTACCAACTGACGGCCCAGGGACGTAAGATACGTATGTCTGCCCGTGCAACGTGTAATGGGCTACCAACTGACGGCCCAGGGACGTAAGATACGTATGTCTGCCCGTGCAACGTGTAATGGGCTACCAACTGACGGCCCAGGGACGTAAGATACGTATGTCTGCCCGTGCAACGTGTAATGGGCTACCAACTGATGGCCCAGGGACGTTAGATACGTATGTCTGCCCGTACAACGTGTAATGGGCTACCAACTGATGGCCCAGGGACGTTAGATACGTATGTCTGCCCGTGCAACGTGTAATGGGCTACCAACTGACGGCCCAGGGACGTAAGATACGTATGTCTGCCCGTGCAACGTGTAATGGGCTACCAACTGACGGCCCAGGGACGTAAGATACGTATGTCTGCCCGTGCAACGTGTAATGGGCTACCAACTGATGGCCCAGGGACGTTAGATACGTATGTCTGCCCGTACAACGTGTAATGGGCTACCAACTGATGGCCCAGGGACGTAAGATACGTATGTCTGCCCGTACAACGTGTAATGGGCTACCAACTGATGGCCCAGGGACGTAAGATACGTATGTCTGCCCGTGCAACGTGTAATGGGCTACCAACTGACGGCCCAGGGACGTAAGATACGTATGTCTGCCCGTGCAACGTGTAATGGGCTACCAACCGACGGCTCGTCCAGGGGTTGCATTCCTTGCGTAGTATAGTGATTTGAGAATCTTTCGCTCAGTTCGGTTGCCCGTCTGAGTGGGTAATGGATTTACCATATTTGATCAACTTCTTATCCAACGAAAGCTTGACCGTAGAGAACGGCTTAATTTCCCCCGAGAACAAGAAGCAACCCGGGCTGCACAATGCTATTGTAATGCCAACACGTACATGCGCAGTTAGAACGTAATCATATGTAGCAAGAGTGACTGCTAATGACATTTATTTATGCTAGATCGTAAAGTTAACCCAACAATTCTCATGCTTACGAAACACCCGAGGCCAATAGTTCTACGTCTCTAATTCCTACCATTAATTGAAACAGATCAATTAGGGATCATTTACGCCTTCGATCGGTAATCTGGAAATGTCTATGGCAGCAGGGGTGACTATAATGACAAATGATGCGTGTGCACTGTACTAATCGGAAGGCTTGAAAGAACGCTATGAATCTGCATGTTGATTTTCGTTCAGATAGCGTGCATGAAAAGGGCAGTAGATAAGGATCTGAGGATGATTTATGTTGGGACTATTGCGTCTACGTGTGTCGATATTGCATAAATATTCCATCCTAGGAACAACACTTAACTTTGAATTACTGGAGTAGATCTCGATCAATATCTTGAGGGTTCATCAAGCTCAGCCCTCGCATAGTCTCTTCACTCTTCACTCTTCAGTCCTCGCCAAGCCGAGTATGATGGCTCTCTTTGCATCTTGAAGAGCCCAATTAGCAGAAATATATATATATATATATATATATTTTAATTAACCAGAATGAATTCAGGATTCATTCTGCCTTGTTGTCGAGTCCACTTCGTCATAACCCGACTATACTTGTAATTAAAAATTATTCTCTTCTCTTTCTTATAGCGTTCGATTGAATGGTAAAGCCAATTACACCTTCGCCCTCCTTTCTTTTCAACCCATACCTCTTGTGTTGTGCAGTTGGAACTTTAGTGAAGCGGCTTATGTTTTGTGTTTGTAAACCCTTATTATGCATTCGTCGTCTCAAATATTATAATATTAATAGAAAATAATATGTGAAACGCGGAATAAGATAAACGTTCACCGTTACAGTTGCATATTACATTGCTCACTATGCTCGTTAAATGCTCATAGAAATAAATTTTGTTTCTAAATTTTGTCCGTGGCAAAGCTGAGAACGCCGAAGGGCATTTTTCCACTGCCTATACGATAAGTTGTTTGTACAGCCCGAGTGCGACCCCAGTTTCCTTAAAACTGTTGGGTCCGAACTGTCAAAAATTAATCAAATGTAACCGTTATCCGTGGTTATATATTATTTGACTAGATGTTGGGTTTCCAAGAAATTTGCGCATGGTTGAACTTCTGTTATGGCTTCCCGTAATGAATTCGGGGATTTCGTCTCATGTTTGTGCTAGCCAGGTAGTGGGGGTGTACATTTGTGAAATGCCAAGATCGGCGAAAGATCAACTGATTTTCTTGTTCTCGACTAAGCCACGGACCAATTGTATTTCAAGGTACTTAATTCTATTCAGTGCAGTATGCTACTGCATAATTTTGTAACAAGGGGTAATAAAGGTGATGGACTATTAAAACCGTGCAATTGTAACTTGTTGCAGTAATATATAACTACGCTACGCAATATTTAAAAAAAATGTATCACTAACCATAATGTGGGTTTGTAAGAACTAAACACTAGATTAAATAAGTTGCAAACGTTTTAATCAACCGTACCGTTATTATTTTGGAAATCAATTTAATAATAATTGGTTCGTTACCATAATCAAAGTCGTAATGATTGCAATATTCGAAATTGTATTAATTATTAATTGTTTTTTTTCTTTTGAATGTAAATGGTGGTCAGTAACCAATTTTATAATGTTATATGTAGCGTTCTAAAGATATTACTTAAGTTAGTTCAAACCTTTGAGTGTGCGCGGCTTTAATAGTTACACTCACCTTCATCGCTCAAAAAACGTATTTTGCTTCGAGTTCAACGTACTTTGTATTCAGTTCAGTACGTTATTGCACAAAATTTGTTTTGTTTTCTCTATAATCCGCGTTGCGATGCTGTCATCCGATATGTCGGTGAGATTAGTTGTCACAGAATTGTGGTAATTACATTGAAATTACTAAAGTCTCTAATCCATCACTTATCCTCCCACACGGTTTATGATCCAAGCTAAGTTATGTACCAATTGGGTCTTTATTTACCACTAAGCTACAAACTACAAATTAAACTCCACGCTTATATGCGACATATAGATATTTTCGAAGGGCAATGTTTAAATTCAACAAGAATATTTTTGTACATGGTTGTGTTGGATTCTTTCCTTTCTAAAATTTGAAATGTGCAACTAAATATATCCGTCGATAGCTATTTGTGAAACCATGTGTAAACTATAGGAACGAGTTTTATTCTGGTTGCACCACGTACAGTAAAACGTGCTTCTTCCCTAAATATTTAAGTTTTTGATTATGAAAAACAAGATAACGGCCAATGGTATCATTAAAATATATTTTATTTACAATTTTCAAGAACAATAACGTATGAAAGAAGAATTTACTTGAGATTCTCAAACCTATTTTGGCTTAAATTAATTCAGCCAAACTGTCAATATTGCTCGTTTTGTTATAAACTCACTATTGAATTATTAACCCAATCATCCAGCTATGACGGATGAAATAATGTGGGATAGTTAGGCCAGAGTTTAGTTATATTGCTCCAGTTACTTGACCGCACTTATCATTTTCTTGCATACCAGTTCTGTTCCATGTAACCAAAAGAACAAAGTGCACAAGCACAAGTCTTCCATTTCATAAAGAATGCCTCATAATGCAATGGCAAACAATATCAATGGGGGTTGCTACCATTTCTTAACAACCACATTATAATTTAACGGTAACACAATGTTGTGTATGTTCACAAGTGTTGTGTATGTTCACAAGTGTTGTGTATGTTCACAAGTGTTGTGTATGTTCACAAGTGTTGTGTATGTTCACAAGTGTTGTGTATGTTCACAAGTGTTGTGTATGTTCACAAGTGTTGTGTATGTTCACAAGTGTTGTGTATGTTCACAAGTGTTGTGTATGTTCACAAGTGTTGTGTATGTTCACAAGTGTTGTGTATGCTCACAAGTGTTGTGTATGTTCACAAATGTTGTGTATGTTCACAAGTGAACAACGAATCACGTTTCAGTAGAGCGCGAGAATATAGGTTTCCTGTTCGTATCTTTAAAACAACGTTTGAAATCGAAATTGTGGGAAGATACGCGAGGCAGATATTCTTGCGTCTACAGACAACGAAAGGAAATATATACAAAATGCATTACGTTCGATTTAAATCAATATGACAATATCAATATAAATGAAACAAAAATCAATATAATCAATCAAAATAATAATTAATATAAAACAATTTTTAACGATAAATCAATATCCGACCCTGTACCTAGAGTCGGGTTGGAGGTGGGAATGTCCCACCAACACTTGTGACTCGGGTCTACCCAAGTAGAATATCGTATTTAATCAAAACATATTGAGTTTGGCATATATTTGTTTGCATTGTCTGTAGACCCTGATAGTGTCTGTCCACTATGTCTTTCTACAATTTCGATTTGAAAAGTTGTTTTGAATTTACGAACTGAAAACCTTATATTCTCGCGCCAAAATTGTTTCAACGTGCACACACGCTCATCCATCAACGCTTTCGTTCCCCTGTAGCTCGTCAACGGATCCACGTAGTGTATGACCCCTATGCACACACGAATGTAACGACGTGGTCATCCATCAACGCTCTCGTTCCCCTGAAGCTCGTCAACGGATCCACGTAGTGTATGAACCCTATGCACACACGATGTAACGACGTGGTCATCCATCAACGCTCTCGTTCACCTGAAGCTCGTCAACGGATCCACGTAGTGTATGACCCCTATGCACACACGATGTAACGACGTGGTCATCCATCAACGCTCTCGTTCCCCTGAAGCTCGTCAACGGATCCACGTAGTGTATGACCCCTATGCAGACACGATGTAACGACGTGCTCATCCATCAACGCACTCGTTCACCTGAAGCTCGTCAACGGATCCACGAAGTGTATGACCCCCATGCACACACGATGTAACGACGTGCTCATCCATCAACGCTCTCGTTCACCTGAAGCTCGTCAACGGATCCACGTAGTGTATGACCCCTATGCACACACGATGTAACGACGTGGTCATCCATCAACGCTCTCGTTCACCTGAAGCTCGTCAACGGATCCACGTAGTGTTTGACCCCTATGCACACACGATGTAACGACGTGGTCATCCATCAACGCTCTCGTTCACCTGAAGCTCGTCAACGGATCCACGTAGTGTATGACCCCTTTGCACACACGATGTAACGACGTGGTCGTCCATCAACGCTCTCGTTCACCTGAAGCTCGTCAACGGATCCACGTAGTGTATGACCCCTTTGCACACACGATGTAACGACGTGGTCGTCCATCAACGCTCTCGTTCACCTGAAGCTCGTCAACGGATCCACGTAGTGTTTGACCCCTATGCACACACGATGTAACGACGTGGTCGTCCATCAACGCTCTCGTTCACCTGAAGCTCGTCAACGGATCCACGTAGTGTATGACCCCTATGCACACACGATGTAACGACGTGGTCATCCATCAACGCTCTCGTTCACCTGAAGCTCGTCAACGGATCCACGTAGTGTTTGACCCCTATGCACACACGATGTAACGACGTGGTCGTCCATCAACGCTCTCGTTCCCCTGTAGCTCGTCAACGGATCCACGTAGTGTATGACCCCTATGCACACACGATGTAACGACGTGCTCATCCATCAACGCTCTCGTTCCCCTGTAGCTCGTCAACGGATCCACGTAGTGTTTGACCCCTATGCACACACGATGTAACGACGTGGTAATCCATCAACGCTCTCGTTCCCCTGTAGCTCGTCAACGGATCCACGTAGTGTTTGACCCCTATGCACACACGATGTAACGACGTGCTCATCCATCAACGCTCTCGTTCCCCTGTAGCTCGTCAACGGATCCACGTAGTGTTTGACCCCTATGCACACACGATGTAACGACGTGGTCATCCATCAACGCTCTCGTTCACCTGAAGCTCGTCAACGGATCCACGTAGTGTATGACCCCTATGCACACACGATGTAACGACGTGGTCATCCATCAACGCTCTCGTTCCCCTGAAGCTCGTCAACGGATCCACGTAGTGTATGACCCCTTTGCACACACGATGTGTGGACGTGGTCATCCATCAACGCTCTCGTTCACCTGAAGCTCGTCAACGGATCCACGTAGTGTATGACCCCTATGCACACACGATGCAACGACGTGGTCATCCATCAACGCTCTCGTTCCCCTGAAGCTCGTCAACGGATCCACGTAGTGTTTGACCCCTATGCACACACGATGTAACGACGTGGTCATCCATCAACGCTCTCGTTCCCCTGAAGCTCGTCAACGGATCCACGTAGTGTATGACCCCTTTGCACACACGATGTAACGACGTGGTCATCCATCAACGCTCTCGTTCCCCTGTAGCTCGTCAACGGATCCACGTAGTGTTTGACCCCTATGCACACACGATGTAACGACGTGCTCATCCATCAACGCTCTCGTTCCCCTGTAGCTCGTCAACAGATCCACGTAGTGTTTGACCCCTATGCACACACGATGTAACGACGTGGTCATCCATCAACGCTCTCGTTCACCTGAAGCTCGTCAACGGATCCACGTAGTGTATGACCCCTATGCACACACGATGTAACGACGTGGTCATCCATCAACGCTCTCGTTCCCCTGAAGCTCGTCAACGGATCCACGTAGTGTATGACCCCTATGCACACACGAATGTAATGACGTGGTCATCCATCAACGCTCTCGTTCACCTGAAGCTCGTCAACGGATCCACGTAGTGTATGACCCCTATGCACACACGATGTAACGACGTGGTCATCCATCAACGCTCTCGTTCCCCTGAAGCTCGTCAACGGATCCACGTAGTGTTTGACCCCTATGCACACACGATGTAACGACGTGGTCATCCATCAACGCTCTCGTTCACCTGAAGCTCGTCAACGGATCCACGTAGTGTATGACCCCTATGCACACACGATGTAACGACGTGGTCATCCATCAACTTTTTCGTTCCCCTGTAGCTCGTCAACGGATCCACGTAGTGTATGACCCCTATGCACACACGATGTAACGACGTGGTCATCCATCAACGCTCTCGTTCCCCTGAAGCTCGTCAACGGATCCACGTAGTGTTTGACCCCTATGCACACACGATGTAACGACGTGGTCATCCATCAACGCTCTCGTTCCCCTGAAGCTCGTCAACGGATCCACGTAGTGTTTGACCCCTATGCACACACGATGTAACGACGTGGTCATCCATCAACGCTCTCGTTCACCTGAAGCTCGTCAACGGATCCACGTAGTGTATGACCCCTATGCACACACGATGTAACGACGTGGTCATCCATCAACGCTCTCGTTCACCTGAAGCTCGTCAACGGATCCACGTAGTGTTTGACCCCTATGCACACACGATGTAACGACGTGGTCATCCATCAACGCTCTCGTTCACCTGTAGCTCGTCAACGGATCCACGTAGTGTATGACCCCTATGCACACACGATGTAACGACGTGGTCATCCATCAACGCTCTCGTTCACCTGAAGCTCGTCAACGGATCCACGTAGTGTTTGACCCCTATGCACACACGATGTAACGACGTGGTCATCCATCAACGCTCTCGTTCACCTGTAGCTCGTCAACGGATCTACGTAGTGTATGACCCCTATGCACACACGATGTAACGACGTGGTCATCCATCAACGCTCTCGTTCACCTGAAGCTCGTCAACGGATCCACGTAGTGTATGACCCCTATGCACGCACGATGTAACGCCGGTGTCGTCCATCAACGCTCTCGTTCCCCTGAAGCTCGTCAACGGATCCACGTAGTGTTTGACCCCTATGCACACACGATGTAACGACGTGGTCATCCATCAACGCTCTCGTTCACCTGTAGCTCGTCAACGGATCCACGTAGTGTATGACCCCTATGCACGCACGATGTAACGCCGGTGTCGTCCATCAACGCTCTCGTTCCCCTGAAGCTCGTCAACGGATCCACGTAGTGTTTGACCCCTATGCACACACGATGTAACGACGTGGTCATCCATCAACGCTCTCGTTCACCTGTAGCTCGTCAACGGATCCACGTAGTGTATGACCCCTATGCACGCACGATGTAACGCCGGTGTCGTCCATCAACGCTCTCGTTCCCCTGAAGCTCGTCAACGGATCCACGTAGTGTATGACCCCTATGCACACACGATGTAACGACGTGGTCATCCATCAACGCTCTCGTTCACCTGAAGCTCGTCAACGGATCCACGTAGTGTATGACCCCATGCACACACGATGTAACGACGTGGTCATCCATCAACGCTCTCGTTCACCTGAAGCTCGTCAACGGATCTACGTAGTGTTTGACCCCTATGCACACACGATGTAACGACGTGGTCATCCATCAACGCTCTCGTTCACCTGAAGCTCGTCAACGGATCCACGTAGTGTATGACCCCTATGCACACACGATGTAACGACGTGGTCATCCATCAACGCTCTCGTTCACCTGAAGCTCGTCAACGGATCCACGTAGTGTATGACTCCTATGCACACACGAATGTAACGACGTGGTCATCCATCAACGCTCTCGTTCACCTGAAGCTCGTCAACGGATCCACGTAGTGTATGACCCCTATGCACACACGAATGTAACGACGTGGTCGTCCATCAACGCTCTCGTTCACCTGAAGCTCGTCAACGGATCCACGTAGTGTATGACCCCTATGCACACACGAATGTAACGACGTGGTCGTCCATCAACGCTCTCGTTCACCTGAAGCTCGTCAACGGATCTACGTAGTGTATGACCCCTATGCACACACGAATGTAACGACGTGGTCGTCCATCAACGCTCTCGTTCACCTGAAGCTCGTCAACGGATCCACGTAGTGTATGACCCCTATGCACACACGAATGTAACGACGTGGTCGTCCATCAACGCTCTCGTTCACCTGAAGCTCGTCAACGGATCCACGTAGTGTATGACTCCTATGCACACACGATGTAACGACGTGGTCATCCATCAACGCTCTCGTTCACCTGAAGCTCGTCAACGGATCCACGTAGTGTATGACTCCTATGCACACACGATGTAACGACGTGCTCATCCATCAACGCTCTCGTTCCCCTGAAGCTCGTCAACGGATCTACGTAGTGTATGACCCCTATGCACACACGATGTAACGACGTGGTCATCCATCAACGCTCTCGTTCACCTGAAGCTCGTCAACGGATCCACGTAGTGTATGACTCCTATGCACACACGATGTAACGACGTGGTCATCCATCAACGCTCTCGTTCACCTGAAGCTCGTCAATGGATCCACGTAGTGTATGACTCCTATGCACACACGATGTAACGACGTGCTCATCCATCAACGCTCTCGTTCCCCTGAAGCTCGTCAACGGATCTACGTAGTGTATGACCCCTATGCACACACGATGTAACGACGTGGTCATCCATCAACGCTCTCGTTCACCTGAAGCTCGTCAACGGATCTACGTAGTGTATGACCCCTATGCACACACGATGTAACGACGTGGTCATCCATCAACGCTCTCGTTCCCCTGTAGCTCGTCAACGGATCCACGTAGTGTATGACTCCTATGCACACACGAATGTAACGACGTGGTCGTCCATCAACGCTCTCGTTCACCTGAAGCTCGTCAACGGATCCACGTAGTGTGACCCCTATGCACACACGATGTAACGACGTGGTCATCCATCAACGCTCTCGTTCACCTGAAGCTCGTCAACGGATCCACGTAGTGTATGACCCCTATGCACACACGATGTAACGACGTGGTCATCCATCAACGCTCTCGTTCACCTGAAGCTCGTCAACGGATCCACGTAGTGTATGACCCCTATGCACACACGATGTAACGACGTGGTCATCCATCAACGCTCTCGTTCACCTGAAGCTCGTCAACGGATCCACGTAGTGTATGACCCCTATGCACACACGATGTAACGACGTGGTCATCCATCAACGCTCTCGTTCACCTGAAGCTCGTCAACGGATCCACGTAGTGTATGACCCCTATGCACACACGATGTAACGACGTGGTCATCCATCAACGCTCTCGTTCCCCTGAAGCTCGTCAACGGATCCACGTAGTGTTTGACCCCTATGCACACACGATGTAACGACGTGGTCATCCATCAACGCTCTCGTTCACCTGAAGCTCGTCAACGGATCCACGTAGTGTATGACCCCTATGCACACACGATGTAACGACGTGGTCATCCATCAACGCTCTCGTTCACCTGAAGCTCGTCAACGGATCCACGTAGTGTATGACCCCCATGCACACACGAATGTAACGACGTGGTCATCCATCAACGCTCTCGTTCCCCTGAAGCTCGTCAACGGATCCACGTAGTGTATGACCCCTATGCACACACGATGTAACGACGTGGTCATCCATCAACGCTCTCGTTCACCTGAAGCTCGTCAACGGATCTACGTAGTGTATGACCCCTATGCAGACACGATGTAACGACGTGGTCATCCATCAACGCTCTCGTTCCCCTGAAGCTCGTCAACGGATCCACGTAGTGTATGACCCCTATGCACACACGATGTAACGACGTGGTCATCCATCAACGCTCTCGTTCCCCTGTAGCTCGTCAACGGATCCACGTAGTGTATGACCCCTATGCACACACGATGTAACGACGTGGTCATCCATCAACGCTCTCGTTCCCCTGAAGCTCGTCAACGGATCCACGTAGTGTATGACCCCTATGCACACACGATGTAACGACGTGGTCATCCATCAACGCTCTCGTTCACCTGAAGCTCAACAACGGATCCACGTAGTGTATGACCCCTATGCACACACGATGTAACGACGTGGTCATCCATCAATGCTCTCGTTCACCTGAAGCTCGTCAACGGATCCACGTAGTGTATGACCCCTATGCACACACGAATGTAACGACGTGGTCATCCATCAACGCTCTCGTTCCCCTGAAGCTCGTCAACGGATCTACGTAGTGTATGACCCCTATGCACACACGATGTAACGACGTGGTCATCCATCAACGCTCTCGTTCCCCTGAAGCTCGTCAACGGATCCACGTAGTGTATGACCCCTATGCACACACGAATGTAACGACGTGGTCATCCATCAACGCTCTCGTTCCCCTGTAGCTCGTCAACGGATCCACGTAGTGTATGACCCCTATGCACACACGATGTAACGACGTGGTCATCCATCAACGCTCTCGTTCCCCTGTAGCTCGTCAACGGATCCACGTAGTGTATGACCCCTATGCACACACGAATGTAACGACGTGGTCATTCATCAACGCTCTCGTTCCCCTGAAGCTCGTCAACGGATCCACGTAGTGTATGACCCCTATGCACACACGATGTAACGACGTGGTCATCCATCAACGCTCTCGTTCCCCTGAAGCTCGTCAACGGATCCACGTAGTGTATGACGCCTATGCACACACGAATGTAACGACGTGGTCATCCATCAACGCTCTCGTTCCCCTGAAGCTCGTCAACGGATCCACGTAGTGTATGACCCCTATGCACACACGATGTAACGACGTGGTCATCCATCAACGCTCTCGTTCCCCTGAAGCTCGTCAACGGATCCACGTAGTGTATGACCCCTATGCACACACGATGTAACGACGTGCTCATCCATCAACGCTCTCGTAACCCTTAAGCTCGTCAACGGATCCACGTAGTGTTTGACCCCTATGCACACACGATGTAACGACGTGGTCATCCATCAACGCTCTCGTTCACCTGAAGCTCGTCAACGGATCCACGTAGTGTATGACCCCTATGCACACACGATGTAACGACGTGGTCATCCATCAACGCTCTCGTTTACCTGAAGCTCGTCAACGGATCCACGTAGTGTATGACGCCTATGCACACACGATGTAACGACGTGCTCATCCATCAACGCTCTCGTAACCCTTAAGCTCGTCAACGGATCCACGTAGTGTTTGACCCCTATGCACACACGATGTAACGACGTGGTCATCCATCAACGCTCTCGTTCACCTGAAGCTCGTCAACGGATCCACGTAGTGTATGACCCCATGCACACACGAATGTAACGACGTGGTAATCCATCAACGCTCTCGTTCACCTGAAGCTCGTCAACGGATCTACGTAGTGTATGACCCCTATGCACACACGATGTAACGACGTGGTCATCCATCAACGCTCTCGTTCACCTGAAGCTCGTCAACGGATCCACGTAGTGTATGACCCCTATGCACACACGATGTAACGACGTGCTCATCCATCAACGCTCTCGTAACCCTTAAGCTCGTCAACGGATCCACGTAGTGTATGACCACTATGCACACACGATGTAACGACGTGGTCATCCATCAACGCTCTCGTTCACCTGAAGCTCGTCAACGGATCTACGTAGTGTATGACCCCTATGCACACACGAATGTAACGACGTGGTCATCCATCAACGCTCTCGTTCACCTGAAGCTCGTCAACGGATCCACGTAGTGTATGACCCCTATGCACACACGATGTAACGACGTGGTCATCCATCAACGCTCTCGTTCACCTGAAGCTCGTCAACGGATCCACGTAGTGTATGACCCCTATGCACACACGATGTAACGACGTGGTCATCCATCAACGCTCTCGTTCACCTGAAGCTCGTCAACGGATCCACGTAGTGTATGACCCCTATGTACACACGATGTAACGACGTGGTCATCCATCAACGCTCTCGTTCACCTGAAGCTCGTCAACGGATCCACGTAGTGTATGACCCCTATGCACACACGATGTAACGACGTGGTCATCCATCAACGCTCTCGTTCACCTGAAGCTCGTCAACGGATCCACGTAGTGTATGACGCCTATGCACACACGATGTAACGACGTGCTCATCCATCAACGCTCTCGTTCCCCTGAAGCTCGTCAACGGATCCACGTAGTGTATGACCCCTATGCACACACGATGTAACGACGTGCTCATTCATCAACGCTCTCGTTCACCTGAAGCTCGTCAACGGATCCACGTAGTGTATGACCCCTATGCACACACGATGTAACGACGTGGTCATCCATCAACGCTCTCGTTCCCCTGAAGCTCGTCAACGGATCCACGTAGTGTGACCCCTATGCACACACGATGTAACGACGTGGTCATCCATCAATGCTCTCGTTCACCTGAAGCTCGTCAACGGATCCACGTAGTGTATGACCCCTATGCACACACGAATGTAACGACGTGGTCATCCATCAACGCTCTCGTTCCCCTGAAGCTCGTCAACGGATCTACGTAGTGTATGACCCCTATGCACACACGATGTAACGACGTGGTCATCCATCAACGCTCTCGTTCCCCTGAAGCTCGTCAACGGATCCACGTAGTGTATGACCCCTATGCACACACGAATGTAACGACGTGGTCATCCATCAACGCTCTCGTTCCCCTGTAGCTCGTCAACGGATCCACGTAGTGTATGACCCCTATGCACACACGATGTAACGACGTGGTCATCCATCAACGCTCTCGTTCCCCTGTAGCTCGTCAACGGATCCACGTAGTGTATGACCCCTATGCACACACGAATGTAACGACGTGGTCATTCATCAACGCTCTCGTTCCCCTGAAGCTCGTCAACGGATCCACGTAGTGTATGACCCCTATGCACACACGATGTAACGACGTGGTCATCCATCAACGCTCTCGTTCCCCTGAAGCTCGTCAACGGATCCACGTAGTGTATGACGCCTATGCACACACGAATGTAACGACGTGGTCATCCATCAACGCTCTCGTTCCCCTGAAGCTCGTCAACGGATCCACGTAGTGTATGACCCCTATGCACACACGATGTAACGACGTGGTCATCCATCAACGCTCTCGTTCCCCTGAAGCTCGTCAACGGATCCACGTAGTGTATGACCCCTATGCACACACGATGTAACGACGTGCTCATCCATCAACGCTCTCGTAACCCTTAAGCTCGTCAACGGATCCACGTAGTGTTTGACCCCTATGCACACACGATGTAACGACGTGGTCATCCATCAACGCTCTCGTTCACCTGAAGCTCGTCAACGGATCCACGTAGTGTATGACCCCTATGCACACACGATGTAACGACGTGGTCATCCATCAACGCTCTCGTTCACCTGAAGCTCGTCAACGGATCCACGTAGTGTATGACGCCTATGCACACACGATGTAACGACGTGCTCATCCATCAACGCTCTCGTAACCCTTAAGCTCGTCAACGGATCCACGTAGTGTTTGACCCCTATGCACACACGATGTAACGACGTGGTCATCCATCAACGCTCTCGTTCACCTGAAGCTCGTCAACGGATCCACGTAGTGTATGACCCCATGCACACACGAATGTAACGACGTGGTAATCCATCAACGCTCTCGTTCACCTGAAGCTCGTCAACGGATCCACGTAGTGTATGACCCCTATGCACACACGATGTAACGACGTGGTCGTCCATCAACGCTCTCGTTCACCTGAAGCTCGTCAACGGATCTACGTAGTGTATGACCCCTATGCACACACGAATGTAACGACGTGGTCATCCATCAACGCTCTCGTTCACCTGAAGCTCGTCAACGGATCCACGTAGTGTATGACCCCTATGCACACACGATGTAACGACGTGGTCATCCATCAACGCTCTCGTTCCCCTGAAGCTCGTCAACGGATCTACGTAGTGTATGACCCCTATGCACACACGATGTAACGACGTGGTCATCCATCAACGCTCTCGTTCACCTGAAGCTCGTCAACGGATCTACGTAGTGTATGACCCCTATGCACACACGATGTAACGACGTGGTCATCCATCAACGCTCTCGTTCACCTGAAGCTCGTCAACGGATCTACGTAGTGTATGACCCCTATGCACACACGATGTAACGACGTGGTCATCCATCAACGCTCTCGTTCACCTGAAGCTCGTCAACGGATCCACGTTGTGTATGACCCCTATGCACACACGATGTAACGACGTGCTCATCCATCAACGCTCTCGTAACCCTTAAGCTCGTCAACGGATCCACGTAGTGTATGACCCCTATGCACACACGATGTAACGACGTGGTCATCCATCAACGCTCTCGTTCACCTGAAGCTCGTCAACGGATCTACGTAGTGTATGACCCCTATGCACACACGAATGTAACGACGTGGTCATCCATCAACGCTCTCGTTCACCTGAAGCTCGTCAACGGATCCACGTAGTGTATGACCCCTATGCACACACGATGTAACGACGTGGTCATCCATCAACGCTCTCGTTCACCTGAAGCTCGTCAACGGATCCACGTAGTGTATGACCCCTATGCACACACGATGTAACGACGTGGTCATCCATCAACGCTCTCGTTCACCTGAAGCTCGTCAACGGATCCACGTAGTGTATGACCCCTATGCACACACGATGTAACGACGTGGTCATCCATCAACGCTCTCGTTCACCTGAAGCTCGTCAACGGATCCACGTAGTGTATGACCCCTATGCACACACGATGTAACGACGTGGTCATCCATCAACGCTCTCGTTCACCTGAAGCTCGTCAACGGATCCACGTAGTGTATGACGCCTATGCACACACGATGTAACGACGTGCTCATCCATCAACGCTCTCGTTCCCCTGAAGCTCGTCAACGGATCCACGTAGTGTATGACCCCTATGCACACACGATGTAACGACGTGCTCATCCATCAACGCTCTCGTTCACCTGAAGCTCGTCAACGGATCCACGTAGTGTATGACCCCTATGCACACACGATGTAACGACGTGGTCATCCATCAACGCTCTCGTTCCCCTGAAGCTCGTCAACGGATCTACGTAGTGTATGACCCCTATGCACACACGATGTAACGACGTGGTCATCCATCAACGCTCTCGTTCACCTGAAGCTCGTCAACGGATCCACGTAGTGTATGACCCCTATGCACACACGAATGTAACGACGTGGTCATCCATCAACGCTCTCGTTCCCCTGAAGCTCGTCAACGGATCCCCGTAGTGTATGACCCCTATGCACACACGATGTAACGACGTGGTCATCCATCAACGCTCTCGTTCACCTGAAGCTCGTCAACGGATCCCCGTAGTGTATGACCCCTATGCACACACGATGTAACGACGTGGTCATCCATCAACGCTCTCGTTCACCTGAAGCTCGTCAACGGATCCACGTAGTGTATGACCCCTATGCACACACGATGTAACGACGTGGTCGTCCATCAACGCTCTCGTTCACCTGAAGCTCGTCAACGGATCCACGTAGTGTATGACCCCTATGCACACACGAATGTAACGACGTGGTCATCCATCAACGCTCTCGTTCACCTGAAGCTCGTCAACGGATCTACGTAGTGTTTGACCCCTATGCACACACGATGTAACGACGTGGTCATCCATCAACGCTCTCGTTCACCTGAAGCTCGTCAACGGATCTACGTAGTGTTTGACCCCTATGCACACACGATGTAACGACGTGGTCATCCATCAACGCTCTCGTTCACCTGAAGCTCGTCAACGGATCCACGTAGTGTATGACGCCTATGCACACACGATGTAACGACGTGGTCATCCATCAACGCTCTCGTTCACCTGAAGCTCGTCAACGGATCTACGTAGTGTATGACCCCTATGCACACACGATGTAACGACGTGGTCATCCATCAACGCTCTCGTTCACCTGAAGCTCGTCAACGGATCTACGTAGTGTATGACCCCTATGCACACACGATGTAACGACGTGGTCATCCATCAACGCTCTCGTTCACCTGAAGCTCGTCAACGGATCCACGTAGTGTATGACCCCTATGCACACACGATGTAACGACGTGGTCATCCATCAACGCTCTCGTTCCCCTGAAGCTCGTCAACGGATCCACGTAGTGTATGAACCCTATGCACACACGATGTAACGACGTGGTCGTCCATCAACGCTCTCGTTCACCTGAAGCTCGTCAACGGATCCACGTAGTGTATGACCCCCATGCACACACGAATGTAACGACGTGGTCATCCATCAACGCTCTCGTTCACCTGAAGCTCGTCAACGGATCCACGTAGTGTATGACCCCATGCACACACGATGTAACGACGTGCTCATCCATCAACGCTCTCGTAACCCTTAAGCTCGTCAACGGATCCACGTAGTGTATGACCCCTATGCACACACGATGTATTGACGTGGTCATCCATCAACGCTCTCGTTCACCTGAAGCTCGTCAACGCATCCACGTAGAGTATGACCCCTATGCACACACGATGTAACGACGTGCTCATCCATCAACGCTCTCGTTCACCTGAAGCTCGTCAACGGATCCACGTAGTGTATGACCCCTATGCACACACGAATGTAACGACGTGGTCATCCATCAACGCTCTCGTTCACCTGAAGCTCGTCAACGGATCCACGTAGTGTATGACCCCTATGCACACACGATGTAACGACGTGGTCATCCATCAACGCTCTCGTTCCCCTGAAGCTCGTCAACGGATCCACGTAGTGTATGACCCCTATGCACACACGATGTAACGACGTGCTCATCCATCAACGCTCTCGTTCCCCTGAAGCTCGTCAACGGATCCACGTAGTGTATGACCCCTATGCACACACGATGTAACGACGTGGTCATCCATCAACGCTCTCGTTCACCTGAAGCTCGTCAACGGATCCACGTAGTGTATGACCCCTATGCACACACGAATGTAACGACGTGGTCATCCATCAACGCTCTCGTTCCCCTGAAGCTCGTCAACGGATCCACGTAGTGTATGACCCCTATGCACACACGATGTAACGACGTGGTCATCCATCAACGCTCTCGTTCACCTGAAGCTCGTCAACGGATCCACGTAGTGTATGACGCCTATGCACACACGATGTAACGACGTGGTCATCCATCAACGATCTCGTTCACCTGAAGCTCGTCAACGGATCCACGTAGTGTTTGACCCCTATGCACGCGCGTATTGATTAGGCTACCTATGCAAGATATCCTCTTTATGGGAACATTCCAGCGCCCCAGGCCACACAATACATTAACCAGAGTTGTAAAACTTTTAAGTGTTTCCAGTTTGAAAGAGGCCATTTCAATTACTTTCCAAGTAATATTTTTGATCTGTATTTCTCCAGCCTGTATAATATGTATCGCCCGAGCTGGGATCGAATAAGTTACAATACATTACAAGAATATATAGTCTAGCTTACTCATCCATAGTAACTAAAGTTGGCCTCAAGTATTAAGTATTTTTTTGCTTACGACATAGCCGAGTCTAAGTTACCAACTTAATTTTCCACTTCTCTATTTTTTATCATCTATTGGAAACAGAGCTATAATAGATAATAAGCTACCATTTGTTACCTGGAGCAGTGGTTATATAAGCTACTTATTAGGCTTGTGCACTCTACTCAGCAGAAGATTGCATTTACGAACCTGTGGTCTGTAATATCTTCGGTTGTTGTGACATAGGTATTCAAAAATAACTTTAACCCCGTTTTTCACTCTCTTAGGGACAGAATAGGGAATATTCCACATTTCCCGATATTGGTTCGATCATATGAAATAGATAGGCCCTTATCTACAAATACCGGCAACATACTTTTCCCATTTCAAAATGTCACAGTTCGATTTTTGTAACGTTACTAAGTTTGACGTGTTGCCTTTCCCGGACTTTTATCGTGAAACGGATGGTTACGTCATAACTGACTAAACATCACTGTTTATGTATGAATTTGCCAACCACCACCTTGCAACACTACACAATTATCGAAAAAACAACGTATACATTGTTGTCCGATCTCTGCACAAAATTACTTTCAAGCATTGAAATAATGCTACATTATTACTTATAATCATACCAGTGGTGTAAATTAATTGCTGGTTACAACTTTTATTCATTTTGGAACCGAATAACAATATAAATACACTATTTTTAGTGAGTTATTCGGCATAAATACGATCTTCGATTATCTTTGCGTGATAGGCTGATTGATATTAGTCAGTTCTGACGTCATGACCTGTTTTTCCCGCCATGATTCTTTGTAAAATTTCCAGCTTACTTTCTTGACTGAAAATATTTACGAAAATGGAAAAATGAAATATTTTGGGCTTCATAACATCGTCATTAATTTGGTAACGACGAAACAAATTAACAGGTATATTCCCTATTGTAAAAATCTTCCATAGTGGGTGGTTTTGTCATAAGAACTACATACCTTCAAGATTTCACGTCCCTATAGGTTATAAACGGGTTGAGCTGTGCGTTGACGAGTCAGTCAGTCGGTCAGTCAGTTAGTCAGCAGTCAGTCAGTCAGTCAGTCAGTCAGTCAGTCAGTCAGTCAGTCAGTCAGTCAGTCAGTCAGTCAGTCAGTCAGTCAGTCAGTCAGTCAGTCAGTCACAGTCAATCACTCAGTCACTCAGTAAGGGACTTGCTTTTACATATATAGATTATACGTACGTTTCGGGCTTGGCCATTGTTTTGCAACTGTTTAATTTTTTGGAAATCGTGTTTACGATTCGAGTGGGGCTTTGGCATCAAAGTTGAATGTCGCTTTTGACCGACATCCGCTCGGTCACGAGGAGAGCAATTGATCTATTGTCTCAGGAACGAGGAAGCTTCAGTACTCGGTACTTGTCGGGACTTAACTCGGGCACTACCTTCATCTCGAGCAAACTTCGAGAAATCCTGGTCTGAAGCAAAGCAAAGATCGACTAATAAGAAATAATAAGTACTACATAAATATGGAATACCCTACAATAAAACAGCACCTTACTGCATGCGCAATAGATAGGTGCACTGTTAAGTGGATAGGCCTACTTTTTCGGTGAAACGTATTCTTTTTCGGGTAACGATTTCAATGTATTAACTTCTTTGGATATCACGTTCTATTTCAGGAGAAATTGAACGCAAACTTACGTCCTTGATTTTGGAAGGCCTAAGTAGAGTAAAGTTGATGATACTATTATCAGTCAAGAGTAAAGTGTTAAGGATTTGTTGCTATGGAATTGTTTTATTACATGCAATTTCCCATAAGAAGTACAAACTCCATAGAAACCATAGTGCATTCCGCCCATTGGGAAGAATGGGCGGAACATGCGACATGATTACATTACGGCTTGTATTCAAACAATCTGACTACAGATCATTTGTACCTGTCTCTTCTGTTCCTTGTACAGTTGGTACGAGTTCGATTTTGACAGAAATGTTCTATAGAACGTTGAAGGTCCTAATTATAAATCGGTACACTGATTATTTCAATATTTTAATTAGTTGCTTTTTGCTTAGGACATATATCCAAACCTGGTTGATTATTGGCCAGCGATCGAATCAAACCCACGATCCTGATCAATAGTTTCGTTTGCTATCATTGAGCTTCTACGTGCGGAATCGAGCCTACGTCAAAACAAGACGAAACCATGTCAGGGTAAATGATGCGTTCGAACCCTCTAGTACCGATAGAGGTAGCTCAGTGGTAAGATGATCTCGGTCACCGGCAATCCTGACAAAAGGTTTTCCTGTAAATTTTTTTCCATGTAAATTAAGCACGACAGTATCAAATGCCTCATGGAATATTATGCAATTCGCATCTTGCCTCACATTGTCAATTAGATCGAATTCTGTGCAACAAATCGACTCTGTCTGTATCCATCTCTACACACGCCCCACATCTTTTACAAGATGAAAAACACCACAGCACATTTCCACTTCTACCTTGTAACACCTCCAATCTTTGATTTTCCGATGCAATTTGTTATTTTTATCACAGCGTACTCTTGTTCCATGTAACGCGGCTCAAGACGATAAGGCTCTGCTCTTGCCATAGCTATGAAAACCCACGAAGTGTGTGTTAGTAGAGAGTGGCGATTAGGGCGGGCGATGACAAGGTTTTGTTTCCATCATCAAAAAACCCTCGCATATGTCAGAATCGACAAAAACAACCACTTACAATAATCACAATGATTTACAGATTACGTCGATGTCACTCATTTGGATTTTGGGCTACAATTGAGTGAGTTACGAGACGTGAAATTGTGACGTTGTTTCTGGCGTTCAATTTTAATGGGGATATCAGCCACACGATCGAACCCCTATCGGTCTACGTCACAGACAAAACGAAACCTGCGCTGTAGGGCGAACGAAGCCTCGAAGAGCGGTGGGACTTTTTGATTCGACTTACGTAAAAGCGTCAGCGTCTAATGACTCGATATGTATGTTTGGGTTTAGTGGGCCTTTAACGTTGTACTCTACCAACACTGATGTTCCAGCCGAGCGAACTATATTATGTTGCGGCCGTAAATAAATTGCACTTTCATTTCGATTAAGTGTGCCTCTGATGGTAGTAAACAAACCAGCTCCCTACCGCCACATGGCCACGTTGTCGCATAACACGTAGCCATCTTGTCACGCCCCCCCCCCCCCCCCCCCCCTTCGACCGGCAGGTTGTTGGCGCCACTGGGGTCAGCTCCCTGCGGGGCGCGTCGTTCTGGCGATACTGATTCCGTCTATCGTAATTACAGACACGTGGTTGGTGGGGGGGGGGGGGGGGGGGGGAGGAGAGTTTTAGGCGACTCTTTAGCGGCATAGGAAACCGATGAGGAGATATTCCCTCCCTGTTAATCGGAAATGGAATTTCATCCCTCATCAATTATGGACTCACGCCGTGTTTATGAGAATGTGTTTAATGTGGTGTAGTTAGTGTGGGATTTTCTTTATACTTTTTAAGAACTGATTTTTGTTTAAGGAAATTGAAACCATGTTTTGTTTGCATTAGAAAACGTAAAACGTTAGGGAAAGGAAATTGTAGCTGAAGGTATTTCCGAATCAAGGTACACTACACAACGGTAAAATGGAAACTCAAAGAATGTTGTTGGTGTAGTTGGAGACCATGTCAAACGCCTGTCTTCCGCAAAGTACTCTGCTCCAAACTATATTGGTCTTGAACTAGTTGCGGTGTTGTTTCATAAAAATTTTTACCGATGAATAAAACACAAGCATTGGTTACAGTTTTTAGCTTAAATGATTCTCAAATTCTGTACTCTATAAATATAATGTATTTGCTTGGTGTATTTGGTGTGTTGGAGTGTTCGAGTATCGGGGATATATCACTTGTTTTTTAAGCTATGCATCCGCCCTTCTTTCTATTCGAAGGATACGTGATCGAACGAACGAGGGAACGTGATCAAAACGTGATCCAAGTTTTAATCTTGTACAAAGAGAGCAACGAATCAGTCGTGTTTTCAACCTAAAATTAGCCGCTGTGTATATTGATTTGGAAATAACTTTAGGTGGGGTTTATTATTAAACTGCTGTAAGCTTACAAAGCTGAGCAATGTCAGTGCTTATTCTTAACATATACATACCTATATAAAAAGATACGACAGCGATACGGGTTCACAGCTTTTTGTCCATGCACATACATCCCAGGTGGATGCAAACTGTTTGATGTCTACCTTCAGCTCCTGTTTATGTATAGATGCAATAGCAACATGGCAATCAAAAGTAAAAAAGTTAATGCAATAGTTGGTTTGCCGCATCCTGACATGCAGAAACTCCGGATATTACGGATGTTAACTCACCGTGTTTTTTGTGATAGTAAATATATCCGTATGGAAATATTCTCGCTCGTGATGGGTCGTCTGCACAACTAATTCACTGTCCCAATAAACCGAGTTCCATCTCCAGGTTATTTCATCCGTAACGATATGAATACAGGTTATGTTATACCATACCGTATATGTGGAAGCTGACCTTTCAGAGCTGAACGTAAGGTTATGCTGGAGATATACCCGCAGACTCAACACACTGAACGACGTATAGGAGATCCATAACTCCCAATGCCCTGAGATGACGCTACGAAAAGAACTTGGTCGTTTTGTAATATGAACAGTCTTTGCATAATATATTTTAGTAATGTTGGGGGTTATGGATATGTGTAATATAAAATGCATGAGTCGTGTATATTGTTTTATTTTTTTATTCACAAAGACGGTATGTTATGTTGATGGTGCACAGGAGAATATACGGAGTACGACCCAATCTTACAATAACTACAGTGTTGTAATCGTTGTGAGATTTGCGTATGTGTTGTTTCGCCTGCCTTTTACTTTCTTGATATTTGCATAGATCTTCTTGGCAATTGTGTTGTTTCCCCTTTTTGTACAAAGCATTCCTTTTCTTTATGGTTTGATGCACCCATCGGTAATCCAAGATGGGCGGCGCTTCCCTCGTATTTTCACAGCTGGGATGGCTGAGTGGACACAGTTCCAGAAACAACCCCGCCAATTCACCCAGAATTACTCAATGTCTAAGTTATTGGTGAGAGATGGTAGGTGTTCCCATAGTAGCTGTCATGGGTTTACCCAGTTATAGCTTTGTTGTAATTAAAAAACTGTTTGGTTGACAAGTTTTGGTTTGGGTGGGGAGCCATTTAAGTGTTGTTTTGACGGCGTGGTGGTCACTGACACCTGGGACAACCTTGATTGTATTTACAATAGCTGGGTCATTACATAGTACTAGATCGATAAGGGACCGGCAGGTAGTTGTTATTCTAAAGTCCATTGCAGGTAAAGAACGATCCGAAGTATCAAGAAATTTCCCCTCCTCGTTACCACCTCCACTCGGCACGGGTGAGAGTGCTCGCGAGGCGTTGGAATGCGGTAGGCCACCTCGATGAATGGGTCATGCGGCCTACCGCATTCCAACGCCTCGCGAGCACACTCACTCGTGCCGAGTGGAGGTGGTAACGAGGAGGGGAAATTTCTTGATACCTGGGATTTTCTTTACCTGCAATGGACTATAGTGGCTTCTGGTACAAGTTGAGTAAGGTACATGTCCTGAAATGCGTAAGTTGAGAGGCTAATTGGTTTCTCGGAATCGAAGTTTGGTCGACTGCTGACCATGCAACGTCTCCACATACCGACATATCGATGTTGGCACATATGTTGGCACATATGGCACATATTGTGTATTTTGCTTTGTTTGTTCGATAGCGGTCGAACGGAAAGTCCGATATACCTGAAATTTGGACCATCTACAAGCCTCGATATGTCTTGAAGGTGTATAGTTTTGTGACAAAATCGTTCGAAAAATTAAGAAAGGTACCGGTACACCATAGTTACTAGAAAATATTTTCATGAAACAAAATGGCGGCAAAATGTGATATAGCCATATTTTTATAAAGATTTTTTCGGCCAAGAATATGTTCATGTAATGGCGATCTGATAAGTATTGGCAAAGTTACACATGTTACTCGAAAATATTTTTCGAGAAACACAGTAACGACAAAATGTGTGGTGGCTAATTTATAACACATTTTTGGCCGAACACGAATATACTAATCTAATCAGGATCTGATATGTATTAGAGGCAGAACTATCAAATCTATTGCTGTCAATAAGTTTTAGTAATGGTGCCGGACCGGGTCGAAAACACTATACGAAATGACAACAAAAAATCTTAGCAACGCACATTGCAAAGCATTCGACAATGTTGGTAAGTATTATATAGCTATGGAAATTAGGAAAATGTTTGCAATGCGCATTTTTGAATTGTTGTTATAGCGCTATCGGCGAAAGATGTATAGTTGTTGTTTTTCGTAGCTTTGAGAACTTTTTGCCAGAAGTTCGTAGATATGGACGCGCTCGCTTATCAATGGATCAAACACAACGTTCTCCTAGTATAATTAAAATAACGGAATTTATCTTTATGGAAATATTATTGTGTATTTAATTGAATCACCGTTGACAGCTCGACGGTCTATTATACAGATTAGATCTTTCACTGCCACTCTTCGCCGGAGCGCGGACACTTTGGGGGGGGGGGGGGGGGGGGAGAGACATTCCGCATAACTCGAGTGAACGCTTTGTAGGTGATGCCACTTTATATATACTCGCCGTACAAGATCTTCGGTAATGCTTCCGTCACGGGTGGGTGAGCGGCAGCCAACCAGCGACCGTGGCTAATTCAGATACCTGCTCGGGTTGGCCGAGACCGTAAACACGTCATTGATTGATGACGAAAGCATTACCGAGGTTGTTTTGCGAGACCTATACCTTGATTTCCACCCACAGAATTTCGCCGTCGCCAGTCTCAAAGTCGTGTCTTCTGCTTGGCGACAAGCCGTGAGTCATTGCAATCAACCCTCGGAGCCAGCGCGGTCGTTAGTCTCAAAGTCGTGTCTTCTGCTTGGCGACAAGCCGTGAGTCATTGCAATCAACCCCCGGAGCCAGCGCGGTCGTTAGTCTCAAAGTCGTGTCTTCTGCTTGGCGACAAGCCGTGAGTCATTGCAATCAACCCCCGGAGCCGGCTAGGTCGTTAGTCTCAAAGTCGTGTCTTCTGCTTGGCGACAAGCCGTGAGTCATTGCAATCAACCCCCGGAGCCAGCGCGGTCGTTAGTCTCAAAGTCGTGTCTTCTGCTTGGCGGCAAGCCGTGAGTCATTGCAATCAACCCCCGGAGCCAGCGCGGTCGTTAGTCTCAAAGTCGTGTCTTCTGCTTGGCGACAAGCCGTGAGTCATTGCAATCAACCCCCGGAGCCGGCGCGGTCGTTAGTCTCAAAGTCGTGTCTTCTGCTTGGCGACAAGCCGTGAGTCATTGCAATCAACCCCCGGAGCCAGCGCGGTCGTTAGTCTCAAAGTCGTGTCTTCTGCTTGGCGACAAGCCGTGAGTCATTGCAATCAACCCCCGGAGCCGGCGCGGTCGTTAGTCTCAAAGTCGTGTCTTCTGCTTGGCGACAAGCCGTGAGTCATTGCAATCAACCCCCGGAGCCAGCGCGGTCTTTTCAAAATACATAATAATCACCATTGAATATTTCATAGCCATGAATTATTGATTCGTCCAGCCAGGTTTCACTGGCGCAAATGATTGAGGGGTTGTGTGATTTCACCCACGCTTCCGTGTCGGCTTTGCGCTTCTTGCACAGCAAACTACGAATAGTTATACCGTGATATGTATTTACATTTGCAGCACTATTAATGGAATCCTATTCGCTAGTTTGGGAGAAGACTGGGTCTGAGAGACCTGGAAGGGAGCAGTTCCAACAGGACCACTGGAAAGATTGTTTCATTAAACGCCTGGGTTCTTCACACACGTATACAATGGGTTACTTTCCCGCAGCTCGAACACTCAAGGATGTCTGATTAACTCTACCCGTCGATTTGCACTTCACATTTCCTAATTGGTTGATGATGTAGGTTTGGCAAGTTGGTTGATATATCGTTTACCTGTGGACTTGCGTTACGTCGCCATCACAATACTTATATACTTCCTTTATACCTGTTTAACGCTTGTACTGGATTATATGTTGCACGTATTCCTTCCTATCTATAGCTTGTTTTTACAATTTCTCCTTCATGACTCCTTTATATAATATGCAATAGACTGGTAGCCTGTACCAGATGGCCACTTGTGTCTACCTAAACTGAATATTACTATTGGAAACGGAGACATCACCTTTAAAGGAGAGTAATTTCCCTATGTTTTATTCTATGACAATATTATAGGCCTACCTTGAAACGGCTTCGTATAAAACCAGCAAATTGAACAAATTCCAACTTTATACCGTTTTAAAATTGTATAATATGTAAACACAGTATATGGTTTACGATTTACAATTAAACATGCAAGAGCTTTGGAGCGTTGATGTGGATGTTGAGACAAGCTAGAGATCTTTGCAGAGAGAACTACCTATAACTACATCACTGAAATACTGAACGTGAAATATGGACTCAATATTATTTTGTGAAGCTAGCTAGCCATATTCTGGTAATCCATTTATCCAAAGAAAAATGAAAACATTCACTATATATTTGTCCCAACGAAAGTATTCTGATGCTTACGATACAGCCGAGTCAAAGGTGACAACTTAATTTTCAACTATACCATCTAATCTAAACAGGTCCATTGGGGATAATTTAAAACCTTCCGTTGGTTACCTGTAACGGTGGGTGTGGCCAAACCGCCTGTTCACTCAACTAAGCCGAACCATGCATTTACGAATGTGTGAAAGAACGCCAGGTATCTGTTGATTTTCTTTCAATTGGCGCGGTTGAAAGGGGCAGTAGACAATTACCTGAGAACGGTATGCGAATACTTTCGTTGGGACTAGTATACAGTTGCATTAGCTATGGTGAAGAACAATCCTGATTCCTGATGAACTAATAGAATCAATCTGATATCATTTATATCGACTCTGCAAGTGGTTTTTGCATGATACAGTATCTGAGTGGTATCATTATGGAGTTGGTATATTATGCATACTTGTCTTAATTAACGTTTTCAGACAATTATAACACATTTGTGTTTACAAGAACTATATTACTGTATTATAAGTATTTTAAATGTTGTAATCGATACAATATTGCTGTTATTTGATTTCTAAATAAGGAAATTATAATGAATTAGTAACCGAAATAAGAATTATGTGAAATGCAACAATCACATTAAAAATAAAATACGGGTATTTGAGGCGTAACAATCACATTAGAAATGTAAAAGGTGGGTAAATAATTATGGATATCCATCATTGTCAATGAATCTTGACATAATATTAGAAAACACATTTAATATGTGAGAAACAAAAATAGCATAGTTAGATCGAGGGACATATTATCTAAAACCAATATTTGAAACATTTACATAACAATATTTTCAAAGTTGTCTAGGGATAGCGTTTTTTATTTAAAAGAAAACTTCAATCTCTTGTGTTTTCATTACCGCAACGACTCCTGATGTGCCCCCCAATGCGACTGAAGAATGTCGCTAAGAATCAGTGTAATGCCTCGTGTATTGTTCTTCATAACTGGCAAATCACTTGTTGCTAAGCGATGTGGCTTAAGGCGCATGGCGGGCGGCATATATATAGCGGTGGCTGTATTGATTCTCACCTTCACATTTCCCGCCTCGTTCGTCATCAAGTTTGCCACTCAGCTGCTCGGTACCGCGCCAACCACAGCCACCCTCAACGTGGCAGCCATGCGTTTGCCACTCAGCTGCTCGGTACCGCGCAAACCACAGCCACCCTCAACGTGGCAGCCATGCAGATGATTACGGCAATATCAAAATTATTTAAGACCCTTTGATCGGTTTTAATCACGGTCTTCGAAATCTTCAATGACGGACATTTGAAAGTTCGTGTTGAAACTTTTTGTTTATAAACATGTCTTTAAACCCTCACTTGTGTAGGTATTTGCCCTTGTTTTGACTTATTCCAGTACGCACCTTGTGATAGACACGTTGAAGCAATTACCCGAATGTGTCACAAACGCGAAATTGCCACAGAACTTAAAACAAATGTTTATTTAAGTATATAATGTTCTGAATCAAATTTCCAAAACTCAAAAAGATATATGACGAGAGAGATCATACAAGATAAGACAAGTGGTGACACAGGGATATTTGGATCTTGGTTACCATGTTCTAAAACCACACGAGGGCATTATCTAGGAATCAATTAAACGTAATATATTCAGTGCTTAATTTGTAATGGAGCGCGGGTATACGCAGTATACCCACCTTTTTTCATGAATTATTAGGTACGCAACACTCACATTTTGGCTAATATATATAAAAAACAAAAAAAAAGGTATTGGGTATTTTTCCCTCTCATGCTCATATTTCAAATTTACTTGAATACATCTATAACTCTAAATACACTTAGTACACTCTTATCTCTTGGTTTTACGTTTCTCCCAAATCAACCTCCGTACTTTATAAATAGAATCAACTCATATTGTTATTGGCTGCAGGCTCCTCGTCAGCCAGCCAGTAAGGGTTAGCAACGCGAAGGCGGTACAGTCGCTCTCACTGCTGTGAGGGAAATGGAACAATCCGTAAAATATGATTTACATGTTTGATTGATACAGCATTTCTCTGTTTGTGGATATGTGTAATGCGTTCGAAAGGGATATCCTGTTAAAACTAAAAATTTGTCACTGCATTATGTTTGATGGTCTGAGATGCGTTTTGAGGTGATATCTTGTCATAAAAATAAATACAACGGATAAACATTCAGGCGCGTTGGAAGGGGGAGGGGGGGAATGGGGGGAAATCCCCCCCCCCACTTTTTTTGCGACCCACCCAATTTAAGACACCCAGTCACATCACACCCTCAAGACATATATTTATTTAAGCCTAAAAATCGAGAAATAACTAATATAGCAAAAATAAATTTCGCCTTCGGCGATAAGGTCAACCAGAGAAAACGATTTTTGTAAATTTTTTTATCTCCCCGTTGAGTAAACATTCACCAACTAAATTTCGTATTTCACCAGTGAATAATTGCAAAAACACAGGCGACCCCTCGCCCCGGAGAAAGCCACGAGTCTTCCTCACAAGATACATTTCCTCTGCTTTTTGTTTGCACTTTGTAGCATGCGAATGAGTGCCTGAAGGTATGCGGTGAGGTCAGTGACGTAATTAGTAAAGAGGCGGGTTAAGACCCTCAAGAAATATTTATTTAAGCCTAAAAATCGAGAAATAACTATTACAGCACACAAATTTGGCGCCTTCGGCGATAGTCCCCGGCGGCTGGGACTCCGCCCCAGACCCCAGAACTTGTTCATGCTTCGCGCTCACAATTCCCCCCCCCCCCCCACTTGAAAAAGAGTTCCTACGCGCCTTAAACATTTCTGCTATTGTTAGGTTGTTCCTCTTGGAAATGAATTATTGCCAGTTGACACATAAAACTACTGACTACTTCAATAACTGATATTTCATAATATATGTATGTATCTGCTATTGATCATTTTATGGTAAACTTACAGTACAATTAAAATAACGATTGGCTTTTGAAGACGAGTAAAATTGTATCAAATCGAACCCAAAACTCCAAACCCAATTCCAGATTACGAGCCTAGAAGCTGAATTGGTAAGCGGGTTTGGTGGGGGGGGGGGGGGGGGGGCAATTTCCCACCGAGAAATCAATTTTTAACACGAGCACATTGTAACATGAAACTATGATGCGTATACCCACCTTTTTCCTTACAAATTAACCACTGAATATATTGACGTATGCCGTACAATGCCTCACTTCGCCGTAATGTATTCCATACCCCTCGCGTTTCGTGCTTGGGAATGTAGGTCATGCATTTCCCGCTACTGCAACTCATTGGAGATTATTATTCCCTCTAGACCCTGTTTAGAGGGCGCATACACGTGTGACGTCGTGACACTCGTTGTATCCTCCCGCACTAGCTGAGCTCCTGATCACCAGACGAGGCAACTCATTGCTAGATTATTACTATCTCTAGACCCTGTTTAGAGGGCGCATACACGTGTGACGTCGTGACACTCGGCGTATCCTCCAGCACTAGCTGAGCTCCTGATCACCAGACGAGGCAACTCATTGCTAGATTATAACTATCTCTAGACCCTGTTTAGAGGGCGCATACACGTGTGACGTCGTGACACTCGGCGTATCCTCCAGCTCTAGCTGAGCTCCTGATCACCAGACGAGGCAACTCATTGCTAGATTATAACTATCTCTAGACCCTGTTTAGAGGGCGCATACACGTGTGACGTCGTGACACTCGGTGTATCCTCCCGCACTAGCTGAGCTCCTGATCACCAGACGAGGCAACTCATTGCTAGATTATTACTATCTCTAGACCCTGTTTAGAGGGCGCATACACGTGTGACGTCGTGACACTCGGCGTATCCTCCAGCACTAGCTGAGCTCCTGATCACCAGACGAGGCAACTCATTGCTAGATTATTACTATCTCTAGACCCTGTTTAGAGGGCGCATACACGTGTGACGTCGTGACACTCGGTGTATCCTCAAGCACTAGCTGAGCTCCTGATCACCAGACGAGGCAACTCATTGCTAGATTATTACTATCTCTAGACCCTGTTTAGAGGGCGCATACATGTGTGACGTCGTGACACTCGGCGTATCCTCCCGCACTAGCTGAGCTCCTGATCACCAGACGAGGCAACTCATTGCTAGATTATTACTATCTCTAGACCCGGTTTAGAGGGCGCATACACGTGTGACGTCGTGACACTCGGTGTATCCTCCCGCACTAGCTGAGCTCCTGATCACCAGACGAGGCAACTCATTGCTAGATTATTACTATCTCTAGACCCCGTTTAGAGGGCGCATACACGTGTGACGTCGTGACACTCGGCGTATCCTCCCGCACTAGCTGAGCTCCTGATCACCAGACGAGGCAACTCATTGCTAGATTATTACTATCTCTAGACCCGGTTTAGAGGGCGCATACACGTGTGACGTCGTGACACTCGGTGTATCCTCCCGCACTAGCTGAGCTCCTAATCACCAGACGAGGCAACTCATTGCTAGATTATTACTATCTCTAGACCCCGTTTAGAGGGCGCATACACGTGTGACGTCGTGACACTTGGCGTATCCTCCAGCACTAGCTGAGCTCCTGATCACCAGACGAGGCTACTCATTGCTAGATTATTACTATCTCTAGACCCTGTTTAGAGGGCGCATACACGTGTGACGTCGTGACACTCGGTGTATCCTCCCGCACTAGCTGAGCTCCTGATCACCAGACGAGGCTACTCATTGCTAGATTATTACTATCTCTAGACCCTGTTTAGAGGGCGCATACACGTGTGACGTCGTGACACTCGGTGTATCCTCCCGCACTAGCTGAGCTCCTGATCACCAGACGAGGCAACTCATTGCTAGATTATTACTATCTCTAGACCCCGTTTAGAGGGCGCATACACGTGTGACGTCGTGACACTCGGTGTATCCTCCCGCACTAGCTGAGCTCCTGATCACCAGACGAGGCAACTCATTGCTAGATTATTACTATCTCTAGACCCTGTTTAGAGGGCGCATACACGTGTGACGTCGTGACACTTGGCGTATCCTCCAGCACTAGCTGAGCTCCTGATCACCAGACGAGGCAACTCATTGCTAGATTATTACTATCACTAGACCCCGTTTAGAGAGCGCATGCACGTGTGACGTCGTGACACTCGGTGTATCCTCCAGCACTAGCTGAGCTCCTGATCACCAGACGAGGCAACTCATTGCTAGATTATTACTATCTCTAGACCCTGTTTAGAGGGCGCATACATGTGTGACGTCGTGACACTCGGTGTATCCTCCAGCACTAGCTGAGCTCCTGATCACCAGACGAGGCAACTCATTGCTAGATTATTACTATCTCTAGACCCTGTTTAGAGGGCGTATACACGTGTGACGCCGTGACACTCGGTGTATCCTCCAGCACTAGCTGAGCTCCTGATCACCAGGCGAGGCAACTCATTGCTAGATTATTACTATCTCTAGACCCTGTTTAGAGGGCGCATACATGTGTGACGTCGTGACACTCGGTGTATCCTCCAGCACTAGCTGAGCTCCTGATCACCAGACGAGGCAACTCATTGCTAGATTATTACTATCTCTAGACCCTGTTTAGAGGGCGCATACATGTGTGACGTCGTGACACTCGGTGTATCCTCCCGCACTAGCTGAGCTCCTGATCACCAGACGAGGCAACTCATTGCTAGATTATTACTATCTCTAGACCCTGTTTAGAGGGCGCATACACGTGTGACGTCGTGACACTCGGTGTATCCTCCAGCACTAGCTGAGCTCCTGATCACCAGACGAGGCAACTCATTGCTAGATTATTACTATCTCTAGACCCTGTTTAGAGGGCGCATACACGTTTGACGTCGTGACACTCGGTGTATCCTCCAGCACTAGCTGAGCTCCTGATCACCAGACAAGGCAACTCATTGCTAGATTATTACTATCTCTAGACCCTGTTTAGAGGGCGCATACATGTGTGACGTCGTGACACTTGGCGTATCCTCCAGCACTAGCTGAGCTCCTGATCACCAGACGAGGCAACTCATTGCTAGATTATTACTATCTCTAGACCCTGTTTAGAGGGCGCATACACGTGTGACGTCGTGACACTCGGCGTATCCTCCCGCACTAGCTGAGCCCCTGATAACCAGACGAGGCAACTCATTGCTAGATTATTACTATCACTAGACCCTGTTTCGAGGGCGCATACACGTGTGACGTCGTGACACTCGGTGTATCCTCCCGCACTAGCTGAGCTCCTGATCACCAGACGAGGCAACTCATTGCTAGATTATAACTATCTCTAGACCCTGTTTAGAGGGCGCATACACGTGTGACGTCGTGACACTCGGTGTATCCTCCAGCACTAGCTGAGCTCCTGATCACCAGACGAGGCAACTCATTGCAAGATTATTACTATCTCTAGACCCTGTTTAGAGGGCGCATACATGTGTGACGTCGTGACACTCGGTGTATCCTCCAGCACTAGCTGAGCTCCTGATCACCAGGCGAGGCAACTCATTGCTAGATTATTACTATCTCTAGACCCTGTTTAGAGGGCGCATACATGTGTGACGTCGTGACACTCGGTGTATCCTCCAGCACTAGCTGAGCTCCTGATCACCAGACGAGGCAACTCATTGCTAGATTATTACTATCTCTAGACCCTTTTTAGAGGGCGCATACACGTGTGACGTCGTGACACTCGGTGTATCCTCCCGCACTAGCTGAGCTCCTGATCACCAGACGAGGCAACTCATTGCTAGATTATTACTATCTCTAGACCCTGTTTAGAGGGCGCATACATGTGTGACGTCGTGACACTCGGCGTATCCTCCCGCACTAGCTGAGCTCCTGATCACCAGACGAGGCAACTCATTGCTAGATTATTACTATCTCTAGACCCTGTTTAGAGGGCGCATACATGTGTGACGTCGTGACACTCGGCGTATCCTCCAGCACTAGCTGAGCTCCTGATCACCAGACGAGGCAACTCATTGCTAGATTATAACTATCTCTAGACCCTGTTTAGAGGGCGCATACATGTGTGACGTCGTGACACTCGGTGTATCCTCCAGCACTAGCTGAGCTCCTGATCACCAGACGAGGCAACTCATTGCTAGATTATAACTATCTCTAGACCCTGTTTAGAGGGCGCATACATGTGTGACGTCGTGACACTCGGCGTATCCTCCAGCACTAGCTGAGCTCCTGATCACCAGACGAGGCAACTCATTGCTAGATTATAACTATCTCTAGACCCTGTTTAGAGGGCGCATACATGTGTGACGTCGTGACACTCGGCGTATCCTCCAGCACTAGCTGAGCTCCTGATCACCAGACGAGGCAACTCATTGCTAGATTATAACTATCTCTAGACCCTGTTTAGAGGGCGCATACATGTGTGACGTCGTGACACTCGGCGTATCCTCCGGCACTAGCTGAGCTCCTGATCACCAGACGAGGCAACTCATTGCTAGATTTTTACTATCTCTAGACCCTGTTTAGAGGGCGCATACATGTGTGACGTCGTGACACTCGGCGTATCCTCCAGCACTATACTGGATATCACGTCGGCTGTTCAGCAAGGACCCGACTCGAGCGTTTGGGACAACCCTTAGGAAAGGTCTGCGCGGCGAACAATTGACCGCAGTTGGCGAAGGGTTTTGGGTGAAAAAAAAAAGTTTTAGCACAATGCATACTTGCAAACTGAGAACCCTGCTGAACAATGTTTGATTCCGACAATAATTTTAAAGAGCGACACTTGTAATCACGTTATTTAGATTTTTCTGATCATTTTCGTTTTTTGTGCGAAGTCAGTATCTTTATTTAAAGAGAACATTAAGTTGATGATGTTTTCGGGTAACTTCACTTTTTAGCCAGTGGTGTATTCCTCAAAAGTTCCCGTGCCCTTCCCAACATTTAAAAACATTATATATACTAACCCGACACGTTTTTCTCATTACTATTTAACATTGTATATTATAAAACACGTGTTATCTATTTAGTTCGCCATTACAATAATTATATTGCGTGAGTTTACTATTCTTTATTAATGAGTATGGATGACTATTCCTCAAATTGTGTTTGAAATTGTTCTGAAGTCGAGCTTGAAAATTTGGATGCGACGATTGAAAGTGGATATTAGCACATGAAAAGAAAGTAAAATTCCAAAGAAGCACCGGCGCTTAATCCGCACACAGTTCCTGCCTCGTGCACGTGCACCCAATTGTTTTTAAATTTCCAGGAAACGTAGGCTAGCACAGTGGCCGGGATAGTACTGGGTTCAGTTCCCGCGACACGCTGGGCTCCACACCATTCTCTTCTGTGATTTTGATTTGCCAACTACTTACGAAAGCAGATTTGAATGTTTAATAATATTTTATTCAATGAGTTGATAAAAGTGGAGGGGGTAGGGGGTTGACGATCGCCTCATCACCCCCGCCCCAACCCCCTCCCCCACATGTGCGCTACCGTCTATACAATCACAAGTTATAATTTTCAGTAGCTTCAGGTGACATTATATTATAATGTATTATGCGATTCATTGTAAATAAGGTCACGGTTTTCGTATATACCAGTATCACATAGATACAGGTTATGTTAAAATAAAAAAAAAACGTACCCGAACCAAGAATCGAACCCACGATTCGCTGCAATGGAAACAGAAATAAACCCACTAGACTAGACCAACGAGCTATACATGAAAAAGGCTTTGTAAACATATTATTATGAAAACTACATGTATTTCGGATGTGCCCTACATTACATGTATGTGGACGTTGGTGGATGTGTGTGACTAAAAATTGAGTCACAGCTACAATTAAAAAAGTGACTATATTGTCTTAGCGTTGCGCGTTCAATGGTACGCTTTTTAATAGCATTATGATGACGGAAAGCCGAAAACTATAATTACAATGTTTTGACTAACTATTTATAGTCACCCCCAAGTCCCTTTTCCCTCCAAATGAGTACATGGGTATGACAGGTTGTAAATAAGTTCTTTTGAGACGTTCGGAGTCCATCCCGCAGATGGTCGCCAACGAAAATTGCTTCGGTGAGGGCTGTTGAAAAAGGTCCCATCCACGCGCTTTGTCGTGCGTGGCCTAGCCTGAGGTGCTGAACAGCCGATGTGATAAGAATTTTAGCTGAGCTCCTGATCACCAGACGAGGCAACTCATTGCTAGATTATAACTATCTCTAGACCCTGTTTAGAGGGCGCATACACGTGTGACGTCGTAACACTCGGCGTATCCTCCCGCACTAGCTGAGCTCCTGATCACCAGGCGAGGCAACTCATTGCTAGATTATAACTATCTATAGACCCTGTTTAGTGGGCGCATACACGTGTGACGTCGTGACACTCGGTGTATCCTCCCGCACTAGCTGAGCTCCTGATCACCAGACGAGGCAACTCATTGAAGATTATAACTATTTCTAGACCCTGTTTAGAGGGCGCATACACGTGTGACGTCGTGACACTCGGTGTATCCTCCAGCACTAGCTGAGCTCCTGATCACCAGACGAGGCAACTCATTGCTAGATTATTACTATCTCTAGACCCCGTTTAAAGGGCGCATACACGTGTGACGTCGTGACACTTGGTGTATCCTCCCGCACTAGCTGATCTCCTGATCACCAGACGAGGCAACTCATTGCTAGATTATAACTATCTATAGACCCTGTTTAGTGGGCGCATACACGTGTGACGTCGTGACACTTGGCGTATCCTCCAGCACTAGCTGAGCTCCTGATCACCAGACGAGGCAACTCATTGCTAGATTATAACTATCTCTAGACCCTGTTAAGTGGGCGCATACACGTGTGACGTCGTGACACTTGGCGTATCCTCCAGCACTAGCTGAGCTCCTGATCACCAGACGAGGCAACTCATTGCTAGATTATTACTATCTCTAGACCCTAATTAGAGGGCGCATACACTTGTGACGTCGTGACACTCGGTGTATCCTCCAGCACTAGCTGAGCTCCTGATCACCAGACGAGGCAACTCATTGCTAGATTATTACTATCTCTAGACCCTGTTTAGTGGGCGCATACACGTGTGACGTCGTGACACTTGGCGTATCCTCCAGCACTAGCTGAGCTCCTGATCACCAGACGAGGCAACTCATTGCTAGATTATTACTATCTCTAGACCCCGTTTAGTGGGCGCATACATGTGTGACGTCGTGACTTCGGTGTATCCTCCAGCACTAGCTGAGCTCCTGATCACCAGACGAGGCAACTCATTGCTAGATTATTACTATCTCTAGACCCTGTTTAGTGGGCGCATACACGTGTGACGTCGTGACACTCGGCGTATCCTCCAGCACTAGCTGAGCTCCTGATCACCAGACGAAGCAACTCATTGCTAGATAATTACTATCTCTAGACCCTGTTTAGAGGGCGCATACACGTGTGATGTCGTGACACTCGGCGTATCCTCCCGCACTAGCTGAGCTCCTGATCACCAGACGAGGCAACTCATTGCTAGATTATTACTATCTCTAGACCCTGTTTAGAGGGCGCATACATGTGTGACGTCGTGACACTCGTTGTATCCTCCCGCACTAGCTGAGCTCCTGATCACCAGACGAGGCAACTCATTGCTAGATTATTACTATCTCTAGGCCCTGTTTAGGAGGGGCGCATACATGTGTGACGTCGTGACACTCGGCGTATCCTCCAGCACTAGCTGAGCTCCTGATCACCAGACGAGGCAACTCATTGCTAGATTATTACTATCTCTAGACCCTGTTTAGTGGGCGCATACACGTGTGACGTCGTGACACTCGGCGTATCCTCCAGCACTAGCTGAGCTCCTGATCACCAGACGAAGCAACTCATTGCTAGATAATTACTATCTCTAGACCCTGTTTAGAGGGCGCATACACGTGTGATGTCGTGACACTTGGCGTATCCTCCAGCACTAGCTGAGCTCCTGATCACCAGACGAGGCAACTCACTGCTAGATTATTACTATCTCTAGACCCTGTTTAGAGGGCGCATACACTTGTGACGTCGTGACACTCGGTGTATCCTCCCGCACTAGCCTGAAAACCAGACGAGGCAACTCATTGCTAGATTATTACTATCACTAGACCCTGTTTAGAGGGCGCATACATGTGTGACGTCGTGACACTCGGTGTATCCTCCAGCACTAGCTGAGCTCCTGATAACCAGACGAGGCAACTCATTGCTAGATTATTACTATCTCTAGACCCTGTTTAGAGGGCGCATACACGTGTGACGTCGTGACACTCGGTGTATCCTCCAGCACTAGCTGAGCTCCTGATCACCAGACGAGGCAACTCATTGCTAGATTATTACTATCACTAGACCCTGTTTAGAGGGCGCAAACACGTGTGACGTCGTGACACTCGGTGTATCCTCCCGCACTAGCTGAGCTCCTGATCACCAGACGAGGCAACTCATTGCTAGATTATTACTATCTCTAGACCCTGTTTAGAGGGCGCATACACGTGTGACGTCGTGACACTTGGCGTATCCTCCAGCACTAGCTGAGCTCCTGATCACCAGACGAGGCAACTCATTGCTAGATTATTACTATCTCTAGACCCTGTTTAGAGGGCGCATACACGTGTGACGTCGTGACACTCGGTGTATCCTCCAGCACTAGCTGAGCTCCTGTCACCAGACGAGGCAACTCATTGCTAGATTATTACTATCTCTAGACCCTGTTTAGAGGGCGCGTACACGTGTGACGTCGTGACACTCGGCGTATCCTCCAGCACTAGCTGAGCTCCTGATCACCAGACGAGGCAACTCATTGCTAGATTATTACTATCTCTAGACCCCGTTTAGAGGGCGCATACACGTGTGACGTCGTGACACTCGGTGTATCCTCCCGCACTAGCTGAGCTCCTGATCACCAGACGAGGCAACTCATTGCTAGATTATTACTATCTCTAGACCCTGTTTAGAGGGCGCATACACGTGTGACGTCGTGACACTCGGTGTATCTTCCAGCACTAGCTGAGCTCCTGATCACCAGACGAGGCAACTCATTGCTAGATTATTACTATCTCTAGACCCTGTTTAGAGGGCGCATACACGTGTGACGTCGTGACACTCGGTGTATCCTCCAGCACTAGCTGAGCTCCTGATCACCAGACGAGGCAACTCATTGCTAGATTATTACTATCTCTAGACCCTGTTTAGAGGGCGCATACACGTGTGACGTCGTGACACTCGGTGTATCCTCCAGCACTAGCTGAGCTCCTGATCACCAGACGAGGCAACTCATTGCTAGATTATTACTATCTCTAGACCCTGTTTAGAGGGCGCATACATGTGTGACGTCGTGATACTCGGTGTATCCTCCCGCACTAGCTGAGCTCCTGATCACCAGACGAGGCAACTCATTGCTAGATTATTACTATCTCTAGACCCTGTTTAGAGGGCGCATACACTTGTGACGTCGTGACACTCGGTGTTCCCTCCCGCACTAGCTGAGCTACTGATCACCAGACGAGGCAACTCATTGCTAGATTTTTACTATCTCTAGACCCTGTTTAGAGGGCGCATACACGTGTGACGTCGTGACACTCGGTGTATCCTCCCGCACTAGCTGAGCTCCTGATCACCCGACGAGGCAACTCATTGCTAGATTATTACTATCTCTACACCCTGTTTAGAGGGCGCATACATGTGTGACGTCGTGACACTCGGTGTATCCTCCAGCACTAGCTGAGCTCCTGATCACCAGACGAGGCAACTCATTGCTAGATTATTACTATCTCTACACCCTGTTTAGAGGGCGCATACATGTGTGACGTCGTGACACTCGGTGTATCCTCCAGCACTAGCTGAGCTCCTGATCACCAGACGAGGCAACTCATTGCTAGATTATTACTATCTCTACACCCTGTTTAGAGGGCGCATACACGTGTGACGTCGTGACACTCGGTGTATCCTCCCGCCCTAGCTGAACTCCTGATCACCAGACGAGGCAACTCATTGCTAGATTATTACAATCTCTAGACCCTGTTTAGAGGGCGCATACACGTGTGACGCCGTGACACTCGGCGTATCCTCCAGCACTAGCTGAGCTCCTGATCACCAGACGAGGCAACTCATTGCTAGATTATTACTATCTCTAGACCCTGTTTAGAGGGCGCATACATGTGTGACGTCGTGACACTTGGCGTATCCTCCAGCACTAGCTGAGCTCCTGATCACCAGACGAGGCAACTCATTGCTAGATTATTACTATCTCTTGACCCTGTTTAGAGGGCGCATACACGTGTGACGTCGTGACACTCGGCGTATCCTCCAGCACTAGCTGAGCTCCTGATCACCAGACAAGGCAACTCATTGCTAGATTATTACTATCTCTAGACCCTGTTTAGAGGGCGCATACATGTGTGACGTCGTGACACTCGGTGTATCCTCCAGCACTAGCTGAGCTCCTGATCACCAGGCGACGCAACTCGTTGCTAGATTATTACTATCTCTAGACCCTGTTTAGAGGCCGCATGCATGTGTGACGTCGTGACACTCGGTGTATCCTCCCGCACTAGCTGAGCTCCTGATCACCAGGCGACGCAACTCGTTGCTAGATTATTACTATCTCTAGAGCCTGTTTAGAGGCCGCATACACGTATGACGTCGTGACACTCGGTGTACCCTCCCGCACTAGCTGAGCTCCTGATCACCAGACGAGGCAACTCATTGCTAGATTATTAATATCTCTAGACCCCGTTTAGAGAGCACATACACGTGTGACGTCGTGACACTCGGTGTATCCTCCAGCACTAGCTGAGCTCCTGATCACCAGACGAGGCAACTCATTGCTAGATTATTAATATCTCTAGACCCTGTTTAGAGGGCGCATACACGTGTGACGTCGTGACACTCGGTGTATCCTCCCGCACTAGCTGAGCTCCTGATCACCAGACGAGGCAACTCATTGCTAGATTATTACTATCTCTAGACCCCGTTTAGAGGGCGCATACACGTGTGACGTCGTGACACTCAGCGTATCCTCCCGCACTAGCTGAGCTCCTGATCACCAGACGAGGCAACTCATTGCTAGATTATTACTATCTCTAGACCCTGTTTAGTGGGCGCATACACGTGTGACGTCGTGACACTCGGTGTATCCTCCAGCACTAGCTGAGCTCCTGATCACCAGACGAGGCAACTCATTGCTAGATTATTACTATCTCTAGACCCTGTTTAGAGGGCGCATACACGTGTGACGTCGTGACACTCGGTGTATCCTCCAGCACTAGCTGAGCTCCTGATCACCAGACGAGGCAACTCATTGCAAGATTATTACTATCTCTAGACCCTGTTTAGTGGGCGCATACACGTGTGACGTCGTGACACTCGGCGTATCCTCCAGCACTAGCTGAGCTCCTGATCACCAGACGAGGCAACTCATTGCTAGATTATAACTATCTCTAGACCCTGTTTAGTGGGCGCATACATGTGTGACGTCGTGACACTCGGTGTATCCTCCAGCACTAGCTGAGCTCCTGATCACCAGACGAGGCAACTCATTGCTAGATTATTACTATCTCTAGACCCTGTTTAGAGGGCGCATACATGTGTGACGTCGTGACACTCGGTGTATCCTCCCGCACTAGCTGAGCTCCTGATCACCAGACGAGGCAACTCATTGCTAGATTATAACTATCTCTAGACCCTGTTTAGTGGGCGCATACACGTGTGACGTCGTGACACTCGGTGTATCCTCCCGCACTAGCTGAGCTCCTGATCACCAGACGAGGCAACTCATTGCTAGATTATTACTATCTCTAGACCCCGTTTAGAGGGCGCATACATGTGTGACGTCGTGACACTCGGCGTATCCTCCAGCACTAGCTGAGCTCCTGATCACCAGACGAGGCAACTCATTGCTAGATTATTACTATCTCTAGACCCTGTTTAGAGGGCGCATACACGTGTGACGTCGTGACACTCGGCGTATCCTCCCGCACTAGCTGAGCTCCTGATCACCAGACGAGGCAACTCATTGCTAGATTATTACTATCTCTAGACCCTGTTTAGAGGGCGCATACATGTGTGACGTCGTGACACTCGGTGTATCCTCCGGCACTAGCTGAGCTCCTGATCACCAGACGAGGCAACTCATTGCTAGATTATTACTATCTCTAGACCCTGTTTAGAGGGCGCATACACGTGTGACGTCGTGACACTCGGTGTATCCTCCAGCACTAGCTGAGCTCCTGATCACCAGACGAGGCAACTCATTGCAAGATTATTACTATCTCTAGACCCTGTTTAGAGGGCGCATACATGTGTGACGTCGTGACACTCGGCGTATCCTCCCGCACTAGCTGAGCTCCTGATCACCAGACGAGGCAACTCATTGCAAGATTATTACTATCTCTAGACCCTGTTTAGAGGGCGCATACACGTGTGACGTCGTGACACTCGGCGTATCCTCCAGCACTAGCTGAGCTCCTGATCACCAGACGAGGCAACTCATTGCAAGATTATTACTATCTCTAGACCCTGTTTAGAGGGCGCATACACGTGTGACGTCGTGACACTCGGTGTATCCTCCGGCACTAGCTGAGCTCCTGATCACCAGACGAGGCAACTCATTGCTAGATTATTACTATCTCTAGACCCTGTTTAGAGGGCGCATACACATGTGACGTCGTGACACTCGGTGTATCCTCCCGCACTAGCTGAGCTCCTGATCACCAGACGAGGCAACTCGTTGCTAGATTATTACTATCTCTAGACCCTGTTTAGAGGGCGCATACACGTGTGACGTCGTGACACTCGGCGTATCCTCCCGCACTAGCTGAGCTCCTGATCACCAGACGAGGCAACTCATTGCTAGATTATTACTATCTCTAGACCCTGTTTAGAGGGCGCATACACGTGTGACGTCGTGACACTCGGTGTATCCTCCGGCACTAGCTGAGCTCCTGATCACCAGACGAGGCAACTCATTGCTAGATTATTACTATCTCTAGACCCTGTTTAGAGGGCGCATACACATGTGACGTCGTGACACTCGGTGTATCCTCCCGCACTAGCTGAGCTCCTGATCACCAGACGAGGCAACTCATTGCTAGATTATTACTATCTCTAGACCCTGTTTAGAGGGCGCATACACGTGTGACGTCGTGACACTAGGTGTATCCTCCCGCACTAGCTGAGCTCCTGATCACCAGACGAGGCAACTCATTGCTAGATTATTACTATCTCTAGACCCTGTTTAGAGGGCGCATACACGTGTGACGTCGTGACACTCGGTGTATCCTCCCGCACTAGCTGAGCTCCTGATCACCAGACGAGGCAACTCATTGCTAGATTATTACTATCTCTAGACCCTGTTTAGAGGGCGCATACATGTGTGACGTCGTGACACTCGGTGTATCCTCCAGCACTAGCTGAGCTCCTGATCACCAGACGAGGCAACTCATTGCTAGATTATTACTATCTCTAGACCCTGTTTAGAGGGCGCATACACGTGTGACGTCGTGACACTCGGTGTATCCTCCAGCACTAACTGAGCTCCTGATCACCAGACGAGGCAACTCATTGCTAGATTATTACTATCTCTAGACCCTGTTTAGAGGGCGCATACATGTGTGACGTCGTGACACTCAGCGTATCCTCCAGCACTAGCTGAGCTCCTGATCACCAGACGAGGCAACTCATTGCTAGATTATAACTATTTCTAGACCCTGTTTAGAGGGCGCATACACGTGTTACGTCGTGACACTCGGTGTATCCTCCCGCACTAGCTGAGCTCCTGATCACCAGACGAGGCAACTCATTGCTAGATTATTACTATCTCTAGACCCCGTTTAGAGGGCGCATACACGTGTGACGTCGTGACACTCGGTGTATCCTCCAGCACTAGCTGAGCTCCTGATCACCAGACGAGTCAACTCATTGCTAGATTATTACTATCTCTAGACCCTGTTTAGAGGGCGCATACATGTGTGACGTCGTGACACTCGGTGTATCCTCCCGCACTAGCTGAGCTCCTGATCACCAGACGAGGCAACTTAGTGCTAGATTATTACTATCTCTAGACCCCGTTTAGAGGGCGCATACATGTGTGACGTCGTGACACTCGGTGTATCCTCCAGCACTAGCTGAGCTCCTGATCACCAGACGAGGCAACTCATTGCTAGATTATTACTATCTCTAGACCCTGTTTAGAGGGCGCATACACGTGTGACGTCGTGACACTCGGCGTATCCTCCAGCACTAGCTGAGCTCCTGATCACCAGACGAGGCAACTCATTGCTAGATTATTACTATCTCTAGACCCTGTTTAGAGGGCGCATACACGTGTGACGTCGTGACACTCGGTGTATCCTCCCGCACTAGCTGAGCTCCTGATCACCAGACGAGGCAACTCATTGCTAGATTATTAGTATCTCTAGACCCTGTTTAGAGGGCGCATACACGTGTGACGTCGTGACACTCGGCGTATCCTCCAGCACTAGCTGAGCTCCTGATCACCAGACGAGGCAACTCATTGGAGATTATTACTATCTCTAGACCCTGTTTAGAGGGCGCATACACGTGTGACGTCGTGACACTCGGTGTATCCTCCGGCACTAGCTGAGCTCCTGATAACCAGACGAGGCAACTCATTGCTAGATTATTACAATCTCTAGACCCTGTTTAGAGGGCGCATACATGTGTGACGTCGTGACACTCGGTGTATCCTCCAGCACTAGCTGAGCTCCTGATCACCAGACGAGGCAACTCATTGCTAGATTATTACTATCTCTAGACCCTGTTTAGAGGGCGCATACACGTGTGACGTCGTGACACTCGGTGTATCCTCCGGCACTAGCTGAACTCCTGATCACCAGACGAGGCAACTCATTGCTAGATTATAACTATCTCTAGACCCTGTTTAGAGGGCGCATACACGTGTGACGTCGTGACACTCGGTGTATCCTCCAGCACTAGCTGAGCTCCTGATCACCAGACGAGGCAACTCATTGCTAGATTATTACAATCTCTAGACCCTGTTTAGAGAGCGCATGCACGTGGGACATCATGAGACTCGGGGAATCCTCCCGCCCACCCTACCTGAGCTCCTGATCGGTTCCTTTATCTTTATACTATCCGAGCTCCTGTTCACTAGACGAGAACGAGGCAACTCATTGCTATATTACCACTCACTCCAGTCCCTGTGTAGAGGCTGCATGCACATCAATCATAATGAACCTGCTTCTCAAGTTAGATCCACCATCACCTGAGTTCCTGATCACTAAAAGATGTGGAACACAATATTTATCACCTTAGTGAGGAGGTTGTCAGTCATATGGCTGATGACTGACAGCCATGCCCACGTGTCATGCGTACGTTCTTTCATAATACTTATTAAATAAAGTAAAGGATGCTTCGACTGACCATACCTAAGGTTTCAATGATATGTGCGTGAGAACAAGAAATCTTTTTTCTACAACTCTGATAATTCTACACTTCCACGACAATGATGATTTGGTTGTAATATTTATCAACTGAAAGGCATATACAATAATTCATGTGGGTACACTGTGTCAGGTCTCAGTTTAAAAAATGATTCTGTACCACACAGTGAATTGGTTCGGAATCGGAAAATGGAGTTTTGAATACTGGGGTAGTAGCTTACGCTATTTTGGTTGTACAAGACTGGCAGTGTAACTGTTCTACTTTATTTACCTCTTACGCCCGTGCCCAGTGTTTTTCTCACTGCTCGCACACGATATTGCAACATTGCGTAGCCCCGTATGGATACCCGTTGCTTATCGAATCACCCATAGAATTGGTTCAGTTGTAACACGCGATACTCTAATTCGAACTTCACGGGTTCAACATAGCAACAACAGTACTGACATGAAGTATATGTCTATATGTGTCTGGGGTGTATTTGATGCACTCCCATCTATCCTACTACCATAATAATCTGAATAGCGATACATTTTAATATTATCGTTTCCAAGTCATTATTGAATAGGGTGAAACATATGCTTTTCAAGACTCTTATCAATCATGATAATACTCCAGCTATCCTATAAGGAAAGTAACTCCTCATGAAATTGGTAAAGATGTGTTTAATGGTATCTCATAATTCGTTAAACAATAAAAAATACATCGAGTTAATTTATTTTCCGAATCAAGAAGAATGCCGGCAAATTTTGGGCCCAAAAGACGTTTGATTTGTTGCTTTCTTGTACAATGCAATGTTATAAACGTCGATCACGTTGACATGATTTCTGACCAGCAAGAAGAATGGATAGATAGCTTTAAAAAAGAAGTGGCATCCGATGATAATGTACTCAAAATAAATATATCAAATAACATAAAATATCGACTTTAAGATTCGCTCTAAACTTTATAAACAATGCTTATGTTTAACATTGTATACATTAGCATTTATGAACTAAAACCATCCGTAATTGAAAGCCAATGTGTATTGAAGCTGCCTGTGTATACACAACGGATGGAGAGCATTTTAAGGAGGAAAGTCGATATTGACATTATAGTCTCAAACAATACCACCAACGACTTCTTTCAAGCTTGCATTTTGTTGTAGCATATCTTGATTCGGAAAGTATATCTAAATCCGAGAATTAATGTATTTTAATTTTTAACCTTCAGCTTGTATTCGGATTTGCCTCTTGCCATCTCTAAAATGTAGCAAATAAATCTCAGTTTATTGTACTTTATGGATGACGTGACAATATGAACTACACTCATGTTCATAAAACACCGTGATCCTTCCCCATGTTAAATATACTATAGGGCGATATTCTTTCCGTGTTTGTACGAAACATTCCAGGCTGCTACGGTCGAATATATTGATGAAGTATGAAGTATCCTGCGCCCATTCATGAACATCCTTTGGGAAATTGATTCCTTGCAAAGAGGCTATTAGAATAACTCAGAGCACATTGGGAGAATCTTTGGCTCATAGAATTGGAAGTAAGTGCACGATTTTGTAGCTTTATGTACGTATATGTTTAGACATTAACTCGCAAAGCATACTGAAGAATATTTTCAGAAGTCATAGATACCGGGTTGAAGATTTATGTTTGTATCAGTAACTGAATATGACTTGCATAGATGTGCAAAACATATTCGAAGAATTTTTGCTTCCATAACACTAGTAATAACCACTAGTTTGTAACTTTTTTAATTCCCACAAGCACGCTCATCTGTCAACGTGGAGCGTTTTCCTAGTATTACGAAATTCATATTGGCTAGATCCACCGCGGTCTTATATGAATATTTAACAGGTGTGTTTAACGTTTTTACGCCAGCTGACGTCAGCACATTGACTTTCAACACGTTGCCTTAATTAACTACTCGGAAAGAATGAATGAAAAGTGTCGGAGTTTTTGCGGGGCCGCATTGTACGCAGGTTCACTGCTCTAGAAAGTCGTCCCCCGGGGGTGTTTGCCGTCTTTGTAAAGGCTTTGTGTATACATTTGTATTTACTCTCATGTCATAATGCGCTAACTTTTAGAAGTAAAATGTTTAGTAACTAATGTAAATTAGACCAGTATGTTTTTAAATATACTATTGATATGGATACAAATAGTATTACCCACATCGTTTTATCCTATTTCAACCGTACCATCCCCCCCCCCCCCCCCCCCCACCCGCCAACCAATCACTTAGACCAGGTTTAGATTATTCACACATCACGCAGTATGTAAAATTACGTGGGTAATTTCTGTGTGTAAACGCTTGAAAGTTGCTACCCTAGTACGAAGTTAGATTTGGTATAGTAACTGTCATATACGTCATTTCACTAAGTATTATGTCATAATCTATGACGACACCAGCTTGCAAGTTAACGCGACGGAACTTAAACGTAAATTCTATACCGCACTCGGATCCGTATCAACGGGCAGTGAAAATGAAAATGAAAATGAAATCAAAATGAAATCAAAATGAAAATCAATCTATGAAAATCAACAGAATAGAATCCTGGCGTTCTTTCACACATTTGTACCGCTTAGTAAAGTGCACAGGAATGCCAGGTTTCCTACTCAAGGACGTAAATTGTCCTGAATAACTTGTTTCTAGTAGACATAGCAATTGAATAAGGGAAGCTGGCACTGTTGAAATCGGCTATTCCGCAAGCACGAGACTTTGTTGTTGGAGTGTTGAGCGTATTGAGCTGTAGATCTGGTGGATGGGCTATGGTTTTCAATCTGCTTCAAATGTGAGTGGGGTATAGAGAGAAATAATATAGCGACTGTGGCAATTCAATGCTGGGAACAGAATATTGAGATCATTCAAGTTAAGTCAACTGGAATTTATGCACTGAACCAAAATGCACTGTACGATTTTGTGTTGAACTTTTGGAATTCATCTATTCCTTTGGCTCAGTTTTATAATTTATGAGGAAGGCTAAATATTTTTCTTGGAATTTTATTATTCAACAAATAATACTTAAAACATAGATTTTTTACAAAAAAAATGTACAGATTTCGGATATAAAAAAATGTTGAAAAATATGCAGCCCTTAAACTTGCAACTCTAAATAGAAAAACATAAAATAATATTTACATTTTTATGCTGAGTTGTATAAGGCAGCAAAACCCTGCTGCACAAATCTTTCAGACTAACATGTGGTGAGTGGTCTAATTGAAGGATTCAGTGTACACTTTGATTTCAATGAACTGCCAGAAAATTTAGTCAATAGTAAAAATTTGAATTCAGTCAATTCTATTCGCAGACGTGGCCATAATAATCATTTCCAGCTTGAGTCTACTAAAGGTTTGAAATATTTACATATTATCGTCTATTATATCGGACCGTATATCAATGTGGGTTTTGTCACTTATAACGCTGCCATACCCGAAAGGTTAGATTGCATTATAAGTGACGTGTCAGGTTTATGAAACGCATAAGGTATTAACAGACTGAATACACATGTCACATTTCACTCTTGTCAGTTGTATCAAAATGTCCAAACATCACAGTTAAACTGACATGTTTGAGCAACGTATAATATGGGAGGGGGGGCGTCGAACTCCAACAATTTGCCAAACCACTACTGCGAGATCCAGTGGGCCCCACAGAGGAGACGCGCACACAGACACAGTGTCATAGTCAGAGACTCAAAGGCACAGTGTGTTAGTACATACAGCGCGCTATATGTGGCCAAATGTATCAACTTACTGGTGAAGATTACATTCCGCAGTTGAAATAGTGCCGGATATTATTGTGAAATATCTTTCTTTTCTTGCTGATGTGTTTTTATTTGGTTTTGTTGGTTCGTTTTGTGCTCGTTTTGGTTTTTATTGTCTTGTCTTGTTTGTGTTTGTTGTGTGTTGTTTGTAAGTCTAAAACGTGTCCTGATTTAAATCCCGCCTTGCCTTTCAAGATGGGGATTCAGAATCTTTTTGATAGCCGTATTTAATTAATCGATTTCCACAATTTTGCCACTATCAACGTAGGAAGAATGACGCTGCTTCATCGGAAAGTTGCGTGATATTGCCACTTGAGCGCTACATTTGTTTTCCCTAGCGCCCTTAGTGGCCAAACTCGGTGCCTAAATCCACAACAATATAATGGACCATACTCTTCAAAACACTGAACACAAAACAGATCCATACTTGTATGGACTAATGTTTTCATTTTACCTAGTAGAAACACCTGCTTTGTCAAGAGCATAGGCAATTACTTGGTCTACACGCACGTTGATTATCCTCGAAGAAGATAATCAACGTTGGACATGATTCCCGTGAACGTCCACACGGATCAATTTAACGACAATTGTGGCACCTAGCGGAAGAATTTCAAAATAGCTTTAACTTTGTTTATGTGTTGTTTGTTGTAACGTTTCAGTGTCTTGCGACACTTTTTTCTTTTTTTTTCATATTAAAATCAATAAATCCACGAAAATAATGAAGATGAAACACCGCGACAACACGTTTTAAGTACGTATTATAGCTATGTTTTATAGGTTAGGTTACCTTTGCCGCACAAAATATATGCACTGCCACCTTTCGTCAAAGAAATGCCCATGTTTAGTTGGCAGCGCTTCAATTATTTGGGGGTCTTGAGGCAAATCATCTGCCTCGACAATGATTGGCAAAACTGCACGTCTACACGCGAAGATAATTGGAGACTCGAATGATTGGAGCAAATAATCCACGCGTGTAGACATAGTAAATCAGAGCATTATCGTCACTTGAGGACTACATTGCATATACAATGTTTCTAAACACTTTCAAGAAGGAAAGAAAGAAAATGCCAGAGCTCCACGAAATTGGCAACAAAGATCTGAGTGCATGTAGCCCTGTACCTGTGGTGTCGGTTGGGTGTCTAGCGAGAGAGGTGCTTGGTTCATTGGTGGTTCAACCCAGAAGGAACGTGTTCCTCATTTTCAGCACTAATTCAAAATTACACCTTTCGTGAGCCGTGCAAGATAATAAATGGAATTGACCTGACATTTGAGCTGATGTGAAATTTGAATGGCATCCAGAAATGACGGCAAAGGATCTATTTTTGTATCCAGCAGGGAGAACAAAGCCTTGGTTTCTTAATCAGCGCTCAAAAGACATTTCCAAAGATCGTAGGCAAGTAAACTTTTTTCCAAAAGTGCTCTCATCTATAAGCATGGCAAATAAAGTGCAAATAATAAAATCCAATAAATTGAAAATCAAGTGCATGAATGCTGCCAAGTGTAATGTTGTACGGATGAAGGATAATATGTGTAGAAATAAAAATAAATTCCGTGGACAATCTTATTTATTTTCGTTTGCTTGAGTGTTTGAGGGAGGGCATCGTTGCAGCATGATCAGACAAATACCGCTCGTTGTAAGCAAGTCCTTGTCTGTACGATAAGCACGTTCCACTTGGCGTGTGGGTCCCTCCAACACGTGTTGCACCGCTCGTTGTAAGCAAGTCCTTGTCTGTACGATAAGCACGTTCCACTTGGCGTGTGGGCCCCTCCAACACGTGTTGCACCGCTCGTTGTAAGCAAGTCCTTGTCTGTACGATAAGCACGTTCCACTTGGCGTGTGGGTCCCTCCAACACGTGTTGCACCGCTCGTTGTAAGCAAGTCCTTGTCTGTACGATAAGCACGTTCCACTTGGCGTGTGGGCCCCTCCAACACGTGTTGCACCGCTCGTTGTAAGCAAGTCCTTGTCTGTACGATAAGCACGTTCCACTTGGCGTGTGGGTCCCTCCAACACGTGTTGCACCGCTCGTTGTAAGCAAGTCCTTGTCTGTACGATAAGCACGTTCCACTTGGCGTGTGGGTCCCTCCAACACGTGTTGCACCGCTCGTTGTAAGCAAGTCCTTGTCTGTACGATAAGCACGTTCCACTTGGCGTGTGGGTCCCTCCAACACGTGTTGCACCGCTCGTTGTAAGCAAGTCCTTGTCTGTACGATAAGCACGTTGCACTTGGCGTGTGGGTCCCTCCAACACGTGTTGCACCGCTCGTTGTAAGCAAGTCCTTGTCTGTACGATAAGCACGTTCCACTTGGCGTGTGGGCCCCTCCAACACGTGTTGCACCGCTCGTTGTAAGCAAGTCCTTGTCTGTACGATAAGCACGTTCAACTTGGCGTGGGGGTCCCTCCAACACGTGTTGCACCGCTCGTTGTAAGCAAGTCCTTGTCTTACGATAAGCACGTTCCACTTGGCGTGTGGGCCCCTCCAACACGTGTTGCAGCCGCTCGTTGTAAGCAAGTCCTTGTCTGTACGATAAGCACGTTCCACTTGGCGTGTGGGCCCCTCCAACACGTGATGCACCGCTCGTTGTAAGCAAGTACTTGTCTGTACGATAAGCACGTTCCACTTGGCGTGTGGGTCCCTCCAACACGTGTTGCACCGCTCGTTGTAAGCAAGTCCTTGTCTGTACGATAAGCACGTTCCACTTGGCGTGTGGGTCCCTCCAACACGTGTTGCACCGCTCGTTGTAAGCAAGTCCTTGTCTGTACGATAACACGTTCCACTTGGCGTGTGGATCCCTCCAACACGTGTTGCACCGCTCGTTGTAAGCAAGTCCTTGTCTGTACGATAAGCACGTTCCACTTGGCGTGTGGGTCCCTCCAACACGTGTTCAACCGCTCGTTGCTTTCTAAGAAATTCCCAGCCAAAACTTCACTCGAGTGAGACGGGATTGCAAGTCTAATAGTTTAGACTTTGGATTGTTTTCCTCTTGTTAAAACGTCTTAAGACTCTGCCGGAGAGGTGGGTATCCTGGATTTCGGTACTGATAAAACGAATCTGAACTTTTATAGTATAACATTTACTTCAACAGAAACGAGTGGTGGATGATTACCTTTCAATACTGCATTTGTCTGTGTCCATAACAACGATTTTACCCGAAGAAGTGTTTACAATATCCTCTACAACTTTAATGTCAAATACACCAGAAGTTGACAACACTTGTTGCACAGTGACCGAGCTGTTGGCTACCTTGCATGGGGTCACACTTTCCTGATCAGTGACCCTATATAAATAAATAAAACTATTATGCATATTACCTAAACCCAAGAAACGATTTCATTTCATTTTAACACTTCTAAAGGGTTAACTTCTACACACAGCACACATAACAGTCAACGATTGTGTAATGTGATACGCTTTTATGTAAATCAGGAATTTGTTTTCTTACTTGGCCCTAGTATCACAATAATTATGAAGATGTCTATACCTGGTTTTACCATGCTCTTCACTTTCCAGCGGTTCCGTAAAGCCTCAGGAAGCCTTCTTTGTTCCTTCTAGCCGTTAACTTGAGGCCTCATTTCCTTCCCATTATTAATTTCTCACTCACAGTTCAGGCACTACACTATAACAATGGCACATTCTCTGCCGTGTTTGAAAACAGAACATGGAATAGCGGCAACTTTATTTAGATAACCATCATAGTAAAAAAATCACTTACCAAAATCGTGAAAGGAAATCAGTGATAATACACTAATAAGTAGGGCTAGGATGTTCAGGACCTTTCAAAGTGAGAAAAAGGCAGGCAAATAGTACCTTTAAAACAGCAAAAAAGGACCTAAATAGGACCTATTGAATTTAATCGAATTCTATAGGTTTCATTACTTTCAGTATTGTTTTATTAAATTAATTCAGTTACACCAATATATTTTCGTGGAGTGGGGGGGGGGGGATAGTTTTGTCGATGTATCAAACACAAGAAGAAAAATTAAAAACATAGTTTTATCTTTCTAAAATCATTTCACATATTTTAGCGTCGCTGCAGACATCGGCTGGCTCATCTCATCTCTGACTCATCGTTACAGTATTCGACAACAAACAAATCATTGCGTATGCTAGGCCCGATGATGTGGCAAGCTCGACACTGCACTCGCACGTTTTGCATCCGTTTTAGCAAATTATATCAAAATAGGCAAATAGTCCCTTAAAAATGCCCAAAAAGGACCTTTCCTCATGAAATGATGTAAATAGGCATTTTTAGGCAAAATTAAATGCATATTTTTAGCATCCCTAACACTTGAAACACACTTAAAACTATTTTCCAGGCGAGTATTTACCAATAGAAAAAAAGGAGATGTCCTGAACATCCTAGCCCTACTAATAAGGAATCACAAATCTACAATACACTGAATATAATAACAATGATCGAGAAAGGCGCTTCCATTAATTACTGCACTTCATTATTTTCTACGGGCACGATATTATGTTCGTATGTCATCTGACAGCATGCGTTTGTACCGAGCACGTGGTATCAGACCGTCGGGGGAGGAAAAGGAATTACGTCGCGGACCAATCAGATTTCAGAGTCTGCCGTCTGTGGGAGATGTCTGGCTTTCTACGTAACGGGGAGTCGGATAAGGCCAGGATGGGTCACACAAAGTCACACATGAAATGATGGTGTATTTGATAGAGGAAGAATTACATTTCATAATCATGTCGTAAATCTCCAAAAAGTACTAAAGCAAGAAAAATTTGCAACAAGGTAAATTTTAGTTATATTGACCTTGAAATGTACAGTAGCTGAGTAAAATAAATTTAAACGCGTCAAAATATTATTATTTCATATAATAAAGAAACCCCCATGTAATTTTGTGCACTCATTTTTTATTAATGCGTCACCAAACAGTCGCGTGCTTAGCGGTTTCAAGTGTTTTCAACAGCAATTTTTCATTAAAAATCATACAAAATATATTTCGATAGTACACATTTTTTCGTATCCTTACATAGCTATGTATTATATACAGTTATAACAAAATAGGTGCCTAATTACATTTTGTTACGTAATGTTAGCCGTAAATGAGCCAGAAAAATAACATGTTTTGAGATTTTGATGTACTTTGATATCGAATTCCTATAATATTCCAAATAAAAATAAAAATTTGCATGTATAAAAATATAGCTTATGTCTTCACTTGTTAAAAGCAGAAAACTTTATTTAGTTTGGTCAAACAGTATACGAGAAAAGTGCACCCGAAAAATGTGATATTTCGGTGGTCTCCGGTGGTCTCTTAATAAACACACAAAGCAAGCAATTCCCCGATCGGAACGCGGAGCTATTTTTACCAGAATTCATGCTTTACAAGTTGAATCTAACGCTGTTTGGTTTTATGCTTGGCTTGTTCAATGACGTGATCGTGATGTTAGCTACTGATCGATGAACACAACAACAACATTACACTGACATTGTGGAGGCTGTGAATACAGCCACACCAGATAACATCGACGAGTGTTGCACTACGGTATAATAACAATTATTGATAATCGAGAAGATGACTGCATTATCGATCCGTGGTAAAGTCGTTGTCCAACAACTTCGGTAATGCTTCCATCACGGGTGGATGAGCGGCAGCGATCCAGCGGCCGTGGCAAAATCAAATACCTGCTCGGGTTTGCCGAGACCGTAAACACGTCATTGATTGATGACAAAAGCGTCGGAAGTTGTTGTTCGACGACTTTATTATATGTCGCCCATTCGAGCGCATAACAATACAGTAACGCTTCTGATGTGACACTCTCAAGACTAATCACTTATTACGAACATGCTTCTTCAAAAAACACCATATTTACTATCGATTATCGAAAGTGATTGAATATCGATCGATAATATCGATAATGTTGTGCATCCGTTCTGAAAATCGATGGTGGTACGTTGTGTGGTTGTTGTGTTACTTTGAGAAACCGACACATGACTTTTGATAGCTTCATCCCATTGCTCCTTATGGCAGATGATACTCTAATGTCTCAGCTGCATTCAAATAGTGGAATTCAATTCCTCAACTATATCTAGGTGATACAGATCAGTAATGACAAACAGAATTACCAACCTCTGAACGGGGCAGTCGAGCGACGATCTGTACGGCAAATGCTGCTCGGCTCTCACCCTGCTGATATCTCTTGATGTGCTGACTTGTGACACCGTGTGTGCTGACACACAACGAATACAAGTGAGTTTAGCTACAGAACATTTTATAACAAGACGCGATTGTACTACCATCGTATAGCACTGTTTGTCTGAATTGTAATGTCAGCTTATATACTGAAGTGCAATATTGGTTTTAGCAAAGTAATTTTCTATCTAGCTACGATTGATAACATCGTCAGTGGGATGGAATACTTGAAATTTGCTCAATACAAACGTTTGGCTAATAATGGGCATATCTTTGCATATCAACTATTTACAGAACATCGTACAGAGTCAAAATAAATACAACAATATTCCCACAGACTAACAGAATCATCTCAATAGTCAATACAATCTTTAGTTAATGTTTAACCATAGCTCACTCAACATTTGTATTTCTCATTGAAATAATTGATCAGTAGTCGGAGATGGGAAAAAATGTGGCCTCTGTGAGTGAAGCTTTCCCAATAAGATAATTTTTCACTCATCACTCTTGTTTAACTTACTCAAAATCACTCTATATCGCACAGACTCTTCAATAGGCAGCACGCGTACGATGTTTTTGCTTAAGCACTTAGTTTAATAGTATCAGATACAAAAAGTATATTAATGCAAGTCCTAATATGTAAAAAAAAATGTTTTGAAGTTTCAACTCGGGGATCTGAAACGCGTACAGGTGGCTGTGACGCAATGATTCATTAGAGGTGGCGTAACAGACCAATCACTGAGGCGGTGAGCGTACACAGTACAAAACCATTACGTCAAATCCCATCAACATGGCGGTGGCTCGTTTATCGCGTCCTTTTATTTATCGTTACCAAACCAATTATTTTGAGCCATAGACTGATCCGTTTTTCAAAATTCAAATTGACAAAATTATTAAATGAGAGACAAGGTATTTAAAAATCGATTACAATTTTCATACGCGTGTTCCCTATTAAATGCTATAGATTTCAGCATTCAAAATTCAAATAAAGATTGTCGTCATTTGTGTAGCTTAATTTATATTGATTGATATATATTATGTATATATTGTTTTATTTCTTGTATGTAATTTATTGATTGTTTGTGTACTTATCCGTGCATAAGTTGCATTCTCCTTGGTACAGAACTGTCCACTACATATATTGCATTCTCCTTGGTGCAGAACTGTCCACTACATATATTGCATTCTCCTTGGTACAGAACTGTCCACTACATATATTGCATTCTCCTTGGTACAGAACTGTCCACTTAATATATTGCATTCTCCTTGTTACAGTACTTCTCGCGCAACACGAAGCTGAGCGATGTGAACCGAAGACTCAAGAGTCAGATCTGGAGTTCTGTGGTGACCATCGTCCTAGTCGAGGGGAAGAACCTTCTAGCCATGGACATCGACGGCTACAGCGACCCCTATGCCAAGTTCAGGTGTGGCAAGTATCTTATCTGTTGCAGTCTCGCACGTGCCCTTGCATGCGCTCGGCAGGACGAAAACTTATACAATTCCTCAACAGCACTTGAGATTTTCTTGGTTTGACGCTCCCCTGCTGTTCCCCTTACCATCGCTATGTGACCACCCTTACAACCATGACCACCCGACAATCATATCAAGTTTATTAATTTCATATTATACTATACCAGTTACCCGCCGTGGCTTCGCTCACGTGGATTTTAGAATTTTGTACAATTATTGTGGTTACCCGTTGTACCTTGTATCTTTACGCCGATAGCAGTATAGATAATATTTGAAACAGCATGTTTCAACGTACTCTTGTTGTCAAACAAAAAGAATTACACTGACAAGAAACAGCAGGTAACGTAAAAAGCATATTAAATTTTAAAATATGTGCACAAACGTGTCGCACGTCAAACCTATATAAACAATACAGCTTGTACAATGTGTACGTGAAATTATTGTTTCGTTCAACTTACTATAGCAGGAACTCAAATACTGTCTCGTTTTCTAAATATTGAAGCATAATATGCTTCATAATATGCGTCTTAGTAATAACCATATTATGGTTATTACTAAGACGTTAAAATTAATTTATATTTATATAAATGTATCAATTTTTAATATAGTTTATTAGTTCTACATGATATTTTTTACGGGTTCAGACGTGTTTAGCCCAAGGTCGTAAATTATCCCTTATGCACCTGTATGATATGGGCACTAGAGAAGTCTAAAATTAAGTTGGTAATTTCGGACTCTGCCATCTTGTAAGCTTGATACTATCAGTAACATTGGGGCAAGTTTACAATATCGCCGCAAGTAGTGGATTTTAAAAAGGTTGCTGGCGCCGGTCTAAACAAAAGTTTGATGAGTTTGTGATTGTAAGTTACGCCTTGCTATTTCAATCCTGCCAGTGAGTGAGTGACTTTTGGCACCACGCCCACTCCAACAGTTTGGTGTAGAACTACGTCTGCTCTAAGGTGCAGAACTACAGAACCGAACAAAGAGCAGTCAATAACTCGATTGGAGAACACCAAAGGTCTATAACATTTTAATGGTGATCTGTTTTTTGCAACTCTCATTGAAAAGTGGAGACATTGTTACGGACACAAAACTGAATCCATATATTAAACCGGTGGATATTATCAGATGTAACAGATTTCTTTATGGAAAATTATAGAATAATCATCTTTAAGACGAAGAATACAATAGAATGTTTTCATCAATGAGTATTGAGAGCTATCTATTGTTCTAGGCTAATTTACAACACACATTTAGACAAATTGTTCTTCAAAGTTGGCGTCTTTACTCCAACCGTCAGTTCATAAAACCATTTTCGATAAGTTCGTTAAGTTCGTTTAACTCGTCAGCATGTTTAGCATATTATTTTAACAGCAAGATGCTCCTTCAAAACCACCTTTTTGATTGTGTATTATTCTGAAAATGACTTCTATACCATAAATGTGTTCCGTGTTATTTCACTATTTAAAATACTACATCATTGGTGTTTTTTCGTGTTCTGTACCTCCCTCCCCCTCCCACACCCCACAAGTTCCTTTATTTAAAAATCCATGTTTTGGCCGTCAATTAATTGTTTCTATTGTTCTCGTAAATTGTTAAATTTAATTCAATTAAAACAATGTCATTACTTCAATAAGCCGTAAATCTGAAATACGATGCAAATGCATAAAGATCGTTTGTTCGTTTCAGTAGAATCTAGATTAGACACCCGTCAATGTACCTGGGAGCGCTCGCTAACCATACTTGGGGGTGGAAGTTTTTAAATGAACGCGTCCACGGGAACGGGTACATTTTTAGGGAACTTTTCGAGTACGCGATCCTTTTTTTGACAAAGGAACTTTTATTTGAGAAAGCTCATATTTCCCGGGAACTTTTTAAAACGTTCTTTGAAACGTTTCTTGTACGACTGAGTCGTTAATTTTTCCAGTCAGCGCCACTATAGTCTTCTGGCTACATTGACAATAAGCTAATCTGCTTTGCCAGTTATATGTTTCATATTAAAATGCATATTTTGGTCTGGTATTTTTCGTTTTTAACCAATAATAGTTATGCCACCCACCGCCACGCTCTAAGACTACGACGTGACTACAGACTGACTATACTTCACTGACGTACGGTATTTCCTTGTGTTGTAACTCGCTGACCACTAAACATAATTGGTATTAAATTATGCATTTTCTTCCTCTTTTAATCTTGTAATTAATCAAGCATCGCCGTGCAATTACTCGTAATACTTTCTATGCGATTAATAATGCAATCTACAAAATCAATTACTGCGTGTTATATTTAAAACAATATATATTAAAAGGAACTTTTTAAAATAATGTCGTTCCTTTTTTTGAGGATCATTTAAATGATAAAGTTATAAAAAGGAAATAGAACTTTCTAAATGTTTTTTTTTTTGGATTGATGAACTGAGTCTTTAAAGGTTTCTTTAAAATGGAACTTCTCCAAGTATGGCGCTAACTATACACGCGAACATTTGAAGCACTATCTCTTGATCCTGAGCACGGCATGAGTTTGTAGGTATAACGTAATCATAAAAAATGGTTTCCAAAACTTCCTGCAACAGCCCACATGTCTATAATGCATTACGTATTGCATTCTGACTCTAAATTCGAATAAAATGTCAATACAATGCTATTAAATAGCCATAGCCATATTTTTCTGTTTCCTCTCCAATGTAAAATGTACAAGTTTTCGTTCTTCAACACAGAACAAAGCCCGACGCTAACCAATGTTAGTTAAATGTAGACCCAATGTTAATGACAGGACGCCGATTGCAGAGCTGTAGTGACGTCATCTATAGAAACCAATCTAAGTGCAGATGTAGATGTTACTTAGTTACAGCGCTAGGAATTGTTCCAGGCTTATTGCGGGGGTAATTGACTAACACTGCTTAGATGCAACTTATTAAGTTTAGAGTTGTTTCATTAATTTATTGAAACTTTTGCTGCAAATAGAGTTAGTTGTGAGTTGAACAAAGCCAAAGGTGTTTTAATATCAGTTACTTTGAATTGACGAGACTTTCTGTGGAAGTAAATCCTGTACAGATTCATCAAGACTTACGATCATAAACTGTATTCTCAGTTGATACGTAGGCCTATACTGAGACAGAGAGCAAGAGTGCGATTGCGCTCCGTACCCAACAGCCTCTAACGCGCCTCTAAATATTTGCAATATCTTCAGATACCACGTTTATTGGCAAAACGTTCAACAGTACAGTTATAGTAGTTTTTGGTAATTTTCCATACCTTTCAAAATCAATTTTACATTGCCTTTTAATGTGATAACAATATATAGCTTTTGTCTTTTAAATTTGAAGTAGCTTAGGCCTATTTTGATTTTAATCATATTTTGTCTGCTAAACAGACATGACATGTTTTGCGGTTCTTAGTTAGTCGTGTAGAAACTGAGGATATATAACCACGCATTATAAGTAAAAATAGTCAAATTGATTAGAAAAGTATAGAATACATTATACCCTTATTTTAGGGAGTTGAATGATTTATGGGTGGGGTGTAGAGTAGTCAAAATACCTTCAAAATAGCTTTTTCCTTTGACGTTTTATTTACTTTCAATAGTATATTCATCTACTCTGAATGTTTGTTTTGCTGTTCATCTTAATATTTAGTAAGTAGTTGTTACGAAGCAACCTTATCGATGCTGCAGTCATTGCTCACTGTGGTATTGGCCAAACTAGACATCGGCTCGCTGGTTGGCCACGAAACATCGTCTGTGCCAAAAGCATCGGTAAGATTGCTTCCATAAATGCATATGACTACAAAACCTTTCACACATGTTTTTATTTCAAGGATAGAGTGTGTCTTACAATACAATCAATGTGTTTCACTATTAAAATACATTGGCGTACTTCTACGAAAAATATGTTTCATAGTTTCAAGTAGCTTCATTTAGATAGAAATATAGTTGCTAATTAATTTACCTATACTGATGGTATTTCAGCTTCTCATTTCTGAACATCACGTTTGATAATGTGCACCATAATATTGTTACTTCAAAAATAAAATTCAAAAGTGATTTACGAAGTAAATCGCAATTACATTAAAAAGGGGGAAAAACAAGATTAATAATGGCTGGATAATATTAGAAAAAAATTATAGATTTGTTCTAAGATTTTGAGTGAAAACTACATGTTTCACACAAATTTCCTTGTTGGTCTACGATTTGTTTTCATTTAGCGCGACACTTGTCAGTGACGTCAATGTGGCTGGCTATGTGGTACTCGTTCAGTCACAGCGGTGGTGGCGCACGGCTCACGGCTGGGCCTGCGCCTGTTCACGCACCACTCAGTTATTTTCCAACAGGGAACGGAAATACATATTTCTTGCCCTTTTTGTGTTTATTGTGTTCATTATGTTAACAATATTATGTTTTTGTTACTCTTAATTCTTCACACACAATTATAGAACAATGAATGAAAAAGGAGTTTCAGTCTGAACCAGAGTATACACTACAGTCTACACAGACCGTGATCCTGAGGAGGACGATACTAATGTACAAATATACACACGACAGAAGGACAATATTTTGTCGTACAATGTGGACTATGCAAACCAATGCCGAGCGATTTTGAAAGTTTGTGTTGTTAGGAAAGCAAGACAATCTGTAATGTTAGGCGTGAATTTGAATGTGTTACTCGACAAAACCAAATATCTGACTGATTGAAATCACCTGGTAAAAAGGTTTTCGAGCAGACACGTGAGCCGGCATTAGGTTTAAAGTTGTTCCTATTAGATTTAGCCTTCCAATCAGCGAATCTTTTGGGCGATTTATCTCTATTCGGGTATCTGTAGAATGTTAGGTGAGGAATTGATTTTTCGTTACTTTTACAGCCGTAATACGAACACTGAGACATTCTCGAATCGGATAATATTATATTATAATATGATAGTTAGTCTTTACATCTTAACTCAATGATGGATAGAATTAAACTACACAAGACCGATCGTCGTGTGTGGAATTTTGCTTCCCAACTATGCACGTAACGTAAACCAATGCCGGGCGGGCAATGCCGAGTCGAGTCAAGCCACACTGACGTCATCACTAGTGCAGCGCTCGCATAAGCACGCCTCTCAAGTGTGCTTACGATTCAAACTTATCGCCAACAGGCATGTGTATGTTAGTTTAACACATACATCATTCAAAAACTCTCTAAAGCAAAAACTTGTTTTTTCCCCCTTTAAATAAATTGAAGGTAATAAGTAACTGTAAAAAGTTTTCATCTCTCTATGAATATTTCTCTAAACCAATAACGCAGAAGTGACTGATTAAAATGCTTGTTGTTGTAGACTAGGTAACGAGAAGTACAAGAGTAAGGTGATCTACAAGAGTCTTAACCCGAGCTGGTTGGAGCAGTTTGACCTCCACTTGTACGACGACCAGGCGCAGGAACTGGAGGTCACGCTTTGGGACAAAGATCGGTCAAAGGACGACTATATGGGCAGGTGAGGCAACGTTAACAAGTCCAATACAGAAAACAAAAAAATTCGAAAATAAAGTTTAGTATTTTGTGGTGAAATCGAGAAATTGAAAAACCAACCCTGGACTGGGTATTGTGTAGGATTACCATAGGTATTTGATAAATAACACAGGATATAAGAAATGTACTTTATTACTGTTAAAACTTGACTGTTAACAGGGAAGGATACTTCTACGTCAAAAACCGCACAAAATTTTCATTTTTTAATCACAAGAATGGGCTTCGAAATCGAAAATCTGAATCAACAGCGCACTGTGGTTTAGTAAGCCCTACACATTGAATGCTCTAAGTCGTAACTTATATTATAACCAGTATGTTTTTTATAAATAATTAATTTTTTTACTAATTATCGAATTATAATCAAAATACTACGCTTATGGTTACAATATTTTATTCAATCTGCAGGGCTTACCAAAGCAAAGTGCGCTTCTGATTTCGATTTTCGATTTCTTGTTGCAATCTTGAGATATAATTGTCTGCGGTTTTTGGACGTAGAGTAGTGACGCAGGAGGCACACAAAACACAATCACTTTCCCCGCCACACAACAATTACCCCCAAAAGCGCCCTCTATTGACAATACAGTGAAACTTGTTTGGTCGGTAAAACAGGTTACAATCATTTACGCGCATTATGAAATGTTCCCAAATAAGAGAGTATAGGAATCCAGGTATCTCACTTACCGGGTGGACACCTTAACCTCTAGAGTCTAGACCAATAAATGGGTACGATTCCCAGCCGGTATTGTTTTCTTAATTTATGGAATTCACCAGAATGTTGCAAATTGCCCCGTATTGTCTCATGTGCTATACCTGGTTGATGTAGAGCAAGCGGTCTCGGCACGCTAGGGCGGTATCGACTAGTGCTCAGTGTTACAACCGAGCCGTGTAAGGTCCCCACACGTTAACAGCCGGGAGTCACGTGACATATCGCACTTACTCCGCAGGCGACCCCGGAAATGTTTAATTGTTTCTAGTTCTCTAGATAGTTGCTTCAATCAAGCTTATGATGGTCTGTCGACCCACCCTGCGGAACGCCCGATTAATGTCGCTTCAATCAAGCTTATGATGGTCTGTAGACCCACCCTGCGGAACGCCCGATTAATGTCGCTTCAATCAAGCTTATGATGGTCTGTTGACCCACCCTGCGCAACGCCCGATTAATGTCGCTTCAATCAAGCTTATGATGGTCTGTCGACCCACCCTGCGGAACGCCCGATTAATGTCGCTTCAATCAAGCTTATGATGGTCTGTCGACCCACCCTGCGGAACGCCCGATTAATGTCGCTTCAATCAAGCTTATGATGATCTGTCGACCCACCCTGCGGAACGCCCGATTAATGTCGCTTCAATCAAGCTTATGATGGTCTGTCGACCCACCCTGCGGAACGCCCGATTAATGTCGCTTCAATCAAGCTTATGATGGTCTGTCGACCCACCCTGCGAAACGCCCGATTAATGTCGCTTCAATCAAGCTTATGATGGTCTGTCGACCCACCCTGCGGAACGCCCGATTAATGTCGCTTCAATCAAGCTTATGATGATCTGTCGACCCACCCTGCGGAACGCCCGATTAATGTCGCTTCAATCAAGCTTATGATGGTCTGTCGACCCACCCTGCGGAACGCCCGATTAATGTCGCTTCAATCAAGCTGATGATGGTCTGTCGACCCAGCCTGCGCCACGCCCGATTAATGTCGCTTCAATCAAGCTTATGATGGTCTGTCGACCCACCCTGCGGAACGCCCGATTAATGTCGCTTCCATCAAGCTTATGATGGTCTGTCGACCCACCCTGCGGAACGCCCGATTAATGTCGCTTCAATCAAGCTTATGATGATCTGTCGACCCACCCTGCGGAACGCCCGATTAATGTCGCTTCAGTCAAGCTTATGATGGTCTGTCGACCCACCCTGCGGAACGCCCGATTAATGTCGCTTCAATCAAGCTTATGATGGTCTGTCGACCCAGCCTGCGCCACGCCCGATTAATGTCGCTTCAATCAAGCTTATGATGGTCTGTCGACCCACCCTGCGGAACGCCCGATAATGTCGCTTCAATCAAGCTTATGATGGTCTGTCGACCCACCCTGCGGAACGCCCGATTAATATCGCTTCAATCAAGCTTATGATGGTCTGTCGACCCACCCTGCGGAACGCCCGATTAATGTCGCTTCAATCAAGCTTATGATGGTCTGTCGACCCACCCTGCGGAACGCCCGATTAATGTCGCTTTAATCAAGCTTATGATGGTCTGTCGACCCACCCTGCGGAACGCCCGATTAATGTCGCTTCAATCAAGCTTATGATGGTCTGTCGACTCACCCTGCGGAACGCCCGATTAATGTTGCTTCAATCAAGCTTATGATGGTCTGTCGACCCACCCTGCGGAACGCCCGATTAATGTCGCTTCAATCAAGCTTATGATGGTCTGTCGACCCACCCTGCGGAACGCCCGATTAATGTCGCTTCAATCAAGCTTATGATGGTCTGTCGACCCACCCTGCGGAACGCCCGATTAATGTCGCTTCAATCAAGCTTATGATGGTCTGTCGACCCACCCTGCGGAACGCCCGATTAATATTGCTTAAAACTGCTTATCAAAGTGCTTTAAAATTATTCAAAGTTAAAAGAAAATACTTCATATCTCAGATTATTTCTAGTGCTCTTTCTTAAAACAAGTTTCTTTTAATGAAAGTTTCGTTATTGATATGTGTAATGCACCTTTCACAATTAGATAAGAACATTCGGCAAATGAAACTATTTATTGGAACAAAAAAACATTTATAAAAAAAGAACTAAATTCTCTAATGGATATGGCTTACTATTATTGGTTATATTTAAATGGGGGATTCCATAGGGATCCAAAACGCACTTAGGGGGTTTAAATTTAATTATTAAAATAATGATTGTTTCCCAAATACTTACATTTACATTTTCATGAAGCTAACTTTATTCAAAAAGGTATAAAGCCCAGAGTATTTATGCATATAACTTTTTGAGCACGTAAAACTTTCTTTCTTGTGAATAAAAGCTATTGTATCACAATTCATAGTTCCCACGTGACGTCACAGTGGCCATGATTGCGACACAATTGATGAGGACCAATCCTAGATCATTGGCAAATACTATTCGAATTTAATAAATAAACCTAATGTAGAATTTGAAAAGTAAACATAATAAGTAACAAAAGAACTAAAAACTACCGCACATACTGATTTTATTTAAAAAAGAGACTGAATTTTAAAGAACTAGGGATTTCTGTGTTCTACCACAACGGGCTTCAATTGTTTCTCCATGACAACGTCAAAGTTTGATCACAAATGTGGCCGCCACGCGCAAAGATGTGACGTACGTGCAACCTATGGATATTTCATATTGCTTATACAACGCAGTTTACTTCCTGTCAATAACCCTCTCATTAGCTTCAAACAACTCTCCTATTCGCCGTATTTTCAGTCGGTCTTCTTTTCATTACAAAGCACAGCCGGGGTTGCACAATCTGTAATCTAGGTCGGACTCTCCTATTTTTCCTTCAAAGACATTTTTCAATATTCCTCTGTGCCTGAAAATGTGACCAACCAAAGACGATTCCTTTGTTTCATTCCACGTTTCCATAATACTCTTTTTTCGTGCGCTCATTCTAGTACTTCCGCATTTGTCATTTCATCTATCCAAGTGATATTCTACGCTTGCTAAGTGTAATCCTGCCACGATGCCAGATGCACAGCCGAGTCTCTTCGGCCGTGTCCCAAAGCTGCTAGTATAGACTAATGTTTGTGACTAACTAAAGTCGCCTCCTATCGACAACCTACCTGGACTCGTATTCTGGTAATATTTGACTTCTGTTCGATCTCATTTATTCGAACAAGTCTCATTTCATGTCGAAAAAGTGAAACACGAGTTTGCGATTCTGATATACTTGAAATCAGTGACAACCCGAAGTTGTGAGGTTTCGAAATAATAAAAATTAAAAGAAAGTGTTTGTAGTGTTGACCAATCACAGGACAGGAAACGCGGGAAGCCACGGCTGCTGTGCCGCACTAGCGAAGCCAAGCGGCAATCCAGTAGACCTTGGATTGGTTATCGTTTCCTAGTTTAAAGGTTATGTTCTAAACCGTAAGTTACAATTCCAAACAAAATGCCTATAAAAAGGCTAACGGAAAGAAGAAAAGTAGCATAGTACTTGACAATAATTATTTGGGATGAGTAAATAAATCAAATAAATAATTGTCTCTATTGAAGTTATTATGATCGTGGGATTATATGTCCTATATTGAACTTCATAACCTAAGTGGTAACACTAGAACCACTAGCGTATTGATTATAATGCTTTAATGTTATGCAATTGTATGGAAATATGTTTAATACTGCTACAAGTGATACATATGTATAATCCTAGTTACACACTTAGTTCATTCGAAGTTTATTCCCTCGCAAATATTTATAGAGCCCTATGGTGCATGTTGAGAAGGCAGTGATAAAGATTTCACTGACCAATCACGAACGTCTCAATCGCATGCATTTTTGGGTACATGAGATGATCTCACTTTTTTCGAATGAAGTTTCGAGTGCTGCTGCCGATCAGAATCGCATTTCATAGTTCTCAGTTCGAATTTTGATGAGTTTGCTTTTCGAATAATATCAGAATAAGGGTCCTGAACTTTGAACATCTGTACTAGAGCACATTACGGCAATGCCTGTGTGACTAACTTTCCTTATGTACAGAATAGGCTACACTTTGAAGTTATGGTTAGCTTAAGTTTATCTCAAGTGCTAGAAACTGATGTTATACATTTCGAAGTAATAACATTAGTTCAATTGAACTCCAAATTACGTTCAATTGTTCGTAATATTATTTGTATCACATTTAATTGACGTCTTTGTAGCAACTTCATTACGGTCGTCGGCCAAATTGTTTACTTGGCGCGATCAAGTCTACACTTTCGGCTCCTACCTCCTACCACCTAAATTTTCGACTACTTCGAGCTTTGGGCGTATACTTCTGACGTCACGTCCGCTAATTAAGCGAGCGAAGCGAGCGTCTCCATAAGACCTTTATGACACTTCGTTCAGCTTTTTATTTTTTTTATTTTTTTTATGTCTGTCGATAGCGGTCGAACGGAAAGTCTGATCAACTTGGAATTTAGACCATCCACAAGCCTCGATGTGCGTTAAAGGTGTATAGTTTTGTAACAAAATCGTTCGTAAAGTTACAAAGTTACACCATAGTTACTGCAAAATATTTTTCTGAAACAAAATGGTGCCAAGATATGAGAGCCATATTTTTATGAAGATATTTCCGGTCTCGAATATGTTCGTGTTATGGCGATCTAATGAGTATTTGCAAAGTTACACAAAAGTTACTCGAAAATATTTTTCTGAAGCAAAATGGCGGCAAAATGTGAGGTGGCCAAATTATAGTAAAAATTTTCCGGTCACGAATATATTAATATAAACGCGATCCGATACGTATTAGAGGCAGAAATTACATTTATATTGCTGTCAATAAGTGTTAGTAACGCTGGCGGACCGCGGCGAAAACACTATAGACAAAATGACAATGAATAAACTTAGCAACGCACATTGCACGACGTCGACGTCCAACAACGTCGGGTAGTATAATAGCTATGGAAATTAGAAAAATGTTTGCAGTGCGCATTCTTGTATTGTTGTTAGTTGTTGTTTTTATTAGTTTTGAAAACTTTTTGCCAGAAAGCTCGTAGATATGGACGCGCTTGCTTATCAACGCGTCAAAGCGAGCGTTTTCCTAGTCTAAATGAACACTACAACCCCCTTTTTACCCCCTTAGGAAAAGAATTTCCAAAAATCCTTCCTTAGTGGGTGGTTGCATCATAAGAGCAACGCGCTTTCCAATTTTCACGTTCATAGGTCGTTGAACGGTTTTAGTTATGCGTTGATAAGTCAGTTAGTCAGTCAGTCAGTCAGTCAGTCAGTCAGTCAGTCAGTCAGTCAGTCAGTCAGTCAGTCATTCAGTCAGTCAGTCAGTCAGTCAGTAACTCAGGAAGGCACTTGCTTTTATTAAGCGGGCGAAGCGAGCGTCTCCATTAGACCTTTATGGCACTTCGTTTTTTTTTCATTTTTATGTCTGTCGATAGCGGTCAAACGATACGTCCGATCACCTTGAAATTTGAAGCATCCACAAGGCTCAATGTGGATTAATGATGTATAGTTTTGTGGCAAAATCGATCGAACAGTTATATAGTTACACTATAGTTGCTGTAAAATATTTTTTTCTGAATTAAAATGGCAGCAATATTTGAGATAGCCATATTTTTATTAATATTTTTCAGGTCACGAATTTGTTCATGTTATGGTGATCTGATAAGTATTGGCAAAGTTCCACGAAAGTTAATCGAAAATATTTTTCTGAAACACAGTATTGGCAAAAAGGGTGGTGGCTATGTTATAGTAAATTTCTGTCCGGTCACGAATATACTAATTAACAGCCTCATGCACAAAGATTTGCGTTCGCAAACCTACCGTTCATTAAAAATGACGGGCTTGCTGGGGCAGATAAATTTGCTGAAATCAGGATGAACTTTTAGCTTTTTGTGGAATAGTCGACTGAGCCGCAAATTTACGGAACTCCTGCACATATTTGCGCCGGCAAATCCTTTTGTGCATCCGGTTTAATCAATTTGCGGACGCAAGTCAACCGTCGCGTCCGCATGTGACTTTGTGCATGAGGCTATTGACCGCGATCTGATGTAAATGAGGCAGAAATTACAATAACTGCTAGTAACGATGGCGGACCGTGTTGAAAACATGACAACGAAAAATCTTATCAACGCACATAGCACTGCATTCAACAATGTCGGAAAGTATAATAAGGAAGCACGCTCTCACAAGTGAGGACGACGTCACTGGTCTGGCGAGCCGACTCGGACTAGCAATTTAACACGTCTACTGTCCAAGTAGTTCTATATCATGTTTATGGTGCTACCGGCCTAGCTTGTATTACCTTCAGTGTAGTGCTGTCGCGTGCTGATCTCCGTGTTTCTATTGTTTCTTAAAATCCCGCAATACAAATTGTATTAATGTTTTCTTCCGGTAGGCCTATGCATAATGTATTCACCATGTAATATGTATTTTATAATTTCTAATATGTAAGACTGTGCTCTCATTAGCAAATCTTAAGACTTCCAGGTCTTAGATTAATATCTTAGAACTTAGATACTTGTTTAATTTAGTTTGTTATATAAGATGTAAGCATCAACATAATATTACTCTTTTTTTTCTCTCTCTCTCTCTTATAAAGTTTAATTTTAGCTCTTTATTACTTTCACTTCATAGAATGGAAGCAAAGAATTTCAGGGTAAATGTTACCAATAATATGGTAGGTTCAATATCTCAATTCCAAGAAAGCTCACATTGTAACTTGAAAATCTTATACTTAAATGCACGCAGCATACGGGGCAATAGACTAGATCAATTGGCAGCTATCATTAAGACAATCAAAAGTAAAGTACACGTGATTATAATAACGGAAACATGGGTAGCTAGCAATGAAACTGAATTCTACAACCTAGACAACTATAAATCAGTCTTCTCGTGTAGGCCCACTAGGAGGTCGGGTGGTGTGGGCATGTTCATTTCAAAGGATTTGGAATTCCACACAATTGACAACTTTAGTGATAACAACAACAGTTTTCTACAAATCGAAATCACCAACCTTAATTGGACCCAAAGCATTATTTTAGGATCAATTTATCGTTCAAACTCCGATCAAAACAACAACTCAATAAATTTGCAGGATTTCCTAACGCAGTTTGAATCTAAACTATCAAAATCAAAAAAGAAAACTATTATATTCGGAGACTTTAATATAGATATAAAGAAAAAAGAAAAAAGTATTCTAGTTAATAATTATAAAGATATTGTAAGCAGTAACGGCTTCACTATCTGCAACACAAAATATTCAACTCGACCAAGCAGCCAAAGTTTAATTGATCATATCCTCTGTAATACACACACTAATCCCATTACTATCACCAACATTCAACACGACTTCTCCGACCACAACCTTATTCTAGTCGAAATACTCAAATCAACCATTAGACCACAAGCCAAAGGTATAAGTAGTATCTCCAAATTCAACCTAGATTTGTTTAAACACAATTTAAAAATAAATCCTATAGTCTTAAATGAAACACTCACTCCAGATGAAATGTATACGCTATTGATAGATAAAATTAACATTAATAAACAAAGTTGTACATACACTGTTATTAGAAAACAAAAGGATCTGGAACTATGTCCATGGATTGATGATAATCTCATCTGTCTACTTGAGGAAAGGAACAAGTTACATAAAAACACTTTAAAATACCCTAATGATACTGAACTAAAAAATAAATACAAAACGTTACGGAACAAAATAACAAAATTAGTTAGAATTAAAAAATCCACTTTCTTTGATAAGCATCTTCAACAAAACTTAAACAACCCCAAAAAATCATGGAAAATTATCAACCAAATTCTCTACAACAACAAAAAACACAATGAGGATACTAAAATTAGCATCGAGACCAATGATCAAGTGGTAGATGACCCAAAAATCTTAGTAAATGAATTTAATTCGTATTTCCTGAACATTGGTTCTGACCTAGCTGCCAAAATACCAACTCCAAATAACTCTGAAATAACCTATACCGTTCTAAACAATAACCCAAGTGCTAGCTCTGTTTTCCTTAAACCCACTTGTGAAAATGAAATCCTCAATCACATTCGACATCTAAAGAACAGTAGCTCAACCGGAAAGGATGGGATCTCAACCAAACTCATTAAAGAATCAGCTGTATTTCTTGTGAAACCAATTACAACTTTAATCAACAAATGTATTGAAACAGGCTCTGTTCCTAATGAACTAAAAATTGCCAAAATTATTGTTATTCACAAAGGTGGCTCACAAACAGATATAGGGAACTATAGACCAATTTCACTTTTACCTGTTTTATCTAAAATTCTTGAAAGAGTAGTAAAGGTAAGACTAAGTGCCTATCTAGAGAAAATAGATTTTTTTCATGCAGGTCAATATGGTTTCCGTGACCGGATGGGGGTTGAGTCTGCCATTGTAGATCTAATTTCTAATATTCAGCATGAATTGGATAGTAACAAACTTGCAGTGGGATTATTTATTGACTTGAAAAAGGCATTTGACACAGTAAACCACTCAATACTACTTAGGAAAATGGAGAAAATTGGGATAAGGGGTATTGCGTTAGACTGGTTCAAAAGCTATTTAGACAACAGAAGTCAGTTTGTGTCTATGGGCGATGTTTGGGGGACTGAGGGGCTGATCTCCTGTGGAGTTCCACAGGGTTCAGTCCTTGGCCCGCTTCTTTTCCTTATATACATCAATGACTTTTATCAATGTGGGATAACTGGCAAACTTCAATCGTTTGCAGATGACACTAACCTATTTTACTTTGGAAAATGCATTGCAGAAATTATTAACGAAATGCAACGTGATTTAGAAATTATAATGAATTGGTTAATTAAAAACAAACTATCTCTTAATATAATCAAAACCAATTACATGATTTTTAACAGTAAACATTTTAGTAGAGAAAAATACTCACTACAGCTATCAATCAACAACCATCCAATTGAGCTTGTATCTCATGTAAAATACTTAGGTCTACTTCTCCAACAAGATTTAAAATGGGATAAACAGCTTAAACATATTCGTGGAAAAATAACCCCTATTACAGGAATACTGAGAAGAATTTCTATTGTGCTAAAATCATCTACCCTTAAGTCAATTTACTACTCCTTTATCCATAGTCACCTACAATATCTCAACGTTATATGGGGAGCAGCACCAAAATATAAGATTCAAGAGATTAGCGTCATACAAAACAGGGCTATAAGAAATATATTCAACCTGCCATTTTCCACTCATCGTTCTGACATGTATTCCGAACACCAAATCCTTCCAGTTCAATCCATATGTGACTATCAAACATACATTTTCATTCACAAAGCTGTCAACAAAACCATAGCTTCTAACCTAGAATATAAAACTAACTCACACCTTCACTCCCACAACACCAGGACTAAAAATGACCTACACTTAAATAATATCCAAAGTACATATTTAGGAAAAGCTAGTATCATGCATAATGGTTTTAAAAAATACAATGATCTGCCATTATCATACAAATCCCTGAATAACATTCTATTCAAAAAACGAATTAAACTATTTCTCCTCGATAAGCTGCATCAGCATCTACAGTAATAACCAAACACCACCTGACTTCCTGGTTGTAAAGTTAAGTTAAATTAAATTTAAATTAAAATTAACCTATGATATATATATTTATATTTTTTTCTTTTTTTATTATTATTATTTTATTATATATATATATCTTTTTACGTATTTTACTGTACTAAAATAAATATATTCTTATCATGACATCAGTTTGTGTATTATCCGGCTGTAAGTGCATTGTAATTGAGATTTTGTGTCCTCCATTCAATATATCTTTTCTCATTATATGTCATAGTTTTTAGTTTATTGCAATTACATTAGTTCAACTGCCTATATATATTCATTTTTTGTTATGTTAGATATTAACAACATATGTAGTAGTTAACATGTATATTTAGTCCTAAGCGTAATAATATTTTTTGTTTGTTTTAATTTAATCTAATCTTAGAGCAGAAATGCTGAACTATTGTACTCAAATTAATTAACATAGTAAATAAGGTAGGTTGTAAAAAGCGTAAGCTTAAACCTCAAAAATAAAGATCATACTCATACTATGGAGATTTGAAAAATGTTTGCAAAGCGAATTCTTGAATTGTTGTCAATTGTTTGTTTTTGTATTAGCTTAGAAAACGTTTCGCCGGAAAGTTCGGAGATATGGACGCGCTCGCTTATATACGCGTCATACATAGCGTTTTCCTAGTACATATAGGGTACGCACAACACCAAAACACAACAATGAAACAAATGAATTGAACCGATGGACAAGCAAGCTGTCAAAAAAAATATGGAGTTCTGAAGTTGGAAAAAACAAACGTTCAGAACGTTCACACACTTTCAGATAGTTGCTGTCCATTACTTAACATAAATTGTAACTGGCGAGCAGTTACTATAGTTACAACTAATTGTCTCTCCTCATTATTTGCAAAGATATTACTTTGACGGTTTGTTGTTTGTCCACCAGTTCAATTCATTTATTCCATTGTTGTAGTTCGGCTGTTACGTCAGATGTGCGTACCCTATAGATAGATTGATTAACAAGACTCGCGTATGGAAACTTTGGAAACCACATAACGAAAAGACAAGGAACACAAACAAAACCTTTTCGAACATTCGCCGCCCTCTTGATGTAACTATCTCCCACCAAGGTCTGCTTGATCTCCGCCTAGCGGAGGCAAGGTCTACTGGATTTACTCCTAGCGGAGTAATTGCGAAGCTGCGCGCGCGCTACAAGCGATCTAGTGGACCTTGTAGCGGAAGCTCGTCGAAATCGCAAGTTGTTTTCGACGAGGGACCCCCATTTAAAACAGAAACAATAAAGAATACAAAAAATAGTACAGATTTAAGTGTTTATTTAAACGTGGAGAACACCTGTCATTGGACACCTTACATTTATCCAACTGCGTGTTATTAATTTATTAAGCGAGCGAATTGAGCGTCTCGCGATTCGTAATTTTTTTTGTTTTCTTAGTTTTATGTCTGCCGATAGCGGTCGAACGAAGATTCCAATTAACTTGAAATTTGACCATCCACAAGCCTCGATGGGGATTGAAGGTGTATAGGTTTGTGTTAAAATCGTTCGAAAACTTTAAATAAGTTACAATAGGAATGTAAAATATTTATCTGAAACAAAATGGCAGCAAAATGTGTGAGTCATTTTTTATAAATTTTTTTCCGGTCGCGATCATGTTCATTTTATGCCGATCTGATAAGAACTGGCAAAGCTACACAAAAGTTACAGAAAAATATTTTTCTGAAACAGTAACGGCGAAATGTGAGGTGGCTGTATTATAGTAAATTTTGGTTCGGTCACGAATTTTTCTAATTTAAACGCAATCGGATACGTATCAGAGGCAGAAATTACGTTTCTATAGTGTTAGTAACAGTGGCAGTAGACGAAATGACCACAAAAAATCTTTGCAACACACATTTCACGAAATTCAACAGTGACGGGAAATATAATAGCTGTGGAAATTAGGAAAATGTTTGCAATTGCATTGCGTATTCTTGTATTTTTGTTAATTGTTGTTTTTATTAGCTTTGAGAACTCTTCGCCGGAGAGCTCGTAGATATGGACAAGCTCGCTTATCAACGCGTCACACTGAGCGTTTCTCTGGTTATTAAATAGGCGTATAGTATATGGACGTAATGGAAATTTTGTTTATAATGTCAATCCTTCTCATCTTCATTTTCATTCTTTGCAATATATAGTCTAGTAAAATAACATTTAACATTTTATGTATTGAAGTGTGCATAACTAATTTAAAGCTGTTATGGAAGCCTAGTTTTATGTAAATGCCAATGCGGTATTAATATTAATTACTGGACACGAAATATGTGCTGGGTATATATTATCATTCGAAAATAACGAAAGTTCACGGTGTTTTAAAACAGTAGTGTGCCGCGGGTTCCCGAGTGAAGCCAGCAACCCATGGCCAGCAGCCAATGGCCGTTCAGTACCCACTATCTAACCTTCGCAGTGCTGTACCGACCTTGCTTGTTGCCTAGAGTGTGTCTATAGAGTGTAGAGTGTGACTGCGTGTGCGTGTGCGTGTGCGTGTGCGTGTGCGTGTGCGTGTGCGTGTGCGTGTGCTTGTGCTTGTGTTAACGCGCCGCTGCGGTGTTGCCAGGTGTACGATCGACCTGTCTCAGCTGGAGCGCGAGAAGACTCACCGCATCTGGCAGGACCTAGAAGAGGGCGCCGGTTCGATCTTCCTCCTTCTCACCATCAGCGGCACCACCGCGTCGGAAACCATCTCAGACCTCACAACCTACGAGGACAATCCGAGAGAGCGCACCAATGTCGAGAACAGATACGTGAGTATTTATTCATGTATCAACAGGACAACAGGTGTTTGATCACTGACACAAAACTTACAGGTTCTAAGCCCTCGTCTTGCTCGGGTCCAGTTCGGGGCTCGAGAAAAAGCAGAGTTGACGTTGGTTGCGTTGCTTTATTTACATTTTTAACTTTTAAACCGTAATAAAATAAAGTGTGTATTTATTTCTCTTATTTTTCACACTAACATTTTTTAGGAATATGTTCCATAATAATGTTGTTTTTTGATTTTCATGTACAAAAAACAATTTATTTTCTTCTGGTAGTTTTTTTTTCCTTACCTACCTACCTACTATAAGTTGTATGCATTTGATATAGGGTATGCTAGTATATCCTGTGGTATTTTCTTTGCAAAACTTTGTAGTTGTTGATAGTAACCACCAGAATTCGTGAAGAAGAAGACTGATCAGTTACAACTTGTTGTAGGCTTTCGCGGTCGGAGTCATACAAAATTAACTGTCGCATATCGCGCATTTTGGTGTTTCGGGCCGCTTGCTCGCCCTTTCTCGCACCTGCTTAGCGTAGGTCCGCGCACACCTATTCGAACCGAACCGCGCCGAACGGAAGAGAAATTTTCCGATCGAATTAAATACATGTATTTCAATGCGAGCCCGCACACTTGTCGGAACCGAAGCGGCCGGCGGCCGTACGGCCGATCGGCCGTTCTCGAACGAGAACCCCATCGGAAGTCTTCCGTTCGGCGCGTTTCGGTTCCGACAAGTGTGCACCCTTAACGGAACTTCCGATGCCCTTCGTGTACGTTCGACATACTTCGGGGCAGTTCGGCGTTTCACCCTCACAGTTAGTGCATGCAAGGTGGACGATAAACACGTGCTGTTTGAACACAACAATAAACGACGAAAGTAAATTTCGCTTGTACAACAATACGTTGAGTTATACGACACATCAAAACATACGACATGCCGTGTACCCAAACTTTTCTCTTCTTTCTTTCTTCCTCTTCCCAAAAGACATACGCCTAACATAATAATGTCTTCTTCACTAGCCTACTGCTCGAATCCATGACTAAAAACTGACTGAGCAGACTGACATTACAATCGTGGAAAGCACGTGGAAGTTGGTGCGCGCGCAACTAGCAGACGCCTTTTCGCTTCCGTTCGGTTCCGACAAATGTGCGCTGAACCATCCGCCGTCGGCCAACGACGGGTCGCTTCGGCGCGGTTCAGTTCGGATAGGTGTGCGCGGCGCCCAGCCACGGGCGTCAGCCTGTTGCTATCTTGCCTGAGCTGCTCTATGGTATACCCGAGAGCCACGGTTTCATAAAGACTGATTAGTGTTAGGAACAAATAATAAAATAAACGTAACGTAACTGTGTTATAAATATCTATGATTAGAAACATTAACGGTAATTCAGGATCAGAGTTTTCGTTCGGGCTTCCACTGTCCAAGTTATAAAATTAAATCTCTTAACAGAGTGGTTCTTGTCAGAGCCGCATTTAAAACTTTTCATGGCAACGCAAAGTGCAATCACGGTAAATTCAAGTAACCGATCCGCACTCGCAGCAGAATGGTCGGTTTAAGCATACGGTTTCTAAGAAACATGCAATGACGCTTTTGTGAGCGCGATGCTATAGAGGAGCAAGCTGACGATGGTCTATTCTTTAATTGCTCACACTATAACAGACAAATCATGGCGATATCGTTGAAGATGGTGGACCTGATTGCTATGATGATGCTATAGAGGAGCAAGCAGACGATGGTTTATAATTGCTCACCCTATAACAGATAGTTCGTGGCGATATCGTTGAAGATGGAGGACCTGATTGCTATGATGATGCTATAGGAGCAAGCAGACGATGGTTTATAATTGCTCACCCTATAACAGATAGTTCATGGCGATATCGTTGAAGATGGAGGACCTGATTGCTATGATGATGCTATAGGAGCAAGCAGACGATGGTTAATAATTGCTCACCCTATAACAGATAGTTCGTGGCGATATCGTTGAAGATGCTGGACCTGATTGCTATGATGATGCTATAGGAGCCAGCAGACGATGGTTTATAATTGCTCACCCTATAACAGATAGTTCATGGCGATATCGTTGAAGATGGAGGACCTGATTGCTATGATGATGCTATAGGAGCAAGCAGACGATGGTTTATAATTGCTCACCCTATAACAGATAGTTCATGGCGATATCGTTGAAGATACATGAACGGATTGCTACGGTTTATAATTGCTCACCCTATAACAGATAGTTCGTGGCGATATCGTTGAAGATGGAGGACCTGATTGCTATGATGATGCTATAGGAGCAAGCAGACGATGGTTTATAATTGCTCACCCTATAACAGATAGTTCGTGGCGATATCGTTGAAGATGGAGGACCTGATTGCTATGATGATGCTATAGGAGCAAGCAGACGATGGTCTATAATTGCTCACCCTATAACAGATAGTTCGTAGCGATATCGTTGAAGATGGAGGACCTGATTGCTATGATGATGCTATAGGAGCAAGCAGACGATGGTTTATAATTGCTCACCCTATAACAGATAGTTCGTGGCGATATCGTTGAAGATGGAGGACCTGATTGCTATGATGATGCTATAGGAGCAAGCAGACGATGGTTTAGAATTGCTCACCCTATAACAGATAGTTCATGGCGATATCGTTGAAGATGGAGGACCTGATTGCTATGATGATGCTATAGGAGCCAGCAGACGATGGTTTATAATTGCTCACCCTATAACAGATAGTTCATGGCGATATCGTTGAAGATGGAGGACCTGATTGCTATGATGATGCTATAGGAGCAGGCAGACGATGGTTTATAATTGCTCACCCTATAAAAGATAGTTCATGGCGATATCGTTGAAGATACATGAACGGATTGCTATGGTTTATAATTGCTCACCCTATAACAGATAGTTCGTGGCGATATCGTTGAAGATGGAGGACCTGATTGCTATGATGATGCTATAGGAGCAAGCAGACGATGGTTTATAATTGCTCACCCTATAACAGATAGTTCATGGCGATATCGTTGAAGATGGAGGACTTGATTGCTATGATGGTGCTATAGGAGCAAGCAGACGATGGTTTATAATTGCTCACCCTATAACAGATAGTTCATGGCGATATCGTTGAAGATGGAGGACCTGATTGCTATGATGATGCTATAGGAGCAAGCAGACGATGGTTTATAATTGCTCACCCTATAACAGATAGTTCGTGGCGATATCGTTGAAGATGGAGGACCTGATTGCTATGATGATGCTATAGGAGCAAGCAGACGATGGTTTATAATTGCTCACCCTATAACAGATAGTTTGTGGCGATATCGTTGAAGATGGAGGACCTGATTGCTATGATGATGCTATAGGAGCAAGCAGACGATGGTTTATAATTGCTCACCCTATAACAGATAGTTCATGGCGATATCGTTGAAGATGGAGGACCTGATTGCTATGATGATGCTATAGGAGCAAGCAGACGATGGTTTATAATTGCTCACCCTATAACAGATAGTTCGTGGCGATTTCGTTGAAGATGCTGGACCTGATTGCTATGATGATGCTATAGGAGCCAGCAAACGATGGTTTATAATTGCTCACCCTATAACAGATAGTTCATGGCGATATCGTTGAAGATGGAGGACCTGATTGCTATGATGATGCTATAGGAGCAAGCAGACGATGGTTTAAAATTGCTCACCCTATAACAGATAGTTCATGGCGATATCGTTGAAGATACATGAACGGATTGCTATGGTTTATAATTGCTCACCCTATAACAGATAGTTCGTGGCGATATCGTTGAAGATGGAGGACCTGATTGCTATGATGATGCTATAGGAGCAAGCAGACGATGGTTTATAATTGCTCACCCTATAACAGATAGTTCATGGCGATATCGTTGAAGATGGAGGACTTGATTGCTATGATGGTGCTATAGGAGCAAGCAGACGATGGTTTATAATTGCTCACCCTATAACAGATAGTTCATGGCGATATCGTTGAAGATGGAGGACCTGATTGCTATGATGATGCTATAGGAGCAAGCAGACGATGGTTTATAATTGCTCACCCTATAACAGATAGTTCGTGGCGATATCGTTGAAGATGCTGGACCTGATTGCTATGATGATGCTATAGGAGCAAGCAGACGATGGTTTATAATTGCTCACCCTATAACAGATAGTTCATGGCGATATCGTTGAAGATGCTGGACCTGATTGCTATGATGATGCTATAGGAGCAAGCAAACGATGGTTTATAATTGCTCACTCTATGACAGATAGTTTGTGGCGATATCGTTGAAGATGCAGGAACTGATTGCTATGATGATGCTATAGGAGCAAGCAGGCGATGGTTTATAATTGCTCACCCTATAACAGATAGTTCATGGCGATATCGTTGAAGATGGAGGACCTGATTGCTAAGATGATGCTATAGGAGCAAGCAGACGATGGTCTATAATTGCTCACCCTATAACAGAGAGTTCATGGCGATATCGTTGAAGATGCTGGACCTGATTGCTATGATGATGCTATAGGAGCAAGCTGACGATGGTTTATAATTGCTCACCCTATAACAGATAGTTCGTGGCGATATCGTTGAAGATGGAGGACCTGATTGCTATGATGATGCTATAGGAGCAAGCAGACGATGGTTTATAATTGCTCACCCTATAACAGATAGTTCGTGGCGATATCGTTGAAGATGCAGGACCTGATTTCTATGATGATGCTATAGGAGCAAGCAGACGATGGTTTATAATTGCTCACCCTATAACAGATAGTTCATGGCGATATCGTTGAAGATGGAGGACTTGATTGCTATGATGGTGCTATAGGAGCAAGCAGACGATGGTTTATAATTGCTCACCCTATAACAGATAGTTCGTGGCGATATCGTTGAAGATGGAGGACCTGATTGCTATGATGATGCTATAGGAGCAAGCAGACGATGGTTTATAATTGCTCACCCTATAATAGATAGTTCATGGCGACATCGTTGAAGATGCTGGACCTGATTGCTATGATGATGCTATAGGAGCAAGCAGACGATGGTTTATAATTGCTCACCCTATAACAGATAGTTTGTTTGTTTGTTTATTTATTTTTCCCATTGGTGGATACAAGGATGTTACATCATGAAATTTGTATGCTCCAATAAGATCTGATCTTGAGGCGGAGCATACTTTTTCTTATTATTAACATGAAAAATACATGAACAATACATTAATAATAACTACTAATCAACTACTGCTAACTAATAACCAGAACCTAAAACAAGTTTGGTTTTGGTTATTTATTTACACTTGATTACATGAACAATACATTAATAATGACTACTAATCAACTACTGCTAACTAATAACCAAAACCTAAAACAAGTTTGGTTTTGGTTATTTATTTACACTTGATTACATAAACTACAACTAGTATAAAATAATAATAATAATAATAATAATAATAATAATAATAATAATAATAATAATAATAATAATAATAATAATAATAATAATAATAATAATAAAAATAAAAATAATAATGAAAATATTGATAGTAAAATAAAACAACATAAATGCAAAGGGTTGCAACAAACAATTTTAGTGATACAATTAATTTACAATGTATGCTATTTTAAAGATATACAATTTATAATGATAAATTGGCTATTGGACGGATACACATGTATCTTCTACTCTATGATTTAGTAAGGTAGGAGTGTGTTCTAATTTTATAGTAGTAGTAAAACATATCTTACTGCTCTGTTCCATATGCATTTATACCAAAAAGTAGTGACTTGCTCCTTTTTACTATTTTTACTGTGACTTTAGAATTATAGTAACATAATTCCAAGAATTAGTTAGTGTTTCTGTTTCATCTTTATTGTCTGGGCAAGTGAGTGCTGTTTACTGGCGATTCCTAGAGGGAAGTTTATTATTTACGACATCAGTAATTTTGCAGACAGAGATATTTTTTAGCCATGTCTTTATGGCTGAATTAAATGTAGATTTGCTCTTTAGTTTTCTGATTTCTAGAGGAACTATGTTGTATAACTTTGGGCCTATGTAAGCGGCATGCCTCTGCTGGATACCTTTGTTTACTCTAGGGATGAATATATGCTTGTTGGTTTTAGAGCGAGTGTTTATCAAATGGTAAGACGTTTGGATTGAGTAAATTTTTATTTTATTAGCGTGAATGGAGCGTGAAATAGCTAGAGCGTACAATTTTCTTATTTGTAGAATTCCCGCCTCCGAGTACAGTTCGTTAGTGTGGTAAGTGTGCTCTTTTTTATGTATTATTTTTAGGATTGTATTTTGCGCGGTCATGAGTGGTCGAATGTGGAAATCGTATGCTCCACCCCATGTTGTTATCGCATACTGAATTATAGATTGGACTAGTGCGAAATATACAATTTTTAGGGTTTTAAGCGATAATATATTTCTTAGAACGTATAAGTTGGGCATTATGCATTGGAGCTTTGTATTGAGTGACTTTATGTGCTGCTCCCATTTTAAGTGTTGGTCGATTTGAATACCGAGGTATTTGGTTGACTGTGTTTTCGTCAATGAAATGCAGTTGCAGTTAGCCTTTGTGGTGCATTTGTGTTCATGAAGCTGTAATTTTGATGTTATTGGTTGGGTCGAGTTTTGCGTTGAAAAAGTTATGTATGTTGTTTTCTCTTTGTTTAGTGTCAGTAGATTTGTGCCCAGCCATTTATGAATTTTGTTCATTTCTCTTTCTGCTAGTTCATGAACTTCTTGCCAGGTGCTAGCGGAAAACAGCAGTACAGTGTCGTCCGCAAAGGTGATAATTTTGCCGCATATATTCATTGAGCAAAGGTCATTTATAAACGCTAGGAATAAGATTGGGCCTAGTACCGTTCCTTGAGGTACTCCGTATTTAATTTCTCTTGGCTTGCTTATTGTATTTCCAATTTTTACAAATTGTTGTCGGCCCTTGAGGTAGCTTTTTATTAAGTCTAACGGGATTCCGCGTATACCGATATTGTGTAGTTTGTTTAGTAAGATACGATGAGATATGGTATCAAAGGCCTTGGCTAAGTCTAGAAAAATTGCTAACGGCTTTAGGTTTGTATCAAGCATTTTGTGGATTTGAGAGGTAAGGCTGAGTGTTGCATCTTCCGTGCTCATATTGGCTCTGAAGCCATACTGGTTTGGGGAAATTAGTTTGTTTGATTCTAAGAAGTTATTTACTCTGCATTTAATGCATTTTTCATGGATTTTCGATAAGTTGCTGAGGAGAGTTGCTGAGAGAGTTGCTGAGAGAGAGTTCATGGCGATATCGTTGAAGATGGAGGACTTGATTGCTATGATGGTGCTATAGGAGCAAGCAGACGATGGTTTATAATTGCTCACCCTATAACAGATAGTTCGTGGCGATATCGTTGAAGATGGAGGACCTGATTGCTATGATGATGCTATAGGAGCAAGCAGACGATGGTTTATAATTGCTCACCCTATAACAGATAGTTCTTGGCGATATCGTTGAAGATGCTGGACCTTATTGCTATGATGATGCTATAGGAGCAAGCAGACGATGGTTTATAATTGCTCACCCTATAACAGATAGTTTATGGCGATATCGTTGAAGATGCAGGACCTGATTGCTATGATGATGCTATAGGAGCAAGCAGACGATGGTTTATAATTGCTTACCCTATAACAGATAGTTCGTGGTGTTATCGTTGAAGATGCTGGACCTGATTGCTATGATGATGCTATAGGAGCAAGCAGACGATGGTTTATAATTGCTCACCCTATAACAGAGAGTTCATGGCGATATCGTTGAGGATGCTGGACCTGATTGCTATGATGATGCTATAGGAGCAAGCTGACGATGGTTTATAATTGCTCACCCTATAACAGATAGTTTATGGCGATATCGTTGAAGATGCAGGACCTGATTGCTATGATGATGCTATAGGAGCAAGCAGACGATGGTTTATAATTGCTCACCCTATAACAGATAGTTCGTGGCGTTATCGTTGAAGATGCTGGACCTGATTGCTATGATGATGCTATAGGAGCAAGCAGACGATGGTTTATAATTGCTCACCCTATAACAGATAGTTCATGGCGATATCGTTGAAGATGCTGGACCTGATTGCTATGATGATGCTATAGGAGCAAGCAGACGATGGTTTATGATTGCTATTTCAGCTTATTGCTGACACTGCACTTTCGTGGGCCGGATGGACCGTGGCCCGGATTAATGTTTCTAAAATTAACAACCGATTACAATATTTCACCACGCCGTTGACACCTGCTTGTCTTTGTTGACATTTCGGGACCGCCAAGGGTCCTGTGGATCGTCCTGATAACAGAAACGAGACGATGAAATAACCTAGTTACTTTTTCATTTTATTAATTAGAGGTCCGCTTGTAAATCATTTTGATTATAATGTTTTTCACTTTCATTTTGAAATTATTATCGGCCATTTCTCTAGCATTTTAATTGCAGCTTCTTTTTATTTCACACACTTTGATAAACTTGTATAATATGGAGTTATCTAGTACTATTTATGACAAATTATAACAAAATGGTGAAAATTATAACCAATTGAAGTGAAATTTAGCCACAAAGATAATTGAGAATGCAATGTTAAACTGGTAGAAAATAAACAGGAAATAACATATGGTTATTTTTTAACAGTAACGTGAGGTATCGTTTTCAAAAATTATCTTTTTTATATATGATGTAATATACAATTTATTCAAGTATTGTAATAATCACGTACCTCTAACTATAATATTCTATTCAATATAATACCAATATTGGGTTATGCACTCCCTGCTTATGCATTTCCATAGTCTCAATGATCCTCGATGAATGTGAACTAGAAGATAAGGCTCGCAATATGTGTTACTCTGCGAAGCTATGTGTACGTCAGTATCACGCATAACGTCACAAACCGTCCGACAACGAGGACCTATACCTCCACCAAAGCCGTCCATATTCTGTCATATTATTGTACGAAACATTATTAATTATTATTATTCTGTGTACATATTTCTTTTGAAGTTTAGTCCGCACGTTGCGATTATAAAATCTATTATTCCGTGTAATTAATATTTCTTACAACGCTTATATTAACTTGCCTTGTTTGTCTGGACGAAATCTTTGAATCGATATTCCACCTACTTCTAGATGTTCGATCAAGCTGAAATTTTTTACACAGACGTATTTCTGATGACAATACATGAATCAATTGTCATATTTACTAAATTGTCAATTAATTTATCATAATTAATTAATTAATGTTTTACATGGAAATCGATGAATCTTTGAATCGATATTTCACCTACTTTTAAATGTCCGATCAAGCTGAAATTTTGTACACAGACGTATTTCTAATGACAATACATGAATCAACTGTCATATTTACTAAATTGTCAATTAATTCATCATAATTAATTAATTCATGTTTTATATGGAAATCGATGTTTAACCCACTTTCCAACGTTAAATCGAATTGAAAGTTTTCACACAGACGTATTTTTAATAACAATACACGAATCAATTGTCATATTTACTAAATCGTCAATTAATTCATCATAATTAATTAATTAATGTTTTATATGAAAATCGATGTACAGTCCACTTCCCAACGTCAAATCGAGTTGAACGTTTCTACACAGACGTAGTTTTAATGACTTTACACGAATCAATTGTTATATCAATTAAATAATCAATTAATTCATCATTATTAATTAATTGATGTTTTATATGGGAATCGATGTTTAACCCACTTTCCAACGTCAAATCGAGTTAAACGTTTTCACACAGACGTGTTCTTAATGACAATACACGAATCAATTGTCATATTAACTAAATAATCAATTAATTCATCAAAATTATTTAATTAATGTTTTATATGAAAATCGATGTACAGTCCACTTCCCAACGTCAAATCGAGTTGAACGTTTCTACACAGACGTATTTTTAATGACTTCACACGAATCAATTGTTATATCAATTAAATAATCAATTAATTCATCATTATTAATTAATTGATGTTTTATATGGGAATCGATGTTTAACCCACTTTCCAACGTCAAATCGAGTTAAACGTTTTCACACAGACGTGTTCTTAATGTTAATACACGAATCAATTGTCATATTAACTAAATAATCAATTAATTCATCAAAATTAATTAATTCATGTTTTATATGGGAATCGATGTTTCACCCACTTCCCAACGTTGAATCGAATTGAAAGTTTTCACACAGACGTATTCTTAATGACAATACATGAATCAAATGTCATATTTACTAAATATTCAATGAAGCCATCATAATTAATTAATTGATGTTTTATATGGGAATCGATATTTCACCCACTTCCGAACGTCAAATTGAGCTCAAAGTTTTCACACAGACGTATTCTTAATAACAATACACGAATCAATTGTCATATTTATTAAATAATTATTTAAACCATCATAATTAATTAATCGATATTTCACCCACTTCCCAACGTCCGATCGAGCTGAAATTTTCACACAGTCGTATTTTCTAAATGACAATATATGAATCAATGATCAGATTCACTTATTAATTAATCCACCATGATTAAATTATTAAACAATTAGCTTCATATGGGAAATTAGTCACAGCTAGTGAGGATGGGCCAACCACATGCAGGCATGGTTCGGGACTCAAATATCCGTGACGAAAGCATCGGATTTGTTTCTATGCAGCAAGAATGTCAACACGCTCCACTTGTAAGTATGGTACAACCCCGTGCGGTGAGTCATTCACCATGTACGCATAGGTGCGTTCCCTTCGCGTGGTTCGACCTCACAGTTGATCGTTGGTGTTAGTTGGTGGTAGTGCTCTCACAGTGCTCTTGGAGCACACTCTAAAATATAAGGTCCACTGATAGACCATCGGGTCTATCCTTTTTGCAACTCCCACAAATAAAATTTTACAAGTATACACTCTATTGCTAAAGGCAGTGGACGTGTCCGAATTCATCGAAAAATGTATACTTTTTATCTTAGCTCAAACTTGACATTGTGAAAAGTACGGTAGTGACGTAATTTCCAGTGTCTGAATTAGAAGTTTGCAAGTAGAAGTTGGCGAGACTGCGAGAACACAGATCATTCCTGTTCGTGCACTCAACTTGAGTACTAAAAAAAGTCATGGAAAACGCAAACACTACACGTGAGAAAATATGGAAACGTAAGTAACCATGCATTTAAATATTATGTATTGTAATAGGCCTAGATGTTTTAATGTTGACAAAAATTGCGTTTATGATCATTATTAATAGAATGTGTAGCCTATAGGCCTAGTTACTTTGCCAAATTCTCCCATAGCCACATAACCCCACTTTTCATAAGCATTATTGGCCGATCGCTGGATCGTGCATGAACGGAACTGTCCGAAATTCAAGTTTGCAATGCGAGCACGCTAGTTTGCGAGTGAAGTTAACAAGTACAAGTACACAAGTATGCAGTCATCTAAATTCGGACACGTCCAGTGAGCATATATTCGATTGCAAGATTTTTTAAGACTAAAAAGTATAAAATAATATTACATGAAAAAAATACTTTTTTTAAAAAACAACGCTTATATTAAAATGCACTAAAAAGTAAAAAATAAATTTTCGCCCAACAAATTTTTGCCTCACTCGGAAAATAAAAGCGTTGGGCGCTTTCGGTATTGACATAGATTGCAGTATTCTGCTGTTTATGCAGGGAAAGCGCCCAACGCTTTTATTTTCCGAGTGAGGCAAAAATTTGTTGGGCGAAAATTTATTTTTTACTTTTTAGTGCATTTTAATATAAGCGTTGTTTTTTAAAAAAAGTATTTTTTTCATGTAATATTATTTATAAGTTTAGTTTGAGCATCGCGATTGTGAATTTTAGCTCTTAAACTACGTACACAATTTAACTTACAAAAATGTGTGTTTTATAGTCTCTGGAAACAACTTCGGTAATGCTTTCGTCATCAATCAATGACGTGTTTACGGTCTCGGCCAACCCGAGCAGGTATCTGAATTAGCCACGGTCGCTGGTTGACTGTCGCTCACCCATCCGTGACGGAAGCATTACCGAAGATATTGTACGACGAGTATAACGCAAAATGTTTTGAAATTCTATTTCACAATATTACTAAAATTCTATTCTATTACGATTTTTTTTATTAAATGTTTAAGAACGTACTCAACTATTAGGTCATACGACGTCGGAATTTTAGTCACCTCGTTTGACAGGTAGAGCTACCCTGGGCCCAGACCGCGGATTCGATTGCTGAAACAATCTACGCACTTTCACAAACTGTGACTCAACGCCAATTTCTTTTGTCTTTTCATCCCCTATTCAAGAGCTAATGTTCTTTTTATAACTAAAACATTAAGCATACACATTTTCCTGTACACTGTAATGTTTACTGATGTATTTAAAATAAGGAAAATAAGATTAATTCTTTAGAAAGAACCAGACGTTTCACAAAAGGAAATCTTTTGTCCGCAGTTCTCTTTCAACAAAAATGCTTTACATTCTAAACAGAGCGGGAGATCCTTTGAGTTTTAAACGTTCCATTTATCAATTTCACGTTGTTCTGGAATTATCTCTCCCTCTCTTCTTATCTTTCCCTCATCATTCCACTCGTTATATGCAATCCTATCATCCGCTCTGTCTGAATACGCTATCTTGAAACAATGGGAGTGCTTAGAGTGAGCATCTACCTGTTGCTGGGTCATTCTGGTTAGTTACGTCACGCGTTGGGAAGACAATCAGTAGGGTTGTTTTGCTATTTAGTATTTAGTATGATTTATGCATACATTTGTTTGCCTGTGTATCAAGGTTATGCAGGTATTTTATTTAATTGAGTTTTTACTTAGTCCAATATCAAGGTCCACTATTAGCATGATTTTTATCGTTAATTAATATGCTTTTTAATAAAATAAATACATTTTCACATTTAGAGTCTGCCACTCAGTAACGAAACTGATTTTCAGTGGGGGACTTTAATTAAAAGTGACTAATTTAACCCTGTAGGCTCCGAACACCATCGACGAGTGAGCGATAACCAATCAAAGATCTATATTTCAAATACCAAACATATGAATCAGTGATTAGACAGTGTGGGCACTTGCGCACAAATGTCAGAATCAACAAGGCCGATTCAGAACAACTTTTAATTTATTCAGTGCTTCGTTGCTAGGCCGGCTCCAAAGTCACCGTTTACTTATTCCTAAGACAAGAAGTAATAAAAATTTTCTGCCTGAACCAGGATTTGAACCCGGGACCTTCTCCATTGGAAGCACGGATGCTAACCACTGGACCAACGAGCCACCTCTGACCACATCTTTATACAACTAAAAACCATACCATCCAATCTATTAGGTTATGTTTAAATCATGAGAGCAATGTGGCCACTGTGACGTCACGTGTCCTTTCTTTCGTTCTCCATAGTTTGTGTTGAGTGTTGTTAATATCCAACATCCGGTTCATGTTGTGTTGCTTCTCCACGCTAGACGCTCTGACTCTCGCTGCACAACCTGCGAGACGTGGGTCACTTGACTGTCAAGGTCTACTGCGCACAGGGGTAGCATGACCTTGGGGGAAAGTAACCCCCTACTGTGTCCTTGATGTGTGTTGTTGTGTCCCCGCTAGACGCTCTGGCACTCGCTGCATAACCTGCGAGACGTGGGTCGACTGACTGTCAAGGTCTACCGCGCACAGGGGTAGCATGACCTTGGGGGAAAGTAACCCCCTACTGTGTCCTTGATGTGTGTTGTTGTGTCCCCGCTAGACGCTCTGGCTCTCGCTGCATAACCTGCGAGACGTGGGTCGACTGACTGTCAAGGTCTACCGCGCACAGGGGTAGCATGACCTTGGGGGAAAGTAACCCCCTACTGTGTCCTTGATGTGTGTTGTTGTGTCCCCGCTAGACGCTCTGGCTCTCGCTGCATAACCTGCGAGACGTGGGTCGACTGACTGTCAAGGTCTACCGCGCACAGGGGTAGCATGACCTTGGGGGAAAGTAACCCCCTACTGTGTCCTTGATGTGTGTTGTTGTGTCCCCGCTAGACGCTCTGGCTCTCGCTGCATAACCTGCGAGACGTGGGTCGACTGACTGTCAAGGTCTACCGCGCACAGGGGTAGCATGACCTTGGGGGAAAGTAACCCCCTTCTGTGTCCTTGATGTGTGTTGTTGTGTCCCCCCGCTAGACGCTCTGGCACTCGCTGCATAACCTGCGAGACGTGGGTCACCTGACTGTCAAGGTCTACCGCGCACAGGGGTAGCATGACCTTGGGGGAAAGTAACCCCCTTCTGTGTCCTTGATGTGTGTTGTTGTGAGTCCACGCTAGACGCTCTGGCACTCGCTGCATAACCTGCGAGACGTGGGTCACCTGACTGTCAAGGTCTACCGCGCACAGGGGTAGCATGACCTTGGGGGAAAGTAACCCCCTTCTGTGTCCTTGATGTGTGTTGTTGTGAGTCCCCGCTAGACGCTCTGGCTCTCGCTGCATAACCTGCGAGACGTGGGTCACCTGACTGTCAAGGTCTACCGCGCACAGGGGTAGCATGACCTTGGGGGAAAGTAACCCCCTACTGTGTCCTTGATGTGTGTTGTTGTGTCCCCGCTAGACGCTCTGGCACTCGCTGCATAACCTGCGAGACGTGGGTCACCTGACTGTCAAGGTCTACCGCGCACAGGGGTAGCATGACCTTGGGGGAAAGTAACCCCCTTCTGTGTCCTTGATGTGTGTTGTTGTGAGTCCCCGCTAGACGCTCTGGCTCTCGCTGCATAACCTGCGAGACGTGGGTCACCTGACTGTCAAGGTCTACCGCGCACAGGGGTAGCATGACCTTGGGGGAAAGTAACCCCCTTCTGTGTCCTTGATGTGTGTTGTTGTGTGTCCCCGCTAGACGCTCTGGCTCTCGCTGCATAACCTGCGAGACGTGGGTCGACTGACTGTCAAGGTCTACTGCGCACAGGGGTAGCATGACCTTGGGGGAAAGTAACCCCCTACTGTGTCCTTGATGTGTGTTGTTGTGTCCCCGCTAGACGCTCTGGCACTCGCTGCATAACCTGCGAGACGTGGGTCACCTGACTGTCAAGGTCTACCGCGCACAGGGGTAGCATGACCTTGGGGGAAAGTAACCCCCTTCTGTGTCCTTGATGTGTGTTGTTGTGAGTCCCCGCTAGACGCTCTGGCTCTCGCTGCATAACCTGCGAGACGTGGATCACCTGACTGTCAAGGTCTACCGCGCACAGGGGTAGCATGACCTTGGGGGAAAGTAACCCCCTTCTGTGTCCTTGATGTGTGTTGTTGTGATGCCACGCTAGACGCTCTGGCTCTCGCTGCATAACCTGCGAGACGTGGGTCACCTGACTGTCAAGGTCTACCGCGCACAGGGGTAGCATGACCTTGGGGGAAAGTTACCCCCTTCTGTGTCCTTGATGTGTGTTGTTGTGTCCCCGCTAGACGCTCTGGCACTCGCTGCATAACCTGCGAGACGTGGGTCACCTGACTGTCAAGGTCTACCGCGCACAGGGGTAGCATGACCTTGGGGGAAAGTTACCCCCTTCTGTGTCCTTGATGTGTGTTGTTGTGTCCCCGCTAGACGCTCTGGCACTCGCTGCATAACCTGCGAGACGTGGGTCACCTGACTGTCAAGGTCTACCGCGCACAGGGGTTGGCTGCCGCTGACCTTGGAGGGAAGTCTGACCCCTTCTGTGTCCTTGAGCTGGTCAACGCTCGGCTTCAAACGCAGACTGAGTACAAGACGCTATCGCCCTCCTGGCAGAAGATATTCACTTTGTGAGTAAACTGCGTTTATACCTGACTAAATGGTCAGATTCCCGTTTTCAAGAAGTTGACTCCATCTTTTAATGTGACATTGGGGTACATTTTATTAATGAATCTGGAGCTGACATAGAAAATAAATTAGATATGCAATTAATGGTATGATACCCCTTTGAAAACTCAGATTTTTTTTGACTACACAATAAAATAAAGATTTATTTATTAATTCACACCCCGGCCGGCAGAATTGTCCTAGTTATGTCAATAATTTCTGCCAACATACAATCCTTACCCAGTAGAAGAAAACTCGTACCAATGATAACGTTAATTGGGCAGTTTTAAAAATAAATTCCTTTTAACATGTCTTTTCGACACACTTCCACGCATACCAACAGCGTCTATAAAAATAAATTGTGTGACCTTAAAATATAAAAAGTATACATTTAATTGTTCAGATTTAGCTATGTCTGTCTTATAGTGATCTCACTTGTGATCACGTGTTACTAACTCTGTAGCAACGTCAAGGACATCAACTCGGTGCTGGAGGTGACTGTCTACGATGAAGACAGAGATCACAAGGTAGAGTTCCTGGGAAGAATAGCCATCCCACTTCTCAGGATACGAAACGGCGAGAAGAAATGGTACGCCCTCAAAGACAAGAAGTTGTACAGTCGTGCCAAAGGAAACTGTCCACAGATTCTGTTGGAGATGACCGTTCTTTGGAACCCTGTAAGTATAACGCCTAGAGCACAACCGTCGATTCTAAAAATAGATTTTGTGATTGTGGCGCTGCCATGTACAGAATTCCCGGGAATGCGGAAAAAACAAATTTTTAGATTACACTCATACACCCTGTCCTATCGATCGATGGATATAGCAACGAGTTATGAATATGTGTTTATCCGCAATAATGTAAACAAAACAATGCGCTCAATATTGTCTTAAGTAACTTCCTATCTAATCCAGACATGTTTGGTTACAACTTATACGACGTAAATAGAATAATGTAAAATGAAGGAATCATTTAAAATGTATTAGCAGGAATTCAAATATATTTAACGATGAATATATTGAAACCGTTAAATTCATTACACATCATTGTTTATATCGTTGTTATTTTAAATTTTAATTCTTCCCTTCACTGCAAACGAAACTTTAGAATTGATTGCACATCACTTTATAAGCAACACAAGCATGATTAAAAGCAAAGTAACAACTTAGGGCATTTTCATATGCCTCGACGATTTGACGGCTTTAACGTTACCGTTTCCATATTATTTATTCGTGTCGGTAAATAATAAACAATACTCTATAAGACTATAATTAACAAAACAACGTGTACCGGTAATCGTACTTACAAAAATTCACCAAAGACAAGTTACTACATGGCGAGGTGAAGAACTGTGGATTGTAGACCCTGAAACAAAGCTAAATATTTACAATGAATACATCCACAGCCCATCAAATAGGGAACACGCGTATGAAAATGTTAATCGATTTTTAAATACCTTGTCTCTCATTTAATAATTTTGTGTCTTTGAATTTTGAAAAACGGATCAGTCTATGCCTCAAAATAATTGGTTTAGTAACGATAAATAAAAGGGCGCGAAAAACTAGCCGCCGCCATGTAGAGTGGATTTGACGTCATAGTTTTGTACTGTGTACGCTCACCGCCTCAGCGATTGGTCTGTTACGCCACATCTACGGAACCATTGCGTCACAGCCACCTGTACGCGTTTCAGATCCCCGAGTTTAAACTTCAATAAATGCGACCACATTAAACATATTTAAAATTTTCTTTTTTACTTGGGACTTGCATTAATATACTTTTTGTATCTGATACTATTAAACTAAGTGTTTGGGTTAACAAAAAAAATCGTACGCGTGTTGCCTATTGCATAAGTTGTTAAGCGAGCGAAGCGATCGTCTCCATTAGACCCTCAAGGCACTTCGTTCTGCTTTTTTCTATATATTTATATGTGTGTGTGTGTCTGTCGATAGCGGTCGAACGGAAAGTCCGGTCAACTTGAAATTTGGACCATTTACAAGCCTCGGTGTGGATTTAAGGTGTAAAGTTTTAACGCAAAATCGATTGAAAAGTTAAAAAGATACACCATAGTAACTGCAACATATTTTTCTGAAACAAAATGGCGGCAAAATGTGAGATAGCCATATTTTTGTAAAGATTTTTCCGGTCACGAATATGTTCATTTTATGGCGACTAGATAAGTATTGGCAAAGTTACACAAAAGTTACTCGAAAATATTTTTCTGAAACAGTAACTTCAAAATGTGAGGTGAGGTGGCTGTCTTATAGAAAAAATTTTTTCGGTCACGAATATACTAATTTAAACGCGATCTCATACCAAAGATGCTTATACGTATTAGAGACAGAAATTACATTTCAATGCTGTCAATAACTGTTAGTAACGGTGGCGGACTGTGTTGAATACACTAGACGGAATGACAACGAAAATTCTTGGCAACGCACATTACACTGCATTCAACAATGTCTTAAAGTATAATAGCTATGGCAATTATACATTTTTTTTGCAATGCGCATTCTTGAATTTTCGTTATTTGTTGCTTTTATTAGCTTTGAGAACTTTTCACCACAAAGTTCGTAGATATAGACGCGCTCGCTTATCAACGCGTCAAACAGAGCGTTTTCCTAGTTTTTTAATTATAATTATTTAAGCGAGCGAAACGAGCGTCTTCATTGGTCCTTTATGGCACTTCGTTATTTTTTGTTTATTTGGGTTTTTATGACTTCTGTCGATAGCGGTCGAACTGAAAGTCTGATCTATTTGACAAAATGGCCATCCACAAGCCTTGATTTGGATTAAAGGTGTAAAGATTTGCGGCAAAATCGTTTGAAAAGTTAAAAAGTTACCCATAGTCTAGTTACTAGAAAATATTTATCTGAAGCAATTGTGGGGTGGCCATATTATAGTACATTTTTGTCCGTTCACGAATATACTTATTTAAACGCGATCTCATACGTATTCGAGACAGAAATTACATTTCTATGCTGTCAATAACTGTTAGTAACGGTGGGAGACCGTGTTGAAAACACTAGACAGAATGACACGAAAATTCTTAGCAACGCACATTACACTGCATTCAACAATGTCGGAAAGTATACTAGCTATGAGTATAAGACATTTTTTTGCAGTGCGCATTCTTGAATTTTTGTTAATTGTTGTTTTTATTAGCTTTGAGAACTTTTCACCACAAGGTTCGCAGATATGGACGCGTCGCTTATCAACGCGTCGTACAGAGCGTTCTCCTAGTTATTAATTCAAGAAGGTTAACACCAAGTTAAACGTCGCGTACTGTGCCTCCATATTTTACCATTGCGTTTGATTGTTAAGCGAGCGAAGCGATCGTCTCTATTAGACCTTTATGGCACTTTGTTCTGTTTTTTGTTTGTTTGTATGTTTTTTGGGTTTTGTTTTTGTCTGTCGATAGCGGTCGAACGGAAAGTCCGATTAATTTGAAATTTGAACTATCTACAAGCCTCGATGTGGATTGAAGGTGTACAGCTTTGTGACAAAGTCGTTCTAAAAAATACAAAGTTACACCATAGTTATTGCAAAAAAAATCTGAAACAAAATGGTGGCAAAATGTGAGATAGCCAGCTTTTTCAACAGATTTTTCCGGTTTCGAATATGTTAATGTAATGGCGATCTGATAAGTATTGGAAAAGTTACACGAAAGTTACTCGAAAATATTTTTCTAAAACGCAGTAACGGCAAAATGTGAGGTGGCTATCTTATAGTTAATTTTTGTCCGGTCACGAATATACTAATGTTAAAGCGATCCGATACGTGTTAGAGGCAGAAATTACATTTCTATTGCTGTCAATAAGTGTTAGTAACGGTGGCGGACCGTGTTGAAAACATGACCACGAAAATTCTTAGCAACGCACATTGCACTGCATACAACAATGTCGGAAAGCATAATAGCCATGGAAATAAGAACAATTTTTGCATTGCGCATTCTTGAATTGTTGTTAATTATTGTTGTTCGTATTAGCATTGAAAAGTTTTCGCCAGAAAGTTCGTAGATATTGACGCGCTCGCTTATCAACGCGTCAAACAGAGCGTTTTTCTAGTTGATAGTACATTTTTGTCCGGTCATGAATAGACCAATTTATACTTGATTTGATACGTATTAGAGGCAGAAATTACATTTTATATGCTGTAAACTAGGAAAACGCTCTGTTTGACGCGTTGATAAGCGAGCGCGTCCATATCTACGAACTTTGTGGCGAAAAGTTCTCAAAGCTAATAAAAACAACAATTCACAACAATAGGGAATGTGCATGAATTTTCTACAGCTCTGAAAGTACGTGGAATATATTGTTATTCATCAAAAGTCATCACAAACCTAATTTAAAAGTTTTAAAATCAACTCATTATACTTCTATACATGTTCAGAGATTTTGATTATCTGTTTCCCGCACTATTATTTTTAAACGGTATGTGACGTCACAATCGATGAAAATCACTACTTATATGAATGACTTTGCATATAACCTCCTTGGACTTTGCCACCGCCTCCTAGACGAAACAATCAAATTTTCAAGGTCATTAAGCTAACCTTGTCAAAATGTTTACTCAAGCCGTTGTCACGTCTGCTTTATATGAATAACAACACCCAATATTTACTGATATTCTATGAAAATAGGTTTGGCATTATTGTTTTTATAGTAATTGGGCTTCAAAATTAATTACTAGGCGTACTAGACATTAATTCGATTTTATATGATTTTGGATATGATAATTTCCAAATAAGCGTTATTTTATTTATCATTTTATGTTTGGTTGATTGCTGATACATGGAAAGTGACGTATGCCCCGTTTTTCCCGCCATAAATATGTGTGAAACTTTCAGCTTGTTTTTATAAATGAAACTTTATTCTATGTCAACGAAATAAAATGTTTTTGTATTCAGGAAGTTAATTTGAATCTAGTAGAATGCTAAAAAAAAATGATGCATATTCCCCATTCACGAATCCGCATTGCAAGATTTTTTCTAATTTCCATAGCTATTATACTTCCAGACATTGTTGGATGCATGCAATGTGCGTTGCTAAGAATTTTCGTCGTAATGTTTTCAACACGTTCCGCCACCGTTACTAACAGTTATTGACAGCAATAGAAATGTAATTTCTGCCTCAAATACGTATCAGATCGCATTTACATTTTAATATTCGTGACCGGACAAAAATTTACTATAAAATAGCCACCTCACAGTTTGCTGTTACTGTGTTTCAGAAATATATTTTCGAGTAACTTTTGTGTAACTTTGCCAATATTTTTCAAATCGCCATAAAATGAACATATTTGTGACTGGAAAAAGCTTTAAAAAATATGGCTATCTCACATTTTGCCGTTATTTTGTTTCATAAAAATATTTTGCAGTAACTATGGTGTAACTTTGTTAACTTTTCAAACGATTTTGCCTCAAAACTATACACCTTCAATCCACATCAAGGCTTGTAGATGGTCCAAATTTCAAGTTGATCAGACTTTCCGTTCGACCGCTATCGACAGACATAAAAAAAAAAAAAAAAAAAAAAAACAGAACGAAGTGCCATAAGAGTCAAGTGGAGACGCTCGCTTCGCTCGCTTAATAAGTGTTAGTAACGGTGGCGGACCGTGTTGAAAACTAGGAAAATGCTCTGTTTGACGCGTTGATAAGCGAGCGCGTCAATATCTACGAACTTTCTGGCGAAAAGATTACAATGCTAATACAAACAACAATTAACAACAATTCAAGAATGCGCATTGCAAAAAATTTTCTAATTTCCATAGCTATTATACTTCCCGACATTGTTGGATGCAGTGCAATGTGCGTTGCTAAGAATTTTCGCTGTCATGTTTTGCCGCGGTCCGCCACCGTTACTAACAGTTATTGACAGCAATAGAAATGTAATTTCTGCATCTAATCTGGATCAGATTGTGTTTGCATTGGTATATTCGTGACCGGACAAAAATTTACTATGGGATAGCTACCTCACATTTTGCTGTTACTGTGTTTCAGAAATATATTTTCGAGTAAATTTTGTGTAACTTTGCCAATATTCATCAGATCGCCATGAAATGAACATATTCGTAACTGGAAAAAGCTTTAACAAAATATGGCTACCTCACATTTTGCCGCAAGTTTGTTTCAGAAAAATATTTTGCAGTAACTATGGTGTAACTTTGTAACCTTTCGAACGATTTTGCCTCAAACCTATACACCTTCAATCCACATCGAGGCTTGTAGATGGTCCAAATTACAAGTTGATCGGACTTTCCGTTCGACCGCTATCGACAGACATAAAAAAAAAAAAAAAAAAAAAACAGAACGAAGTGCCATAAGAGTCAAGTGGAGACGCTCGCTTCGCTCGCTTAACAATAGACTGAATGACAACGACAATTCTTAGCAACGCACATTGACTGCATTCAACATTGTCGGAAAGTATATAGCTATGGATATTAGACATTTTTTTGCAATGCGCATCCTTGAATTGTTGTTTTTATTAGCTTTGGAAACTTTTCGCCAGAAAGTTCGTAGATATGGACGCGCCCGCTTATCAACGCGTCAAACAGAGCGTTTTCCTAATGTTACAGAATTTAAATATAAATTAGGAGGAACGGAGAGCTGAAAATTATGGAATATTCGTACGGTTTAGAATGAAAACAAACTTTTTGTGCAACGATGAGTGATGATACAATCTGGATGTCTGATTGAAATCGACCTTCGGTTTGACTTTACCCACTCAAATATGTTGTGTCATATTTTATTTCAGTATCTTTCTTTCAGATTCGAGCTTGTATACGTACGTTGAATCCAAAAGAAGAGAAATTTATGCAGACTGAAACGAAATTTAAACGCCAAGTTTTTGTACGGAATGTTATGAGGTTAAAGGCTATTATCATGTCTTTTATCGAGTTTGGAAAATTTGTACAGTGAGTACAGACTTTAAGTATTGATTTATTTTATATATTGTTTTGATTTGTATAATGTTATACGAGGTGCGGCAATTAAAAACCAGGATTGGTGCTACAAAACTTTTTATTGGTCACCAATTACATTAGAAAGTTTATCGCCTTCAATGTACTCTCCTTGCCGATCCCTACAACTTCCATACGAAGTTTACATTGTTGAAAGTAGTGCTGGAAGTCCGCTTCTGTCAGCTTGTTGAGAACCTCCGTCGCTTTTGCTTTCACCGCTTCCACACTGTCAAATCTTGTCCTCTTAAGGTCCGATTTGACTTTAGGAAATAAAAAAAATCACAGAGGGCCAGGTCGGGCGAGTACGGTGGATGGTCCAACACTGTGATGCCGTGTTTCGCAAAGAACGCCTTCACGGACAAGACGGAATGGGCTGGCGCATTGTCTTGGTGAAGCACCCAGGTCTTGCTCTTCCACAAATCGGGTCTTCGTCTCCTCACTCGTTCACGAAGGGCAGTCAGAACCTCGATGTTAATTCCCGAGATATCAGCAAGATCTCGGACACTCAGACGACGATGTTTGAGGATCAATTTACTAATTTTCTGTATGTTGTCGTCCGTTTTGTGATGTTGAGGGTCGTCCATGGCGCGGACCGTTTTCAGTTGTTTCACGTCCCTCCTTAAACCTTTTAAACCACTCAAAAACTGGTGTGCGCGATAAACATTCACTTCCGTAAACTTCCTTTTACATGGCATAAGCTTCTGTAGCAGTTTTCTCCAGTTCCACAAGAAACTTGAGGTTAACTCGTTGCTCCATCTGAACACTTAGCATTTTTCGACGAGCCCCTAGCGCAAGGCTGCTACAGCGAGGCTGAGCGACGTACAACCTGCCCATCGAGTTCAGGGTGGGGGAAGCGTCAACAGGGACAGACATGCTCAAACCTGCCGCGGCACGCTCGCTGTTTGCTGGTAGCAGCACCAGTCCTGGTATTTAATTGCCACACCTCGTACTCATGCCAAGAATAATTTATTTACGAAACCTAAGGAATGTCTATACAAGTTTGCTCACCATTTTACATCAAACACTTTAGAACCTGATATCGTACTGTGTAGCTCTCAGAGCAAACGCTGAGGAATAGAACATTTTTTATTAAACTTCTATATAGACTTATAGGCTTACAAAGTTATTATGAAATAATCATTCCGTTGCCCAAATAACACCTTATTGTAAAATTGATATTTTTTTATTTTCGTGTGACCCAGCTCACCAAGTAGTGTTTAAAACTTGAGCTACAAGACTAGAACAATGAATTCACTTTTTTAAATATAACTATTAAAGATCCATCTAGGGTATTTTAATCTATAAAATGTAAGAAAAAATAGTATGTTTCCTGTAAGTAACATTTCTTTGAAGATTTTTATTGAACGCCCACTAATGTAGGTGTTAAAGTGATACGCTTGTGAGGAGAGAAACTGATGTGTTGATCTTGTTGCAGGAGTTGCTTTGAGTGGGAGTCAACGCCTAGAAGTATTGTTGCACTGGTTCTGTTTATATTACTTTGCTACTACTTCGAACCCTACATGTTGCCGGCAGCCATGCTGCTTGTCTTCCTTAAATATTATATTGTAAGTGCATTGAGAATACGAGTATAGTACTTGGAGGCTTTATCAGTTATTTGAAGGTTAACTCTTCGATGTGTCGTAGCTACACATATTTACATAATTGGCTATACCCACCGAGAATTTGAGAAACATTCCAAAGTTGCCGAACAGATATAAATAATTTTTATTTAATATTGTCGGCAACAATATTGATCAACTAACAGTACTTATTCACCTAAAGATTTTCCCGGAGGATGTTCGTTTTCTAGCTCCGAGGGAACAATCGAGAAGATTTCCCTCTGGCAATCTATGACAACTTGCCATCAATACTTATCCGTCACTTTGCTACTCTCAAATCTTCTCGTATGGGGACAGCTTTGCTTGTAATACCTTGCTCACACTACAGCCACTAATAGATGGACCATTGGCCAGAATATAACCCCCTCCGTGCGGAAGGTTTAAAAATCAGTTTCTGTACCTCTCAATATTACATTTAGATTTTCATTTGTTAGCCAATACAACAATGGTGGAACATCCAACCAGGGGTGGGTGCAGGGGTGGTTTCAATGCATCTGGTCACAACGTGTCGCAAGGTGTAAGAAGTTCATATCTTTGACCATTTCTTGCGCCTTGTTCCATAAACCTTAGAACTGATAGTGACATCCTTACATACTCTTTCCGTTTTTATATAGTACCGGTACTTATTTCTTGTCCATTTAATGAAACAGAAACACCCCATATGTAGCTTTAGATATATTTGTTCGTTGTCTCAATATTTATATTTCTTATTGTCAAGTGAAGTTTCTATTTGGCATTTTGGATTATGCTATTCTGTGCAATCAACGTTGCATCTCTTGAGCCTCCTTCAACCTGTACCTGCCTACTATTACATGATGTGTGCTGGGAATGAAGGTCTGATTCAAGGTCCACTAGATCGCTTGCAGCGCGCGCGGAGTACTTTGCGCTTCGCAATTACTCCACTAGGAGTAAATCCAGTAGACCTTGGTCTGATTAACAATTACACTAGAGTAGGCCTACTATAAAACACGTACGTTTTATTAACCAGATTACTAGAGAGGAAGTGGGAAGTAACGCCTTGCATGTGACGAAAAATAAACGCTAGATAATAAGGTTAGAAGGCACTGGATGAATACTAAATAAGATAAAAACACTGCTGCATCTTCTAAAATCTAGCAAATTCTTCAACTTCTTCTGCAGCCTTATCTCCTACTGTTACCTGAAATTTAAAAAATGTAATATCAAAGTAATACACTTTGTGTAGCTTAAGTGTCAACACATGATGCCCTATGTCCACAGGTTATGACGTTGACGAACGGTCGCATCGCGCACGACGAGGATGAGGAGCCAATGGGTGACGAGGACGACGATGACGACGACAAAGATAAGGTGAGAACAACAACGTTTAGTTAACAGATGAGAAGGCAAACTGATTGAGAGCTGCAAACAGTATGTGAACACAACAGCATTTATGTTTAGTAGTGTATTCGAGCCTGGGCGGGCCTGGGCGCCGCCTATAGGCACTTTTATTTGTAGGTTAGGCTAGCCTATAGGTGCTTTTTAACAGTCAACAGTCCATAGTATACCATTACAATACATACACGAAGTCCTACATTGCTAAACAAAGAACAGCCAGGCGTAATAAAAAAAGTTGTCTATAATTGGAGTAGCAAAAATCAAAAATACGCATGACCAAATATACATAGCTTCGAAACGATGGACAGAAGAAATAGGTTTTTGTTGCAGGTATCAAATTTGACAGTTGTTAGAACTTCAAGTGGATAATTAAAAACGTCCGATTTCATTGTTCTATCGGACAGACTACACTATGGGGCTAATTACCATCGAAAATCTAAAAGAAAATTCTAAATACATGTATATGGCCTCTGAATTTTTGCTCAAAAATGTCCCCTCAAGTTCTTTAACCCCGTTCAATTTCTGAAACATCGTTTTTCACCCACTTAAATTACCCCCCCCCCCCCCCCCCCCCGTACACACGTAAATTCGACCGCCCAGGCACCTTATATTTAAGGATTACACCACTGTTTATATTATTATCACATATTTTAATCCTGACCTAAAGGTCCATAACAATTTATATTATATGAGAGACAAAACACAAATACCAAAAACCAATAATACAACTAAGAAACAAATAATCATTTACCATTTTACTCATGCAAGGATTTGTTAGCCGTCTAGTTCCTCTAGTTGAAGTTATGTAGATTTATTAAAAGAACGATCCCTTTTACGTCGCAATCTCTTTCGTTGTAAATATAATCATTGTAAATATAAAATTGTATCACATTCTTAACTGTAAAGCCAGCATATCCAAATTTATTTTTTGTGTAGTCGAGCTTACAAAATGTATTTATTTAAGGTGAATCTACCCCCCCCTGAAAAAACACTTTTGCTAGGAATTACTTGTAAATGTGTATGTGTGACGTATGAAGTGTACCCCTCCTCCCCCCCACTACCACAACTCCGACCGACCTCCGCGCGCTTCGTTTTGATTTCAGTCGAGCGCAGGCTCTTCTTAGAGCAAGGTCACGCCCGGCGAGGCGCCGCTCCGCTTACTTGGTCCCTCCAATACTTGGATTGCTTCTGTACATTTGCGTTCTCAACTACTGTTGAGCGGTGCTAGGACACAAGGAAACAATATCTTTGCGCAAATTACCTATACCCGTAAAGTAGTGACGGCTGGACTGCGACACGAGCAAACTGGTGCGCTTTACATCCCTGTACATATTCCACCAACACTCGAAAAGTTTTTTACGTAGGCTTGAGACTGCAAGCATTTTGGGAAGATTAGGGTCGAGCGCATGATAAGCATTTCATTTCTTGTAAGTGACTCTTTTCAAAATTAAGTTATGGAATAGTAAAAACAGCATTTACTCGAAGTGCCTTTTCACCGGGACAGGAAAAAATTCATTAAAAAAAACTGGTAACATAATTGTGTTTTAAAATTGTATATTATCATTCCTAAGACAGCAACCTATAGCATACTACATTTTCGTGTACTTGACAAAGATGGTCTAAAGGTGTTAGTACATGAACGTTAAGACTTTTAAAGCTATCGGTACACGTCTAAAAAATAAGTGTGATTTTTTAAACCACTTTTTGCAGACATAGGGCGGAATGCAGAGTCAAATTAAGTTTTTTTTGTGGATGCTATGGAGTTTGTTCTTGTGGAAAACAGCATGTAACAACACAATTCCATAGCAACATATCCTGTACTTAACTTGACACTTGACTCTGCATACAGTATCAATATTTATAAACCTTCATCAAAAAAACCTAATTTAAAAAAGTTACGTTACCTAGATACCTTCACCTTAAGGTAACTATGAATAAACAATAAACAATGACGGCCTGTTTCTCTTACTCCATGTAAACATTGCTATAGACCATTTTAAAAATGATCCAGGTATCTATTCTTGTTCCTCGCACGGCCCCCTAAATCGTTACAAAAACAACGTAGAACAATCAAACATGAGCTGTCAAATGTTATATCAAGGTTCATTGATGGACACAAGATCTTCATCTATTAACCTTGATTTCACATTTCTAATTGTTGTGTATTGTTGTTCTTGAAGATTTAGAGGTTCGTGGGGAGAAACAAGAATAGATACATGGATAATTTTTAAAATGGTCTAGTAATCAGATAGTACAGGTTTATTCTTACTGCATATTTCCTCTCTAAACGGCTTCACTTTTTCAATGTGTACACCATCGTCAGCACTTTTTAAGTGTTTAAAAAATGAGATAGTTGTACCGTGAGCTGACCACAATGCTGTTGTGGACGACGAATTGTGGTCCCAGTTGTCTGTGGCAGAAGTAGTGAACACGCGTTTACGGAGATTAGAGGGAAACTAGTGATAGAGAAGACATGAGTATTTCGAACTTTATTAAAGCTTTCAAAAATCTGTCGCCTGAGCTAAACGCTAGGTTTAGAGCAACGCACCATGTATTTCGACCGGTGTTGAAAGGATTAAGTCCTAACACGCATGTTGAAAAGTTTACGAAATATTAATACACATTTTAGAATATTTAATGAAACCCATTTTTTTTGACATAACCTCTTAAAGCCATATTTCTGAACACTTTGCAAAGATACGTTCGATCCAAACCGCCATATTGTCGGTTTACCGCATTAAAAGTTATCATGTGGAAATAGGCCGATACATTTACTCTGACCTTGTGACCTTGAACACGTGAGTCATCTCCCACATACAAAATGTTATTGTTATTAAATAATTTGACACAAGTCAACTAGTAAATACATCATAAGGCATATACTCATTTATTTAGATACGTAAAGTTCGTATGTTCGAGTACTCATGGGAAACTAAAGAAAATCCAAGGTCAAAAGTCAAAGTGACATGTCAGAATTTGTTTTTAATTGATTCTTTATCATTATAGATTTCAATAGAATGGTCACACGACTATATTTAACGAGTCTTATATTTATTATATATTGAAGGTCAAATGCCAATAATGTGACTAAACATGGGGTCACTGACACCATTTATAATTAAAATTATTTACTTTAATATATTTAAGAAGCATTTTATCTAAAAATATAGACCTTACACCAGCAGGGGGTTGTAAATAAAATATAACTAAACAAGTTCAACCACCATAGTTCAACCCCCACCCCCTCCCTAACCGTTCAAAAGTCTTTTGTCCTACGTGGCCAATTTAGTTAGGTTTATTGTTTTCTGCAAGTGGTAAAAATCTTACGTTTCTATCACTAAAACCCGCATTTCTACATATTTTACCACTTATCTACTCAATTATGTTCCTTGCAGGATCAATATGACCACGCCACCTCGCTGCTCCAGCACCATTCGTCCAGTGCTCGCTTCCTGTACTTTGTACTCCTTTATTTTTACAATTTATTTCTTTTTGGGGCTTATATTGCATTAAAATATGCATTTTTATCACGGCCAGCCGGGCCAGTTACCACTCAGATCTCAAACGATATTGTTCCTACCCATTTCCTACGTTCGTATGTGTTATAACTATTTCTTATGGTTTGTTATTATAGATTACTTCTTGTGACTAGTCAATCACCGTCACCATTTAAATCTCATAATATGAGATCATATTATATTAATATCATAATGATATTGTTCCTACGTGTATATAATATTACGGTTTCTTTTTGTTTGTTCAGTATTTATATTACAATTTAATGGGAATTTTATATATATTTACATGTCACACAGTACGTACGAAGTAGTTAGTGTACATGGTTCAATTCATTGCATTCAGAATCTACTTGAACATTCCAAAATCAGTTAAAAAGTGTTGAAAATCCAAAATACGCCCTGGGGGGAAAATACCCCCCCCCCCCCCACACACACACACTAAAAAAAAATTGTTACGCGCCTGGTCCTACAGTTCGTTTATTTCGCTGTTGGTAGACCCGAGGGCATAAGCTCGGGTAGCATTTGCACCAACCTCTGACCAAAGTACAAGTATCCCCACTCTTGCGCCTTGATCCGTTCTAATATGTGCAGTGTGACAATTGACGCAGCCAGACCATCATAATTCCTTTGCATGAGTAAGGGTTCGCTAATAGTTAGCGACTCATAAGTCCCGTTGTTTTCATCGTAGAAAGATACATTTTAAACCGATTTTTGTATAATTTCAAGCTCTTTTACCGAGTGCAAAAATATTTACATAATTCTGGAAAAGTGTTGCGCTTATACAATGGAATTTGTTTTGATCCCCACGTTTGAGTTGAGTCACCACGATTAACAGGTGAGATTATGAACAGCTCGCCGATCAAAGGTATTATTTTACGGTCGATGCTTGAGTAGAGGGAAGGAATGTCAGGGTTTGGCCAAACGATCCAACTTTCAGACCTCGAAGATCTCTGTGTTATCAACCCTCCCAAGCGTCCCAGTTGTATGGACTATAGATCATTTTATCAATGGTCTTTTGTTGATTTGTGGAGTTGTTTAATCAACCCGGTACTCACAGCTTTGATGATGTTTTCAGGAGGAGAAGAAGAGTCTGAAGGAAAGATTGCTGGCGATACAGGAAGTGACACAGAGCGTTCAGAACTCCATTGGTTACATTGCTTCCCTGGGAGAGGCCATCAAAAAGTGAGTGCATGACATTCGTTGTCAAGCTAACGTCTTGTCAGATGAAAATCAACAATAGGTATTTCCGAATCAAGATACAGCGGTAAAATTAAAACTCAAAGGACGTTATTCGTGTTGTTCGAGACCATAAATACCAATCATTTCTTTCTTCTGCAAAGTACTTACCATCCCTTGTAGTACAGGCAGCTCCAAACCATTTTAGCCTTCGGTTGAATCACCGCTGTTGTGGTTCATAAATCTTGACGCATAAATGTTAAACACAAGCATTGGCAATATTTATTGACTTGAGCGATTCTAAAAGTCGGTATTTTATGTTATTTGGTTTATTTATTTCGAGTAGAACATTGTCTGACGTCACTTGTTGTCGGTGATATGCATCCTTAACCGACGATTACAACCTTGTAGCAAAGAGAGTAACACATCAGTCGAGTTTTGAACCCAAAATTTTCCGCTGTGTATATATATTGATTCCTCCATGGGTTTCAGCTGTACATGACATTCAAACATATCCACTGTGTGAGAATTCCAGGTAAAATGTTATAACAATTAATCTAAACCCCTTTAAATACCATACGACCATTCGGTTGAGTGCGTCGTATAAACATCAAATAATTCGAACGATTAAGTAAGTCTACCGTAAGGAGGAAAGACAAGCACCAATATTTTAACCACATAAAATTACCGTTTTATAATCATAACTCAATAATGCTTCACCACATCAAAAAAGTAAAAAAATGGCTCAATTTCTGTTTGAAAGAACTAAATAATGTTTTTAAAAACACACGGATACTGTACATAGTATGGGTGTTATGTGTTATTTACGTAATTAGTAAGAAATCTGATAAGTATTGGGAAAGTTACACAAAAAGTCCTCGAAAATATTTTTCTCAAACGCAGTAACGTCAAAATGTGAGTGGGCTATATTATAGTAAAATTTCGTCCGGTCACCAAAATACAAATTTAAACGCGATCTGATACGTATTAGAGGCAGAAAGTACATTTCTTTTGCTGTCAATGACTGTTAGTAACGGTGGCGGACCGTGCTGAAATCAATAGACAGAATGACAACGAAAATTCTTACAACGCACATTGCACTGCATTCAACAATGTCGGAAAGTATAATAGCTATGGAAATTATCAATTTTTTTTTGCCATGCTCATTCTTAAATTGTTGTTAATTGTTGTTTTTATTGGCTTTGAGATGTTTTCGCCAGAACGTTCGCGCTCGCTTATCAACGCGTTGAACAGAGCGTTTTTCTAGTTTGCATTGTCAGAAATCAAAATCAGTGCAGCCATAATCTGTCGATAGCGGTCGAACGGAAAGTCCAATCAACTTGAAATTTGGACCATTCACAAGCCTCGATGTGGATTGAAGGTGTTTAGTTTTGAAGAAAAATCGTTCAAAAGCTACAAAGTTACACCATAGTTACTGCAAAATACTTTTCTGAATCAAAATGGCGGCAAAAGGTGAGATAGCCATATTTTACTACAGATTTTTCCGGTCACGAATATGTTCACTTTATGGCGATTTGATAAGTATTGGGAAACTTACACAAAAGTTACTCGAAAATATTTTTCTTAAACGCAGTAACGGCAAAATGTTAGGTGGCTGTATTATAGTAAATTTCTGTCCGGTCACGAATATACTATAACATAAACGCGATCTGATACTTATTAGAGACAGAAATAATATTTCTATTGCTGTCAATAACTGTTAGTAACGGTGGCGGACCGTGTTGAAAACACTTGACAGAATGACAACGAAAATTCTTAGCAACGCACATTGCACTGCATTCAACAATGTCGGGAAGTATAATTACCAAATAATAACTATGGACATTAGAAAAGTTTTTGCAATGCACATTCTTGAATTGTTGTTAATTGTTGATTTTATTAGCTTTGAGATCTTTTCAACAGAAAGTTCGTAGATATGGACGCGCTCGCTTATCAACGCGTCAAACAGAGCGTTTTCCTAGTTTTAAAAATAACTCTAATGTTATATCTGTTCGATTGATATGAGCGAAGCGAGTGTCGCCATTAGACATTTATGGCACTTCGTTCTGTGTGTGTGTGTTTTTTTATGTCTGTCGATAGCGGTCGAACGGAAAACCCGATCAATTTGAAATTTGGATTCATCCACAAGCCTCGATGTGGATTGAAAGTGTATAGTTTTGTGGCAAAATCGTTCGAAAATTTACAAAGTTACACTAAAGTTACTCTTAAGTATATTTCTGAAACAAAATGGCGGGAAAATGTGAGATAACCATATTTTTATAAAGACATTTTCGGTACCGAATATGTTCGTGTTATGTCGATCTAATAAGTATTTGCAAAGTTAAACAAAAGTTACTCGAAAATAATGTTCTGAAACAGGCACAGCAAAATGTGAGGTGGCTATATTATAGTAAATTTTTGTCCAGTCATGAATGTACTAATTTAAACGTGATTTGATACGTTTTAGATTAAGAAATTACATTTCTATTGCTGGTAATAACTATTAGTAACGGTGGCGGTCCGTGTTTAAAACACTAGACGGAATGACAACGAAAATTCTTAGCAATTCACATTGCACTGCATTCAACAATGTCGGAAAGTATAATATCTATGCGCATTCCTGAATTGTTGTTGTTTTTATTAGTTTTGAGAGCTTTTCGACACAAAGTTCGTAGATATGGACGCGCTCGCTTATCAACGCGTCATACAGAGCGTTTTCCTAGTGTAAACACATGCGTTTGGTTGCTTTGTTTTACAAATAATTTATGAAGTAGAACATGTAATATTTCCTCATGGAAGTCTATTGCCAACCTTAAAATACGCTTGGCAACATCGCAACGTGATCGCAACCTTTCCAACAACCAACCACATACCATGTGAAGATGTCAGCTTCTTTCGCGCGTAGAAGAAAGTGACGTTTTCATGCTTCGTTTACTGACTCGCGCTTGATTCGACGGGAATGAAGCGCTAACAATCAGGTGACCATGACACGATCTGGTGTGATAAGCTGCGCCAGACTTAACTTCATCTTAACCTAATGGCCCGTTGCGTGTGCAAAAAGTGCATATCAAAATTGAAATGGGCATAGGTAGATAGCAGATTGGATGGTATTTAAACATAACGCAATTAATTTAACGTTTGAGCCGTATAGCCAATGTCTGGAGTGTTCGGCGTAGGTCTATGCCCTATTGACCCTAGGCTAGCCTAAGACTCAATTTAAATTTTGAAAAATAGCAGTGAAAACGGAAGCGAATGCTGACGTAGGCTAGGCTATCTTATCTAGGCTCTCTGGAGCCAAGCCTAGACCAGGCCTACACAGAAATTAATCGATACAGGCCTAGGGTTAGGCCCCACTCCAGTTTGCCTCTAGGGCTTTTCTATTTAATTTAGTACACTATAATGTTTACCGCCTATTCTGCTGGCTAGGTTGGCCCACGCAAGTCTCCATCCATTCCCCCCCCCCCCCAACCCCCCAGCTACCGATTTCGATCAGAGTTGAGTAGAGCAGAGCAATGACTTTTATTTCCAGATATACATTACTACAAGTACATTAAAGCCGTAAATTTATAGGTTCTTGTTCTATGATTCCATAGGCCTACAAAGTAGGCGTAATATGAGATAATAAACACTACAATTGTTTACGACGAACCTTGGTTCACAAGTAAAATGTTCTAATGTAAACAACAGCGCAGTGCGAGCGCATAGGTATATTAGCCCGGCGCACGTCAATGTCCGCCATCAACATCATAAATAGAACGTATGCAAAATATTACAATACGCAGATATTGCGTATTATGTTCCAATTTAAAATAAAAAACTGAATCAATCAAAAGCTTAAATATCGAGATAAAAAAACTAAGTACGTGGCCTGTAAAAAGCTCATGTTGCAGAGAAAAGTATTCAAAGAACAAGGTTTTATTGCCACATAAGCCTGTTTATCCATCTTGAAATAAGAATGCATATTAATCATACAGGCAAATGTTATTCGGCTTAGGGATATGAATGGTGGTCTGCGTCAGGCAAGTGTGGACAGCTGGGTCTCAGGGGCGGCTCGCGCGTAAGGGCACACGGGCACGTGCCCTCCCTTTCCTACCGCCAACAACCACTCACATTAAAATTCCGAGTTGTGGACTTGTGATACATTTACACAAAATCGAAGTTTTTTTTTTCAAATTGCACATTCAAATAAAAGCGCGCTGGGCGCTTCACGAAGTCTGCGACAGAGTGTGATAATATCACAGTATTATACTGTGATAGTATGTAGTGCGGAGAGTGCCAAGCAGGCGACCAACACCATCAGCAACGAACTTTCATGTGGCTTGCAGAAGATTTAACTACCTGGCGCATGCGCAGTTTCATTTTTTCAAGAAAGTGTGAGGGGAACCCCCAAAACTAAAAGTTAACGGTAGGCAAGGTAGAGCCTGTATTTCACTGGCCCAAGTGATTAGATTAGACAGTCGGTTGGACTGCTGTTATTATTGAGTTTGTTAGTTAACAAACTCAATGCTGTTACCACGCGATCCGAGTGTGTGTGATTGTGTGCCGATTGTGTGCTGACAGGTGGTTGTCTTTGTGTAGGCCTACATTAGTGCAGTGCGTGATTTAGGTGGAGTTGACTTTGTAGTGTGTGAGTGACAGTAGTGTTGCTTCGGCAAATAATTATGGACAGTGATAATATTCCGTGTTACACCAAAACAAAATGAATGAGGTAAAATATACTTGAGTTATGAAGATCGACTGTTAGCGAAGACATTTAGGTCCACCAAGACCAGACTTGTGCATGAGTCAGGCTGTTCTGTTAGCTACAGGTGCATAATGCATTCTTCTGTTTTACTGGCCTTTTGTTTGGCGGTGATTATACATGGGTAGGGATTTGTCACATATAGCCTACATAACCTCACATTAAGACAGCTGTTGCTGTTGTGGTTGTTGTATTTATCAACTAGCCCAGTTGTCATAAGTAGGTAGTTTAGTTCTTAAGTTGGTCATACTGTTTAAATCTAGCCATGACTCGACGCGGGAGTCGGGTGTCCAATTTCAAACACGCTATGAGGTTTCTTTACGTGTTATTTTAAAAGTGTTCAATAAATCTATATTCATCCTGAAGTATTGTGTACTTATTTTAGATAAGACATAACAGGATTGGTGTCAAAGATTTGAAACACTTGAGTGAGAAAACCAAAAAACATGGACTATCCAAAGTCATTTGGACAATGAAATGAGTCTACCGTTGATAGTAGGAATAATAATATAATAACTACTATAGATGTCGGCTATAGAATTTCTGTTCGTAAACACAATGACTCAGACGTTAAACGGTTAACAAATGGGAGTAGTTTCCGCAAACGTCGAACAAAGCCAAATTTGGACCTTCGGCCAAAGTTGCATGGTAAATAACTTGAGAACGGAAGATCTTACAAAAAGGAGAACACTAATTTTGTACTCAGGGCTTGACCAGCAATAACTAATAAAAAATAAAAATATTCAAGATCCATGAGCAACCACTTCTGGATGGTCCCAAGCGTGTCTCGTGATTGTTCCAGCACGTTCAACTTCACGGTGCCGTACCTGACGTGGATAATGCCCCCCAACCCAAGCGTGTCACGTGATTGTTCCAGCACGTTCAACTTCACGGTGCCGTACCTGACGTGGATAATGCCCCCCAACCCAAGCGTGTCACGTGATTGTTCCAGCACGTTCAACTTCACGGTGCCGTACCTGACGTGGATAATGCCCCCCAACCCAAGCGTGTCTCGTGATTGTTCCAGCACGTTCAACTTCACGGTGCCGTACCTGACGTGGATAATGCCCCCCAACCCAAGCGTGTCTCGTGATTGTTCCAGCACGTTCAACTTCATGGTGCCGTACCTGACGTGGATAATGCCCCCCAACCCAAGCGTGTCTTGTGATTGTTCCAGCACGTTCAACTTCACGGTGCCGTACCTGACGTGGATAATGCCCCCCAACCCAAGCGTGTCTCGTGATTGTTCCAGCACGTTCAACTTCACGGTGCCGTACTTGACGTGGAAAATGCCTCCCAACCCAAGCGTGTCTCGTGATTGTTCCAGCACGTTCAACTTCACGGTGCCGTACCTGACGTGCATAATGCCCCCCCAACCCAAGCGTGTCTCGTGATTGTTCCTGCACGTTCATCTTCACGGTGCCGTACCTGACGTGGATAATGCCCCCCAACCCAAGCGTGTCTCGTGATTGTTCCAGCACGTTCAACTTCACGGTGCCGTACCTGACGTGGATAATGCCCCCCAACCCAAGCGTGTCTCGTGATTGTTCCAGCACGTTCAACTTCACGGTGCCGTACCTGACGTGGATAATGCCCCCCAACCCAAGCGTGCCACGTGATTGTTCCAGCACGTTTAACTTCATGGTGCCGTACCTGACGTGGATAATGCCCCCCAACCCAAGCGTGTCTCGTGATTGTTCCAGCACGTTCAACTTCACGGTGCTGTACCTGACGTGGATAATGCCCCCCAACCCAAGCGTGTCACGTGATTGTTCCAGCACATTCAACTTCATGGTGCCGTACCTGACGTGGATAATGCCCCCCAACCCAAGCGTGTCTCGTGATTGTTCCAGCACGTTCAACTTCACGGTGCCGTACCTGACGTGGATAATGCCCCCCAACCCAAGCGTGTCTCGTGATTGTTCCAGCACGTTCAACTTCATGGTGCCGTACCTGACGTGGATAATGCCCCCCAACCCAAGCGTGTCTCGTGATTGTTCCAGCACGTTCAACTTCACGGTGCCGTACCTGACGTGGATAATGCCCCCCGTACCCCAAGCGTGTCTCGTGATTGTTCCTGCACGTTCATCTTCACGGTGCCGTACCTGACGTGGATAATGCCCCCCCAACCCAAGCGTGTCTCGTGATTGTTCCAGCACGTTCCGGGGTGCCTTACCTGACGTGGATAATGCCCCCCAACCCAAGCGTGTCTCGTGATTGTTCCAGCACGTTCAACTTCACGGTGCCGTACCTGACGTGGATAATGCCCCCCAACCCAAGCGTGTCTCGTGATTGTTCCAGCACGTTCAACTTCACGGTGCCGTACTTGACGTGGAAAATGCCTCCCAACCCAAGCGTGTCTCGTGATTGTTCCAGCACGTTCAACTTCACGGTGCCGTACCTGACGTGGATAATGCCCCCCAACCCAAGCGTGTCTCGTGATTGTTCCTGCACGTTCATCTTCACGGTGCCGTACCTGACGTGGATAATGCCCCCCAACCCAAGCGTGTCTCGTGATTGTTCCTGCACGTTCATCTTCACGGTGCCGTACCTGACGTGGATAATGCCCCCCAACCCAAGCGTGTCTCGTGATTGTTCCAGCACGTTCAACTTCACGGTGCCGTACCTGACGTGGATAATGCCCCCCAACCCAAGCGTGTCTCGTGATTGTTCCAGCACGTTCAACTTCACGGTGCCGTAACTGACGTGGATAATGCCCCCCAACCCAAGCGTGTCTCGTGATTGTTCCTGCACGTTCATCTTCACGGTGCCGTACCTGACGTGGATAATGCCCCCCAACCCAAGCGTGTCTCGTGATTGTTCCAGCACGTTCAACTTCACGGTGCCGTACCTGACGTGGATAATGCCCCCCAACCCAAGCGTGTCTCGTGATTGTTCCTGCACGTTCATCTTCACGGTGCCGTACCTGACGTGGATAATGCCCCCCAACCCAAGCGTGTCTCGTGATTGTTCCAGCACGTTCAACTTCACGGTGCCGTACCTGACGTGGATAATGCCCCCCAACCCAAGCGTGTCTCGTGATTGTTCCAGCACGTTCAACTTCACGGTGCCGTACCTGACGTGGATAATGCCCCCCAACCCAAGCGTGTCTCGTGATTGTTCCAGCACGTTCAACTTCACGGTGCCGTACCTGACGTGGATAATGCCCCCCAACCCAAGCGTGTCTCGTGATTGTTCCAGCACGTTCAACTTCACGGTGCCGTACCTGACGTGGATAATGCCCCCCAACCCAAGCGTGTCTCGTGATTGTTCCAGCACGTTCAACTTCACGGTGCCGTACCTGACGTGGATAATGCCCCCCAACCCAAGCGTGTCTCGTGATTGTTCCAGCACGTTCAACTTCACGGTGCCGTACCTGACGTGGATAATGCCCCCCAACCCGAGCGTGTCTCGTGATTGTTCCAGCACGTTCAACTTCACGGTGCCGTACCTGACGTGGATAATGCCCCCCAACCCAAGCGTGTCTCGTGATTGTTCCAGCACGTTCAACTTCACGGTGCCGTACCTGACGTGGATAATGCCCCCCAACCCAAGCGTGTCTCGTGATTGTTCCAGCACGTTCAACTTCACGGTGCCGTACCTGACGTGGATAATGCCCCCCAACCCAAGCGTGTCTCGTGATTGTTCCAGCACGTTCAACTTCACGGTGCCGTACCTGACGTGGATAATGCCCCCCAAACCAAGCGTGTCTCGTGATTGTTCCAGCACGTTCAACTTCACGGTGCCGTACCTGACGTGGATAATGCCCCCCAACCCAAGCGTGTCTCGTGATTGTTCCAGCACGTTCAACTTCACGGTGCCGTACCTGACGTGGATAATGCCCCCCAACCCAAGCGTGTCTCGTGATTGTTCCAGCACGTTCATCTTCACGGTGCCGTACCTGACGTGGATAATGCCTTCCAACCCAAGCGTGTCTCGTGATTGTTCCAGCACGTTCATCTTCACGGTGCCGTACCTGACGTGGATAATGCCCCCCAACCCAAGCGTGTCTCGTGATTGTTCCAGCACGTTCAACTTCACGGTGCCGTACCTGACGTGGATCGCCATCATGATGTTGAGTGCGGGAGCGATCGTTCTCTACTTCGTCCCCATGAGGTATCTCATCATGGCCGGAGGAGTCAACAAGTTCGCCCGCAAGTTGATACGGCCCCACACTGTTCCCAACAACGAGGTGCTGGATCTTCTCTCGAGGGTGCCTGATGACGAGGACCTGGTCAGTGTTCATTTCACCTGTTGCACTTTGAAGCTTGGGAGCCTCAATTATAGAGGACACTGGCCGTGTTTAAGGCTGTTCTACCACCAGTAAGGAGTAAGGACAAGTTTTTCCACTTGAACGTGCTGCCGTAGATTTTTATAGAGATCCTTTAAGGGTATTATATTTAACGCCAACGTTGAATTCCCGGCCGCCATTGCAACTATAGGGTGTATTTACGTGTTGCGCATGGTGGCCACATTGGAGGCCACAATGGCATGTGATTGGTCGTTCATTGTTACTATGTTTCAGCTGGCGTTTGATGCAAATTCAACTGTTCTCTAACTGTGGTTTGCTATTATTACTTAAAATCAACATAAACAAACTCTTCCGTCTCGATTACTCTTTTAATCGTTTACAAAAGCATACAATTATCATTTTTGTACACTGTATCGGTGGATACACGTGTTCAAACTTTTCATATTTCCCCATAAACAATATTATTCGTTTTCTATTGACAGCTAAATGAAAGTTGAAATAGTCCGATGTGACGTCACGTGAATACTACCTATCCTTCTCGAATATAATTCGTAATTTCAATCATTTTGCCGGGTTAAATTAAGGCACAGCCTTCTTGAACGTTGGTTTTATCCGAGGTTATATCGCGGATTGACCCGTCGAGAAGGTTGTGCATTGAGGAAGTAGAATCTTTATCGCCCACTAAACTGCTTAAAATATAGATACCTTTTTACAAGAGGGCGACGCCATATTTCGTGCAAGGCTTTGAGCTTCGGCCGGTAGGTGGAGCTGTATCGTGTAAAACTTGGCGGGCAGTTTTGGTCAGGCTTTTCCACTGGATCGCGCGAGTGGACGTTGGTTGGACGAATGTCAATCTGCACGAATTGGAGATAGACAAAATAAACTTCAAGTCGCTGGGACATATGGTACTCAAACAATCGATAGCACTGCGCTGAGCACTGGCTTACTACAGTGACGTCACTGTCGGCCCACCCTTAGAGCAGAGATGAGGTAGAGGGCGCATGACGTCACTACACCCGTCCACAACATCTCCGCTGAGTGTCACGTGACTGTCGGGCTGAGCCAATGGCAGAGCTATGGTCGTGACGTGTGCGCTTTCGCGTACGAGTGCAGTAATGCAGCGGCTGAGTCAAATCTTAGAGCAGAGAGTCAAATACCTTGCTTGTAAGGTATTTAACTGAGCAATGGTCGTGGTGTGTTGTGCGCTTGGCTGCAACGAACGATTTGTAAACCAAGCCAAACAAACAACAAAACAAGAAAATACAGTACATGTTTAGAATACTAAACATAATAAATATTATTTTAAAAAGCAGTGGCGTAGCGGAAGGCCCCGCAAACCCCGCAAGGCGGGGGGGCCCGATGATATAGATCGTATATTATGAAAATTTCAAATAAGACAACAAATCAATTAAAATGTATTTTAATTAAAATTACACAATTCGCGCCCCCCCCCCCCAAAAAAAAAAACAAATAAAAAAAATGAAAATAAAAATACGGAAAATGTTGTATCAGTCAGGAAATCAGTCACAGGTCTCAAGAATATTCACACAACTGTCAATTTGAATCACATTCATTTTAAAGAAGACAAGACACCATTGAATTCTCTAGACAACCAACAATTCCTTTTTTGACAGCGAAATATTTAGACGCTATAGCGAGCCAAGTCATAAACGGATGGCTGCAGCTAAAAGGGTGAGGGGATCGGTAGTGGGTGGCCATTTGGCATTTGGTCTGTGTTGGTTTGTATGCGAAATACGTGCTTATGAATAAAATTAATATTTAGTTCCAACATGTTGAATGGTCTGTCTTTAACCACTACGGGCGGTGTGCTCCCTAAATTACACGATGCAATAAATATGACAGCAATGACTGTAAAGTGTAAACATTCGAGGACGGGACGGGGCCAGTCTTGCTCTCAAATTCTAAATTTTTGGGATCGTTCACGATTTTATACCGGATATATGGGTTAGCGAAATGCACTTGCGTTGTAAAACTAACAGTCTGGTGTCACCGACAATGCCAATGAACCTTAAATTTTACCCTTAGCCCCACCAACAATAAACTTTGTTTTGTAGCTAGTTTCCACCCTTTACACAAAATTATTTCAGAGGTCAGTTTTCTCTCGGACTCCCTCACTGATAGAGGCATATCTCAGCGTGGGAGTGAGACTGTAGGTGATACGATTAATAAAGTGGTGTCAAATATGGTGCTGGATCGGATGTGTTGATAACAGTGCACAAAGTTTACATTCTTATTGTGAATTGAGTGAAATCGTAGTAGTTTTGTGGATATGTGTTGAATGTTCTCTGCTGTGTGGAGTCACGAAGTGTTATGTTAGGTGTTTCTATTTTATTATTCTGTTACTATGTTATTTGTTAGTATATATATTATTTACAATGAGTGGTAGAACTTATAAAAGTGCCCGTGACTGCAGCGGGTGCCGAAAGATCTTTTTCTAAATTAAAATTAATTAAAAACTATTTGCGAAGCTCAATGAGTGAGAATCGACTCAGTGGTTTGGCATTGCTCAGTATCGAGGGTGAAAGAACACGAAAGTTAAACATAGATACATTGTTCAACGAGTTCGCGGACGCTAACGCACGCCGAAAAGCTCGATTTGCCAGACAATAATAGACTAAAAGCCTAAACGGCTAGGAAACGTTCCAGAATTGCAGTTGGAGGATCAAAACGTAGGTTATTTGATTTATCAATACTTAAAATTTATCATAATTGTTGTTGTTGTTGTTGTTGATGATATAATAATATGTTATTATGGTTTTAGTAGATAAATGTATACATTATTATTACGTCGCGTGGAAGTGGTGGATATGGGGGGGGGGGGTTGAAAATAAGATCAAACGTTAATATGTTGCCATGTATGCTGTGAATTGTAACTCGACATGACTACAAAACAAATTGACGCACACAAACAACATTGTTTCGGTATTACATTCAGCCCACCATTTTTTCCTAAAACGCACCAAATGCACTCTAAAAACGTGCTTTCAAAATTTTTCGCCCGCGGCGCTTTTCATGGGCTCCGCCCCCCATACCCCCCGTGCTTGATCCTACCATGTCCAATGGCCAATGTCGCGGGGGGCCCCCGACTTCTGCCCTACGCCACTGTTAAAAAGGTAATTATTTTGTTATGTTATCACTTTAATTTTATTGTAAACATATTGATACTATTTGAACATTTTATATTATTTGGTGTCTTTATATTATTGGTATATTTACTCGTATACTAATGTGTAAAATATACTGTACATTACCTAATTGACTACTTAATATAACTGTACTTATTATTTGCAATGATTGTTTTACTTGTCATTCAGTATGATAACAGAACCACAACTAATAAATACAGTACAGTACAATCTTTGTTATTTTGTATTATTTGCATGGTTAGTTCTTAAATCTTTCGTTTTTCAAATAGAAATACGCTTTAAAGTGGGTATAATATTTTAATACAATGGCGTATATGTTGTATTTATAACAATACGAGGTAAGAATTTCATTGACTTGTCTTACGTTACTCACGTTTTAAAAAGATACGACGACTACAACGTGTTATTTTGTGCTCGTTACGAGCTCCCGCTTTACCGCGCCTGTTCAAATATTACCAGCGTCACGTGACTGCTCGGCTCAAGATGTTGTGGACGTTTTCGCCTGCTGGCTAACACGGGCGGGATGACGTCATGCGCCCTCTACCTCATCTCTGCCTCTCAGCGCTGGCTAACTACAGTGACGTCACTGTCGGCTAATCTTTGCTAGCACCTGCTCTAAGGCACAAGCTCGCCGCGTAGATGTCCCGCGGATGCGGCTTCGTACGTTTTTGTGCCGCGAACTCACACTGTACTTCAATTTCTTTTGAGGGCGATTCATAATCTATGAACACTTGATAGTTTAACATGACTGTCGTACGTAGAAACTAGAAATACACCTATTGTCACCAATAGTATGGAGCTAATAGGGAACACGAGTATGAAAATTTTAATCGATTTTTAAATACCTTGTCTCTCATTTATTAATTTTGTGTCTTCGAATTTTGAAAAACGGATCAGTCTTTGCCTCAAAATAATTGGTTCAGTAACGATAAACAAAAGGGCGCGAAAAACGAGCCGTCGCCATGTAGAGTGGATTTGACGTCATAGTTTTGTTCTGCGTACGCTCACCGCCTCAGCGATTGGTCTGTTCTGCCACATCTACAGAATCATTGCGTCACAGCCACCTGTACGCGTTTCAGATCCCCGAGTGTAAACTTCAATAAATGCGACCACATTAAACCTATATTTAAAAATTTCTTTTTTACGTGCGACTTGCATTAATATACTTTTTGTATCTAATATGTACTATTAAACTAAGTGTTTGGTTTAACAAAAAAAAACGTACGCGTGTTGTCTATTGCTTATTTTATTGCTTACGTTTTAATTTTTGTGATTAATAGTATTTACAGTTACCGTCGAAGTCTATTACACCAATGCTATTTTGTCCTTAAGTATGTATTGCGATTTAGCAAGCTTCATTGGGGTGAAACAGTGTTTCTTCTCATGTTTTTATAATATTTAATTTTTAGACAGTGTTGGTTTTGGTTTATAGCACAGTAATGACTTTCCTTTGCGTTTCGATGATAATTCTTTGTCCTCCTCAGTAAAGGGATTAGAACATAGGCCTGCGCATTGTAAATGTAGATCGTGTAGATCCACGATCCACTTTATAAAGTCATTGTTGATAGTCAGGGGATCGATTTTGGTCAGGAAACCAATTAAATGAAAGTTCGTTGCCTACAGAATCTAATTTATCCGTATATTGTTGCACTTATTACCAACACTTCTTTATAGTCACCCTCGTATAATGTTTATGTAGGCCTTCACGCAAGTTTTGTCATTATTCTGCATCCACAAAATGAAAGACTGAACTAAAACAATGATTGTGAGGCCGGTCGACTTAGTGAAAAGCGTTGTGCAGGTAGAAGTGTCGAGGAGCGTAGACCGCCAGTGACGACACAACTGTTTTCTGCGGCTTCGTAAGAAAGTCCGTAGCAACCCCACCAACCTCACATGACTTGTTTTATACTAGTATACTCCATCTATAAACATTCTGAAGTGCAATATAAAAAATAATTGACCAAAACTGACACTAGGCCTTTTTAAGGCGAATCTACCCCCAATTTATTTTATTTGTTTAAATATGCTTATAGACAACATGGGTTAGTATATGAAATACGCTCATTTGAGAATATCAAAACTAAATTTCAAGCCCATTTTGGAGGAGCCGTATGGTATTTACAACGGGTTCTATGAAAAATACGGCTAACAACTACGTTTAAACCACATACGCGTTTGGTATGCGATTTATTGTTTACACCTTACCCTCACTATTGGCTATGTTGTAGCCTCAATTCAGAGGCGGACTGGGGGGGTAAGGGCCCCGTACGGAAAAGGATCTTAGGGGCCCCGGAACTTCGCGAAGCTTTAAGGGGTCTGGGGCGAAGCCCCAGCCGCCGGAGGCGAAAATTTTTCACCCTAATATTTTGTTTAGAACGCATATAAACACGTTTCAAAATCGATAAATGATGATAGTTATGTTGAACAACGTGTTGAATTGTGAACACTACTTAAAAAAACGAAATTGAAGAATAAGCTTTCCCAACACTGGCGGTTGTATATTTCAAACTATATTGTTTTCCAACCATCTACAAATACCGACTACTATGTTGTCCACTCGCATCGTGTAGTTTGTACTCGCAACGAGAGAGCGGGATATAGCTGGGGTCTGGGGCAAAGCCCCTGCCGTCGGAGGCAATGTCGCCGAAGGCGAAACAATTTTCGGTCCTGCATGATGCTTAGTGGTCTAAAACGCGTTTTGAGGTGAAATCTTCATGAAAAACAATTAAACTAGGGTAAATATTGCAATTGATAATTCTTTACGTCATAAGTCTAGGATAGGAGTTCGATCCCGTTATTTGAGAAGTAATCATATGGCTAGTGCTGCGCTGGATCGGATTTCAGTAGGCGCCGATAAATATATTTTTGCCACAAAATTCGCTTTATTAAATTTTGAACGCTTATAGAAACGCGATCAGCCTGATTGGTCAGTCAGCTATTTTATGGAAAGTGGTTTTGTAATGACTATACGACTTAAAAAACTGTTTCATTTTTACTGATTCTATTGCTATTATAAATGGGCAAAATGGTGCTTGCAGATAAAACAAAGTTTACTCGCAAACTATCAAAATTCATTCTCAAGTAGCGAGCAAGCGACTTTCTTCTTCTTCTCTTGAGATCTTGAGATCTTGAGGGTTCTCGTTTCTTATTAATTTGTTTAGAACACATATAAACAAATGTAAAAATCTTTAAATGATGATAGGTGTGTCGAACAACATGTTGAACTGTGTACACCACTGTTAAAAACCAAATTATTGAAAGAACTTTCCCAACACTGGCAGTTGGATATTTCAAACTATATTGTTTCCTATAATTTGTTTAAAACGCATATAAACACGTTTAAAAGTCGATAAACGACGATAAGTATGTGGAACAACACGTTGAACTGTAAACACCACTTTAAAAATTAAACTAAAGAAATTTCCAGCACTGGTATGTTTTATATTTCAAACTAAACTATTAAAAAGTAAGCTCTGAGAAGGAAGGCGGACATCTTTGTAGCACTTCTAGATGGTCTATGTCTCTATTCACTTACATGAGATACACATTATGGTCGTCTTACTATTGTTTGATAATCTATATAGCGTAAGATATTTTCAGGGGGTTGGGTGGTGGCCCTCAAGGGGGCCCCCACCCGGGGGGGCCCCGTACGGGTTTCCGTAGTTCCGTACCTGCCAGTCCGCCCCTGAGCCTCATGCACAAAGATTTGCGGACGCAAAGTTACCGCTCGTTAAAAATGGCGGACTTGCAGTCGCAGATAAATTTGCGGAAATCCGAATGCACAAAGCGTTCACGCAAGTCCGCCATGATGCTCGTTTAATTTACCGCTGCAAGTTCCCATACTTCTTTTACCGACGTGGCCGACTTTTTTACCCGATCCAATCACGGGTCTAGGACTCGGAACGCATGACGAGATTTAAACCAGACAACGATTTCGAACATTTGTGAGCACTGTGCAGAAAACGTTTTGACATTTGAAATTTTTGTCATTTTGTGGGGGTGGTGGCGGGGGGCAGGGGGGAATAATAATAAACGCACAACTTAGCCTTTTTCTAAATGCTTATGGCCTACATGATTCAGGTCTGATATCATGAAATTTTATTTTATTCCCTGTTTTTGTGTTTTGGTGGGGAGGGGGGGGGGGGGGGGGGAGAAACAAAATAAACACACGAAGTCACCTAAATGATGGCTTTTGTCTGTGATTCAGGCCTGTTGTAATGACATGTTATTTTATTTCCTGTTTTTGTTGGGGGGGGGGGGGGGGGGGGGGGTAAGAAAATAAACATACGAAGTATTCATCTAAATGTTTATGGCCTGTTATAATGAAATTTATGTTATTCCCTCTTGCTGTCGGGGGGAGGGAGGGAGGCGATTGTCAGCAACCAGTTTGTGTGTGGGGGGGGGGGGGGGGGGAGGTGGATAAAATAAGTTCAACGCATAACTATAGACCCTACAAGATTCATTCTTGTAATAATGAAATTTTATTTTATTCCCTGTTGAGTGTTGACACACAGAACGTACGGGCATCGACTTAAATCAGCCTAGAATCTAGTGTATTCCCATTAGGGCTTGGGTCTATATCTAGCTCTTAGTATGGTTCTTACGCGGGCCTAGACCTAGCCTAGTGTACGTAATGGTATGGAAATCCAGAATGGTCAGGGCTATTTGTATAATATGTGGTCTGGGCTTAAGCCTAGTGGCCTAGTAGGCCTACTTGGTATGTACTGGTAGGTCTAGGCTAGGCCTATACGTTGGTCTAGGCTAAACTATAACGTAGGTTTACTGTTACTTCACCAATCCTTTAGGCTTAGGCCTACGGCCAAGAATATAATTGTATTTGTATTCTCTCTACGCTACGATTTACGGTGGTATCCCCATGTTTTTGCGAGGTTTCGTATGCCGGATCCTAGGCCAACACAGCCTACGCGGCGTAGGGTAGGCCTAGGCCTAGGCCTAGGAGTCTTAAGCCTAGACCTATGCCTACCTAGCTGTTTACACAGAAAGCGTTTATTTATTTTTCGTCTACGACTGAACTGAAGCTGTCAATAACATAAGTTGCTAAGCCCTAGAAGGCCTAGGGCTAGCTAGGCCTAGGGCCTCACGATACGCCTGCTTATAGCCCAGGCCTAGGGCTGAGCTGAGGCCGTTATACTTTCTGGGTTTTACACACATTTAGATTTGTTATGACGTGTAGCTAGGCACTCCGCACTAACACATGGCTTACAAGTATGCTTGCCTAGGCCAATATTAAAAGGAGACTTATCTGAACGTCAACTGGAAGGTACCGTAACTTTTTCTTATCGCACATTCTTGAATCTACACGAAGATCTTCGACTAAAAGTGGAGCCAAATGTTTCGGCAGATAATAACTAGTATTAAAAATGTAATCCGGAACTTCCAATACGTTAGTGCAATCTCTAAAACACGAGATCGCGGGAGCCCGTTGTCCACCGTATTTGACACGAACGCCATTTTTATCTATTTGTGGGACGGTCGAGGCACCCGCAACTTTAACGAGCTCTTGCAAATATTTGCGTCGGTAAATCCTTTTGTGCATTCGGTTTCATTGATTTGCGGGCGCAAGGCAAAAGTTGCGTCTGCAAGTGGCTTTGTGCATGAGGCTAGTGTTTTGAAATAAGTGTTTTCAATATTTGGTTTTCTACGATTTATTTTGTTCTCCGGTACGGAAATTGTATTTGTACCGGCGAGCAAAATAAATCGTAGTATACCAAATATTGAAAACACTTATTTCAAAACACTAAATCCACATAGCCAATAGTGAGGGTAAGGTGTAAACAATAAATCGCATACCAAACGCGTATGTGGTTTAAACGTAGTTGTTAGCCGTATTTTTCATAGATCCCGTTGTAAATACCATACGGCTCCTCCAAAATGGGCTTGAAAATTAGTTTTGATCTTCTCCAATGAGCGTATTTAATATACTAACTCCATATGTGTTCTTTATGCATATTAAAAATATATATATATATATGGGGTAGATTCACCTTAAGGTACTAGTTTTTTTATTTTGATGGAGATATGCCCTACAACCCACATTACGTATTTAACTGAAAACTGTAACGCGCGCTAGTGTCGCAAGCAAGCGGCCGTCCTCAAGCTGTTCAATGTGCTTGCTATTGTACGCGCGCTAGTGTCGCAAGCAAGCGGCCGTCCTCAAGCTGTTCAATGTGCTTGCTATTGTAACGCGCGCTTGTGTCGCAAGCAAGCGGCCGTCCTCAAGCTGTTCAATGTGCTTGCTATTGTACGCGCGCTAGTGTCGCAAGCAAGCGGCCGTCCTCAAGCTGTTCAATGTGCTTGCTATTGTACGCGCGCTAGTGTCGCAAGCAAGCGGCCGTCCTCAAGCTGTTCAATGTGCTTGCTATTGTAACGCGCGCTTGTGTCGCAAGCAAGCGGCCGTCCTCAAGCTGTTCAATGTGCTTGCCATTGTAACGCGCGCTAGTGTCGCAAGCAAGCGGCCGTCCTCAAGCTGTTCAATGTGCTTGCCATTGTAACGCACGCTAGTGTCGCAAGCAAGCGGCCGTCCTCAAGCTGTTCAATGTGCTTGCTATTGTAACGCGCGCTAGTGTCGCAAGCAAGCGGCCGTCCTCAAGCTGTTCAATGTGCTTGCTATTGTACGCGCGCTAGTGTCGCAAGCAAGCGGCCGTCCTCAAGCTGTTCAATGTGCTTGCTATTGTACGCGCGCTAGTGTCGCAAGCAAGCGGCCGTCCTCAAGCTGTTCAATGTGCTTGCTATTGTAACGCGCGCTTGTGTCGCAAGCAAGCGGCCGTCCTCAAGCTGTTCAATGTGCTTGCTATTGTACGCGCGCTAGTGTCGCAAGCAAGCGGCCGTCCTCAAGCTGTTCAATGTGCTTGCTATTGTACGCGCGCTAGTGTCGCAAGCAAGCGGCCGTCCTCAAGCTGTTCAATGTGCTTGCTATTGTAACGCGCGCTTGTGTCGCAAGCAAGCGGCCGTCCTCAAGCTGTTCAATGTGCTTGCTATTGTACGCGCGCTAGTGTCGCAAGCAAGCGGCCGTCCTCAAGCTGTTCAATGTGCTTGCTATTGTAACGCGCGCTTGTGTCGCAAGCAAGCGGCCGTCCTCAAGCTGTTCAATGTGCTTGCTATTGTACGCGCGCTAGTGTCGCAAGCAAGCGGCCGTCCTCAAGCTGTTCAATGTGCTTGCTATTGTAACGCGCGCTAGTGTCGCAAGCAAGCGGCCGTCCTCAAGCTGTTCAATGTGCTTGTTATAAGAGATTCCCTACTGGACACATTCCTTAAAGATTGTGTTCGTATCCTACTGCAAGAACCGCTGTAATATTTAAATAGGAAAACGCTTTGTGTGACTCGTTGATAAGTGAGCGCGACCATGTCCACGAACTTTCTGGTGAAAAGTTCTGAAAGCTGTCGTCATTGTTCGATGTAAGAAATAAAGATAACATTGTAAAACCACATTTAACAACAATATCTGAACGCTCATTGGAAAAATTTCTCTAATTTCCATAGCTATTTTACATCGCGATTTGTTGAATGCTGTGCAATGTGCATTGTTAAGATTTTGCGTTGTCATTTCATTTAGTGTTTTCTGCGCGTTCCGCTACCGTTAATAGAAATATAATTTCTGCCTTTAATTGGTATCAGTTCACGTTTACATTAGTATTTTCGTGACCGGACAAAAATAATATTTTCGAGTAACTTTTGTGTAACTTTGCCAATACATTATCAGATCGCCATAACATGAACACATTCATGACTAGAAACATCTTTATAACAATATGGCTATCTCACAATTTGCCGCCATTTTGTTTCAGAAAAATGTGTTTCAATAACTATGGTGTAACTTTGTAACATCTCGACCGACTTGGCCACAAAACTACACACATTTAATCCCCATTGGGGCTTGTGTATGTTCCAAATTTCAAGTTGATCGGACTTTCCGTTCGACCGCTATCGCGAGTATATATAAAAAAAAAACAAAAAAAAAACAGAACGAGTGCAATAAGGATACAATGGAGACACTCGCTTCGCTCGCTTATATATACGTTGTAGATCAGTTTAAATAATTCTTTATTCATGGAAATGAAATCTTTTCATAAAATACAAAACCCTAGACTGAACCAGGAATTGAACTCTGAACATTCTGCATTGGAAGCATGAATAGTAACTGGTAATGTTTGTTGCAGCTGGCATACAGAGAACTGAAATCACATCCAACAACAGAATTCTCAGACAGAAGAAGAGATCAAAAAAAGAAGCATAAGGTATCCTAGTGAAGCCAATTATTGGACGATCAAACGCACCTGCCAGTGTTCCGAGTTCCGGGTTTTATATATTATCATCGTTCGAATCCTGCATCTAGTCCCAAAATGTGAAAGTGTGTTCAAAGTTATTCCACTAGCCCCATCAATCATTTTTAAATAATGGCTGAAATCTTTAAAAATAAAAATTAAGTGTTGATAAAATTTACAATCATTTATATACCTGTACCGATATGTGCGAGAAAATGTTAAATATTAATAATGGCTGTTGTTTCATAATATCTAATTAAAAAATACTTACGATAAATCTGTTTTCAGAAGTAAAGATTTATGCTGTGCTACATTCCTAGGTAATTTTGGATTAATGTTACTATTGTTATCGACATAATGTTATTATACTGATATTGCGTTTTGCAGGCAGGCCTGTCAACGTTACGCACGTTCTACTATGTTTTAGAAAAAGCGCACAGTCACACGTTTTGGTTTGTAATATTTACAAATCGCCTTCATTTACTTTGAACAAGAGTGGGTGGAGTGAGTTTAATTAAACTATTCACAACTTGTCATTTCAGTAGCACGAGTTTAAGGAGCAACATAGAATTTTTTAACTATTATATTTGTAATATTACAGCCAGTTACATTTCTAAATGCTAAATTTAGTTCCAAACTAACGTCAATTTGTTGTCTGGTTATTCGCTCAACACAATTATAGATAAGACCGGTAAGTGCAGCAATAACACACATCAAGAATAACAATATAATAGTTGATTGACATTATAGGTCAATCGTCGTAAGTTGGGTCATGGTAAGCATTAAATGTGCCCTGGGGCCTGATTCCTGTACATTTTTTTAACTCTTCTTAACTCTCGCTAACCCCATGTTAAAATTACCCCTGGGTTAACTCCTACACAGGCTTCCCTGCATAATTCGGAGGCAAATATGACCCTGTCTGATAGTAGGGTTAAGAAGAGTTATCTCAACAATACTCTGAAATGCCGCCATTTTGTCAATGCCCGTGTGTATAGTTTCACAAATGTCACATTTCAATTCTTTATTGAGGATATCCCATTTCATGGATACGTTACTTTATGTGTTTATTAAAGTTTATAAACAATTGTGTGTATTTACAGTACATTATATAACTCATGTCAATATGTAGTTTTATTTAGTATTTTGTCCAGGGGATCGAACCGGTTCGAACCGAAAACCGAAAACCGGAAAAAGCCGTTATTTTTCCCGAACCGAAAACCGAACCGAAAACCATTATGAAAAAGTGGTCAAATCGTAAACCGAAACGAAAACCGATATCTTGGGTTTCGGTTATCGGTTTTTTTCGGTTCTTTTCGGTACGAGCCTCCGTATATCAAAATCTCAAAATTAAAATAAAAATAAAATATAAACACAAATTAAGCAAATAAAAATATTATTTTATGAAGATCTGCGATTTGTTCCACTGGGATTTGGTAGGTCTTCCTTTGGATGGTTGGTGATGACAATACTCGATGGACGGCTGAGTTCCTTTCATTTTAACACCTATCACAAGGACAACTCACAAGTCCCAACCTTCGGCACCATGATAGTTGGTTGACATTTGTGTTTGGCGAAGATCACAAAACGCACCAAAGAAGATTTTTGTTTCCACTTTCCTGGAAGTTAAAAATCAAGAACCTTGGAGACGAATATGCCTACATAAATATTATGTTTAGTCTTGACCGTAGACACTAATCTGATAATTACAGGGTTAAGACGAGACTCCGCAGTCAGAACACGTGCAAACCCCACGCACCCTCGAACGTAAAGCAAACTTTTGTGGTGAATGACCATGCACTGTTACTTTTATGTCAGTCGCGTTTCAGCTTCCGTTTTGTAGATATGGGTAGGAAAAAAAATGTGTTCCGCAACTTTTTTAAATTTAACGCAACCACAAATGAGTCGTCGTGCCAGATACAGGACAGCAACGTGATTATGACGGTAAGAGATCCGATAATACAGTATTACAAAAAAAAAGTGATCTTTTTATGCTATTTCCTCACTTTGAAAATGTCAAATACGAACATTGCTGAACCGTTATTTTTTACTTGCTCGAACCGAACCGAAAACCGAACCGAAATGATTCTGCCGAACCAAAAACCGAACCGAAATTAAAATATTTTCGGTTCGATCCCCTGATTTTGTCAACATTTTGAGGTTATTGGACTGTTTTTGTTTGTTATTGTTTTGATTTTGTCTCGTTTTTTCAACAATGCCTTCCTTCGATCGGCGTCTCAATTGCTGACTCCTGATTGGCTATTGGCTAACACCGGGGTTAAGTTTTCAAATGTACTGGAATGAGGCCCCTGGAGGTACTGATGACGAGATCTTGTATTACATTGCATTGTTTTGTAATTTTAGCCGTGTTAACATTGTACATGATGAGTAAAAACATCATAGGTGAAACATCGTATTTAAGTGAGATTCATGGTGTTGCGTGAATATCCATTTAGTGTACCTCTATTATTAATTAAGTTGGAATCAATCTCTTTGTGTTTCGTCTCCGCATTGCAAAACAGTATAATGCGCCCTTGTGGTCAGAACATTCCACCCCCTCTTGTGTTCTATTTATTGTATGCGTTAAGTACAATTTGTACGTATTCGTATTGCATATTATACGTTATGTATTTTTTTAAACCTAACGATACTGTTTTCTGAGTAATACATGAAAGATTGTATCAACTCAAGTGAAGAATGAGCCATCTGCCGGAACGATAATCTTTCACAAATGAAGATTCTAAAGTATTTGCTTCCGAATATGTAAAGAAAATCATTAATGATATCGTTTACAATAGTTAGATAATAATAATATTATGCTTTTGAAAATAAAGAGAATCTCGTTTGACATTAGGGCGAGTCGTCCTCCTAGTTCGTATTTTTACACTTAACTATGACGTATGTTTTCCACGTCCAAGCTTTATTCTCGGTTTAAAAATATATTGTAGCTTTTGTAAATCTATTTTTTAATTTGTACGTGTGGCTCCCAAATTTTGTTTCTTGATGACCTAGTTAATAGGAAGTTTATCAAAACAAGAAAATGATTAGCACAAAACAAAGAATCTACTGAATACAAAATGTTATATAGGTTTTAGATGAAGTATAGTATATATAATACCAAACAGTTTTCAGAAACGGCCTTGGGGAAACATCAAACAACATAACTTCCCTTTTAAACAAAAATTTAGTATTTTGTCTTCGTGGATATTATCATCAAAAGTGGTGTTACTTTTATACGTAGTTAAACATAGACAAATCTAGTCGTCCAACAATTTCAATTATTATCACCCAAAGTTATTTTAGCGAGAGATGCGTTACGAGTCCCCTTTAAAGTGCGCTTTTTCTTTAATACAAATATCATCTGAGTTTCTATCACAAATTTTAATTGGGTTGGCGAAAATACATAGGTGCTGTTCTTCCTATACTGAATCAATATGTCTGAATGTTTTTTTATTAGACAGAAGATAGAATAATTTACTGGAACATAACAAACTTCTTATGATTATATAATGCAACCTTCTAAATATCTCAAGTTCACATTGCCAAAGATTTGTTAACTTACATTCACAACATGTTTAAATGAAAATTAAAATCTGTCATAATTAAAGTAATCCTGTTTCATAAGCCATCATGTTATAGGCCTAGAAAAATAATCTGCATAATATGTGTCTTCCTATCACCTTAATGTTGAACAATAAACCCTCTTCTATTCTTCATAACAATGTATCAGCCAAATGATTGCCAGCAAAGATTACTGAGTCAGTAATGTTTGTTGTCAGTTAATTAGGTTATCTAACCGTTTCTTTTTCAAGAGTGAGTTTAAATATTTTAAATTGATTATACAATGTTTTAATTATGCTATGAGGCCTTTGTCTTTGTAAAATATATTGTGATAAAGATTGTTTTCTTAATATTGTACTTGTATTTATTATATATATTTAAGTGTCTTTGAATTTGAACAGCAATGTAAAGCTTGATAATGACTTTTTTGAAGACTGTGAGGGTAACTGCTTGTGTGTATATGTTGCTTCTCCTAATGTCTTGTCCGAGCACAATTATCATGTCGACCTACCTCCATATTGCACACATCAGTGTCCTAAAAGTATTGTTTTATTAATTTGGTTATAATTTTCTTTTACGAGTGCCAATGTAAAATACTGCACACGTTTCACCAACTTTAACCACTGTATTCCATCCTAGTTGTACATAAAGTGGTGTTTGAATAAAGTATATCTTTTGTACATTGCTGTTATGTTTTTCCCCGCAGTGCAGTTCATTTGTGTGCATTTCAAGTGCATTTCAATAAATCCCTATCCTTCATAACCTTACTTAGTGCGTTTATAAAACTGACTAGCCGCAACAGGCTTCTCTCATTGGCCGACAGTGGGAATACTGCGTGCTGATTGGCCGTGACCAAGGACTTGACCAAGGAGTTGAGATATGTTCGACTTCTTATGGGCCGTTTACATCAATGAGGGACTAACCCCCGTGTCTAAGCCACAGGCTTCTTTCATTGGCTATGAGTGAGAATACTGGGCTCTGATTGGCTGTGACTAAGATTTGTCTTGACTTGTCTTCCTTAGTCAAGTCAAGACAAATCTTAGTCACAGCCAATCAGAGCGCAGTATTCTCCCTCCCAGCCAATGACAGAAGTCTGTGGCTTAGACACGGGGGTTAGTCAATAATCACTAGTCATTTATGTAAATGGCTCATTAGTCAAGTAAAGACAAACCTTAGTCACAGCCAATCGGAGAGCAGTATTCTCACTGTTGGCCAATGAGATAAGCTTGTGGCGGCTAGTCATATGAACGCGCCCTCGCTAATCCTTAATCACTAGTCAGTTATGAAAACCCGCCATCTAGGCTTAATCACTATTCCTTATCGTAATGGTGCGTTTACACAGATTTTTAAGGTCTAGGTTTAAGGTTTTAATATCCAAGGTAAGCCTCTCGGTTCACATAGATCTTTGCTAAACACTGATAAACACTGAATACTTTAATAATTTGACTGAAACAGTCGCTCTCCGATTGGCGAAACGATAGTGACGTCGACGCTTCTGATCGGTTGGGTCTAAGAATCAGAAGAGTTGAAGGTTGGCCAATTTCTTAAATCCTTAGACCTGGCTCTTAGACCTAGTGGCCGTGTGTGAACACTAATGTATTTAGCATGCTTCAACTTTAAGCATAGGCGTGCGCAGAGGTTGATCAATGGGGGGGGCACAATAAATTCCCAATGAAAGTACTTCACGGCGGCGCCAATGGGGGGTGTGGGGGGGGATGCCCCCCACAAAAAGCTCCGCAGGAGATTTTTAGACATGTATTTTTAAACGTGTTTTAAGCGTATTAGGAGGAGTACAGGTTGTCTGTTCAATAAGTTAATTTCACACAATTATTTGTGGATATCAGTGATATCATTGTTAAAAAGTGAAGGAAGTAGTCAGTCCCACAGCCAAAATCTTGGCGGTAAGGCAACAGTTGATGTTGAGGCCAGTCAGCTGATTCCAACGTCATTCCAATCTAGGACTTCAGGTAAGATTAGGACCCTTATGTCAGGCGTCAGCATTTTTGTCACCCATTACGACAGGCACTATTCTGGGCCTATTCTTTCCCGAGTCAAACGGGCAAGGCAGTTGGAGCAACAGTGATAGTTGGCATATATTTAATTTGAGGAAGGTACTATAGGTCCTCTTCTCGTCTTTTACGATCAGCAGGCGTATACGGTATACTCTGGGCCAAATTCTATTAAAACAAAAAAAAAAGCTCACCTATCCTAATGGGGGGGGAGGGGGCGCTGCCCTCCCTTGCCCCCCCCCCCCCCCCCCCCCACACCCTGCGCACACCTATGAGGAGATGGCAGGCAAACACACTCAGATTAGTGATTTACGTTTGACTTCTACTCAAGAAGAGAAGTAAAAAAAATCGACTCAAATGGAGCAATATTTGGGGAGTTACGACCGTTTTATGTTCCGAGTGCCTTGGGAAAACTCACGTATTTGTTCTACCAAAGATTACTCAGTAATCTTCACCTGTTTTCAAAGGCACCGTGTGTAGGCCGATCCACAATTGAAATAAGAGTTGCAAATCCGTGAAATAGTGAAATAACAACCAACTGGTTCACAACAGTCCCGTAGTACCTTATTTCAACATAGGATGTGACATAAAACCGTCACAAAGGCGGGTGACCACGCAGGGGTTCACCCAGGCTAGCTGCGGCCGGAGTTGGGTTCGTGGGCGTTTGGCTAATTGACGGCGGGTGAGAATGGTGGTAGGAACTATTGTAAATATACTTTTATAAGAATAAAAGCGGGCTCCATCTTGTTCTATAGTGAATTTGCAGGGACAAAACAAGAAAGTGTCCAGGGGATGGGAGACTATTGTAACCAGTGAGCAGACAGTGATTAGCAGTATAGTAATGATAATTTATTGTTGGGATAAATATGCTTGACAAAAAGTTGATTGAATCAGCTACAAAGACTGCAAGAAACATTACTTTCTAAATCGCCACAAAACAGTTTTGACATGAGCACATTTAAATGGGCGCTTCTAAATTTAACAAAACAAACAAAAACATTCGTGCAATGTGTCACAACTATGTGCCTGAATAAATCCTTTAGCAATAACAGAAAGTCAGCGATACGGTATGCCACAGAGATATCTCGATATTGAATACAGGCTACATTTACAAAATTTGACACAAAGTAACAAATGGCTCCACTGCCCCCGTGAGCACTTGCGAACTTACACACACACAAATGAATCCAGAAAATTACGGAATACCACGGTATGAAATTTACCAGCATTAGAATGCAATTGAAAAGAGCAAATAGCCAAAGACAACATGTCAATACATACTGTTACAAATACTTGGATGCTCAATCCAAAATACAACCTGTGGCTCATGTGTGTAAGATCCGGTGTACTCACGCTTACGGCTCTGAGAGAAGTGGGCTTGACAAATGTATGAAATGACTTTTTATAACATCGGTAGAGATAACAGAAAATGAAGTTAGATTTAAATATAGAAATTACGTCATAATGACGTTATGCATCTTCACGAAGACAGTCGAGCATGTACGAAGGTGGCGAAGCAGAAAATCAATACTGGAGTCGATGACGCTGAGGTGGGTGCAAACGGTGGAGTTTCAATCTTGATTGCCGAACACACGGACGTCTCGATGTGAGGGCTACACGACGCTAAATGGACGTCTCCATTTAGATCGGAAGATCTACATGTTACACACTCCCCTTTCCTCCTTAAAAAAAATAGAGACATACAGTTTATATTTTTTTTCGACTTATACATCATTTACAGATATATCTTTTAGGTCTTGCACGTGCCATCTTCCTGCGGGATTTCCATCTTCATCTTGAAGTTCCATGATTACGGTAGAAACTTTTCTGGAAATAGAGAATGGTCCAACATACTTCGGTGCAAACTTTGCAATGAAACCCTTTGATGCATCTGACAGCACGTAATTTTTCCTGTAAACCTGTTGTCCTACAAAGAAATTTATATCTCTTCTACGCAGATCGTAGTAACGTTTCTGTCTTTCTCTAGAGTGGTCTACATTGAGTTGCACTAGCTCACGCAAGTTTCTCATACCATTCCATTTCTGCTCGATGTCCGTTGGTGGCTGTACATCTTGATTGTTATCCTGAAATTTACTTGCCTCTCCTGAAAGCTGTATCTCTCGTCCGTAATTGAGGTATGCGGGCGTATATCCAGTGGACTCATGATGGCTCGTCCTCAACACGTACTGCACTTGCGGCAACAATCGGTCCCATAGGCGATGATTGTCCTTAACATAACATGAAATTACGTTTTCAATATCTTTATTACTTCTCTCTGTGGGATTACTTTGGGCATGGTAAAGTGGTGTATATTGGATGGTGATGTCATAGTCCTTACAGATTTGTTTGAAACGTTTGCTGACGAACTGACTGGCGTTATCACAGATAAGCTTAGAGGGCGCCCCGTGAATAAAAATGATGTCCTCTATAAGTCTCTTGATTATGGGTTCTGTTCGAGCTTGTTTCATCGGGAATAGGCAAGGCCACTTTGTAAACAAATCTCTGAATACTAGAATATGCACGTTACCCTGTGATGTTCGCGGCAATGGTCCAATTACATCAACACTTATTACTTTCCATGGCTCTTTAACCATGTGTGATTGCATCAATCCTGCCTTTGGTTTTTGCACAGCCTTGTGTTGTAGGCACACGTCACATCTTCCCACATTATTGAAGATGTCCTGGCGCATTTTCGGCCAAAAATAAGTTAACGCTATCCTCTTGAAAGTTTTAAACATTCCACGGTGTCCTGCTGTGACGTCATCATGATTTTCTAAACATACTTGTACCCTTAAATCTTTCGGGATTACTCGTTTCCAATTGTTTGGATCATCAGGTAACTTATATTTGTCTTCTATCAGCTTATATATCTGTTGTCCCTCTAATCTAAATTTGGGATACAACTGAGGGTTTTCCGTGATATTCTTGTACAACTTGGTGTACCAGGTGTCGGTAACCTGATCCCTGTCGGCAACTGTTACTAAGTTTACCTTTACAACACGAGATAGCACGTCTGGTACTATGTGGTCTTTACCCTTTCGGTGTATGATTTCAAAGTCATAACCTTGTAGTTTCAGACACCATCTAGCCATCATCCCAGTGGGTTCCTTAAGTTTTAACAACCAGAGGAGGGAGAAATGGTCCGTAACTACTTTAAAGTGCGCACCCTCCACATAACCACGGAACTTTTCGATTCCAAAAATCACTGCCAGGCATTCTCTCTGCGTGACGGAATAATTGCGTTGGGACTTAGTCAACATTTGGCTAGCATAAGCGATAACCTGCTCTCCGTCATTACCTTGCTGAGTAAGTACAGCACCTAATCCCATATCAGAGGCGTCACATTGTATTATAAACTCCTTCGTAAAATCGGGGTTTGTAAGTACGGGAGCTTCTACCAATTTTTGCTTGAGCAAGTTAAAGCTGTCTTCTGCTTCGCTTGTCCATCTCCACTTACAGTTCTTGCGCGTTAAGGCTGTCAGAGGTGCTATGATAGTCGAGAAATGTTCTATAAATCTTCTGTACCAAGATGCTAGACCCACAAAACTTCTCACTTGTTTAACGGTTTGCGGTCTCGGAATATTCAAAACGTCCTTGACCTTCTCTGAACTAACTCTCAGGCCTCTTGAATCTATGACGTATCCCAAATAGTTCAGTGATTGTAGGCAAAATTGGCACTTCTCAAAGTTAATCGACAGGTTGGCCTCCATGATACGTGCGAATACAATTCTCAAGTGCTCTAGATGTTCCTCAAAAGATTCCGAAGCTATTAGAATGTCATCGAGATATACAAAAATTCCAGGTTGCAATTCTGGTCCAAACAATTTATCCATGAGACGTTGAAATGTCTGGCTCGAATTGTGAAGTCCATATGGCATGACTTTAAAATGAAATAGACCTCGACCAGGAATGGTAAAAGCGGTTTTCTCTCTACATTCTTCAGCCAATGGTATCTGCCAAAATGCTGATTTCAAATCAATACTAGACAGGTATTTAGCCTTACCTAATCGGTCTAATATTGAGGAGATATATGGTAATGGATACGCATCTCTCTTTGATACGGAATTCAGACGACGTCCATCAAAACAAAATCTATATTTGCCATCATCCTTCTTGACTAGCAGCGCGGGTGAGTTCCAAGAACTTTTTGAGGGTTCTACCACATCCGCAGCTATCATGTTATCTAGCTCCTCGTGCAACTTATCTTGTAGATACGGCGATAACGGTCGATATCGTTGCTTAATTGGTTCTGCGTCTCCAGTATCTATTTTATGTGTAATTAGATTAGTCCGACTTGTGACAGTTTGCAACATTTTCTTACTCTCATTCACGAGCTGTTCTAACCGATTATTTTCATCAATCGATAAATGCTCTCGCGCAACTATCTTCATGTTATCCTCAGTCTTCTCTTTTAAGCTCAATATTTGAAATGTTCCTTGTGACAGACTAGGCGAAATCTTACTCAAATTCCAAAAATCAATTCCGAGTACTAATTGTTGTTCAATTACAGGTACTACAAGTACAGGTAAAACAATTACTTGATCCATTATCTTCATGGGCAACATAATCTCACTGTTAACTGCATGGTTAGTACCATCCGCCGTAACAATATGGCTAGCAGTTGTTCCCAAGGTTTTTAAACCTAGTGCTTTTATTCTCTCTATTCCTGGGCCACCTAGTAACGTTCTAGAGGCACCTGAATCTAGTAAGGCTATCAGGTTCACTCCTAATACTTCAATTCGAATAAATGGTCTCTTATCATTCTCTACTTTCTCAAAATGGTAAATGGTAGACACACTCACGTCAGGTTCCTGCTCATCAAGTAAATTACTCGTGATGTTCGACTTATCCTCTACAGTTGGTTGTTGCACCTCCTGTGATGGCTCTGTAGGCATTGAAGTCTGTGACTGCGTTGGTTGACCGCAACGACTCCTTACTGCGATCCGCTTGGTCCGTTTTTTTGAACATCTGGTGCAGGTTGCCGTTGTCTTTTCTCGCTCTCCACATTTGTAACAGAAAGTAACACGTTTTAACATACAAGTACGGTAAACATGTCCCATCATACCACAGTTCCAGCACGCTTTATTGACTCGATAATTGTAACTGGACTGTTCACTAACAGTGTTTACAGACTCACTAGCTTGTGTGCGCCTGTAAGCTAAGTCAGGTTCAAAGACTTTGTTTGAATTTGGCGGGGGTCGGTATCGATTTGAAATTGTTCTTCCTGCTTCCAATCGTCTTCCCAAAGTCAGCAGCTGTTCTATCGACTTAATTTCAACTAACGATAGCCTCTCTACATAATAGGGTAATAAGTTATTAAGGATTATCTCCAGCTTTTCCTCTTCCGTTATTGGCTTATTCAATCGTGACATCAAATTGTCCATGATCGCTAAGTACAGGCTTATTCTCTCACCTTCACCCTGAGTACGTGATCGTATTTCATTCATTAAACATAACTGGTAATTTACCGGTTGAAATTCTAGATTAAGTTCCTTCTCTAATTCTTGCCAGGAATTTATTTTTCTCCTTATTGATCTAAACCAAATAAGTGCGGTGCCCGTAAAAAGATCAATTGCGGAAGACCATAGTTCTTCCTCAGTAACATGACGGGCAGTTCGTAACTCTTCGACTCTTTCTAGAAAGGATGCTACACTTTGAGACTGCAAAGTACCATCACCCGAAAAAATCAAGTTTCACTTCATGACCGGAATTTTATCTTCTTTAGTCATGAAGGGTTGTACAGTTGAATGACCTGCATGTTTATGTTTACTCTTGGTGCGGTCGCCTTGACCCACTGCGTGCGTGCCACTATCTTCAGAATCACTCGAACTGGAACACAGTGACTCATTCTCTACTGTAGTCTTCGCTTTGTTTATCTGATCTAACAGCGCCTGCGTTTCAATAACCAGCACGTCCCTTTCTGAGCTTATATTTGCCTCTTCTGATACTATTCTCTCTAGTCGATTTGTTAAATGGATGAGTCTCGAACCCACTTTTTCCTTTAACTCCTGAATAGAGAATTTTTCCGACGTAAAAAGAGCTTTTACTTGTGTTAACTTGTCCTGACAAATGGTTAACTCTTGAGTATGATCGGTCACAATAGGCTTACCGTCAGGTCCCGTTGCAGCAGGTATTCCTTCCGTAGAGCGAAGTAGGATTCCAAGAATCTTCCTGAGTTCCGTTACCGTCTGGTTCGCTTGAATCCCTCGTATCTTGAGCTCGTACTCCAATTTATCTTTGGTGAGACGGCTGGGCTTCATACTGGAAACTTTAGTTACAATGTGTACCAAGAAATGATATGCAACCAAACAATGCACTATCAAATAACTCAATATTCTTGTCCAATAAATGACAAAATGTCCAATAAAGAAAATGACAAATACTCCAATAATAGAAACTTACAGAAATCGTGAAATCTTACAATCTTAGCCAATTTTCAATTGCCCCACGTCGGGCTCCAATTATTTTGTGACATAAAACCGTCACAAAGGCGGGTGACCACGCAGGGGTTCACCCAGGCTAGCTGCGGCCGGAGTTGGGTTCGTGGGCGTTTGGCTAATTGACGGCGGGTGAGAATGGTGGTAGGAACTATTGTAAATATACTTTTATAAGAATAAAAGCGGGCTCCATCTTGTTCTATAGTGAATTTGCAGGGACAAAACAAGAAAGTGTCCAGGGGATGGGAGACTATTGTAACCAGTGAGCAGACAGTGATTAGCAGTGTAGTAATGATAATTTATTGTTGGGATAAATATGCTTGACAAAAAGTTGATTGAATCAGCTACAAAGACTGCAAGAAACATTACTTTCTAAATCGCCACAAAACAGTTTTGACATGAGCACATTTAAATGGGCGCTTCTAAATTTAACAAAACAAACAAAAACATTCGTGCAATGTGTCACAACTATGTGCCTGAATAAATCCTTTAGCAATAACAGAAAGTCAGCGATACGGTATGCCACAGAGATATCTCGATATTGAATACAGGCTACATTTACAAAATTTGACACAAAGTAACAAATGGCTCCACTGCCCCCGTGAGCACTTGCGAACTTACACACACACAAATGAATCCAGAAAATTACGGAATACCACGGTATGAAATTTACCAGCATTAGAATGCAATTGAAAAGAGCAAATAGCCAAAGACAACATGTCAATACATACTGTTACAAATACTTGGATGCTCAATCCAAAATACAACCTGTGGCTCATGTGTGTAAGATCCGGTGTACTCACGCTTACGGCTCTGAGAGAAGTGGGCTTGACAAATGTATGAAATGACTTTTATAACATCGGTAGAGATAACAGAAAATGACGTTAGATTTAAATATAGAAATTACGTCATAATGACGTTATGCATCTTCACGAAGACAGTCGAGCATGTACGAAGGTGGCGAAGCAGAAAATCAATACTGGAGTCGATGACGCTGAGGTGGGTGCAAACGGTGGAGTTTCAATCTTGATTGCCGAACACACGGACGTCTCGATGTGAGGGCTACACGACGCTAAATGGACGTCTCCATTTAGATCGGAAGATCTACATGTTACAAGGAGAGCGTTTCAATCGAGCCCTTTTCGACCGGATCTGACGCCATAGTCACGGCCTACTCCAAACCTATAGCAGGCCGTGGCCAAATGTGGCTTTGCACTGCGACTCTATTCCACTCGCAGCGCCAGCACCGACAAACAACGAGCTGTCAAAATAACTAGGAAAACGCTCCGCGTTGCCAGATGAGCAATTTTTTTAAAGTAAATCAAACATATCATTTGCATATCATATTACTCTTACAACAACAAAAATACCTTTATAATGGTACATATGATTTTTCAAAAAGATGGTGGTTTAAGCTACAACCTTAGAATTTGTGTATATTATTTGTCGATATGTTGCTAATAACTGAACGAAATATTATTAAAATCCGTCAAGAATTAAAACCTTCAAGTTCATTTCAATGGATTTCCGCATAATTTCATTCGACCGTGGTCTACTCAATAGGCTCTAATTCATAAACTATTAAACCTATCAGTGTATGGAAAGTTCCATAATGTAGATACAGACTATATCTAAAATGAATTAGTAATTAATCATACAATAACCCGCTTTTAAATCATAATAAAAGCTTTTAAATTTGTCGACGAAGTTCGTTGTTAACATTTGCATTTTTGCCGTGAAAGTCATAAAACATAACACGTCATTGTAGCCATACTATGTAAGCTATCAAAATTCCAAATACACAGTGAGAAAGGTCTGACTGCGTAAGCCATTTCGGCAGCATACTATGTGCATCTCACTTCAATGGTCCGCAAATGCGAATCATATCGGTGGAACACTGTAAAAATGAAGAAATTAATAACCGTTAATAAACAATATTTTTTTAATAACATGGTGGTTGAAGCTACAATTTTAAAACTATTGTCAAGTTTTGGTACTATTGATGTGGACCTACATATACAAAATCATTGATATCCGTGTGTAAGTTTTAATTAGATTAAATTAATAAAAAAAGATGTTTTTCATTAACTCATTTTTTGTAGGTTGGCATCTTACGTCATTGTAGCCTTTTTATGACACCTATCGAGATTTCAAATAAAAACGAGAAAGGTATGATTGCGTACGCTATTTTTGTGTTTACTATGTGCATCTTACTGCAACGATCCGCAAATGCGAACGATATTAGTGGAACACTGTAAAAATGAAGATATTATTGTTGTAAATAAACAATATTTTTTTATGACATGACGGTTAAACTCACAATTTTGAAACTATTGTCAAGTGTTGAAACTATTGATGTTAGCTTACAAGTGAAACATTATGAAAATCCGTGTGTAAGTTTTCATTTAATTAAATAAATAAACAAATTTTATTTTTCAGTTATTAATTTTTTATAGGTTGGCATCTTGACGAATTTGGCTGGTTATGTTAACAGCATCGAGTTTAGTAGTCACGAACATTGCCCGAAAATTTCAGCCAAATACGTCAAGAAGTTTGAACTGTGCGCGACGAACAAAATTTAGCGCACATACATACATACAGACATACATACGTACACACAGACAAAGCGCCGATCGAGTTGTATGGAGAGATTCACTCCGCTTCGCTACGCTTATCTAACTAGGAAAACGCTTTGCGTTGACAGATGAGCGATTTTTTCAATGTATCAAATCAAATAAATCATTTGCATATCATACTAGGAAAACGCTCCGCGTTGACAGATGAGCGATTTTTTTCAATGTATCAAATCAAATAAATTATTTTCATATCATATTACTCTTTAAAAAAAAAAGATACCTTTATAATAAACATATAATTTTTTTACAAGATGGCAGATCCAGTTACAACCCTATTACTTAAGTATATTATTTCTAAATATGTTGCTAAGAAAAGCACGAAATATTATTTAAATCCGTTAAGAAGTTTTCTTTAAAGAAATTAAAACCTTCAAGTTGATGGATTTCCGCATAATTTCATTCGACCGTGGTCTACTCAATAGGCTCTAAATCATAAACTATTAAACCTATCAGTGTATGGAAAATTTTATAATGTAGATACAGACTATATCTAAAATGTAATATTAATTAATCATACAATAACCCGTTTTTAATTCATAATAAAAGCTTTTTGATTTGTCAACCAAGTTCGTTGTTTACATTTGCATGTTTGCCGTGAAGGTCATAAAACATAACACGTCATTGTAGCCATTTTATGATAGCTATCAAAATTCCAAATACATAGTGAGAAAGGTCTGACAGCGTTAGCCATTTCAGCAGCATACTATGTGCATCTAACTTTAACGGTCCGCAAATGCGAAGCATATCGGTGGAACACTGTAAAAACGAAGAAAATTACTGCCGTAAATAAACAATATTTGTTTATAACATGGCGGTTAAAGCTACCATTTTGAAACTAATGTCGAGTGTTGGTAGTATTGATGTGGACCTACGTATAAAAAATCATTAATATCCGTGTGTTAGTTTTAATTTAATTAAATAAATAACAAAACATGTGTTTCAGTTGTTAATTTTTTGTAGGTTGGCATCTTATGTCATAGTAGCCATTTTATGACAGCTATCGAGATTTCAAATAACAGTGAATAGGTATTGTTACGTACGCTATTTTTGTTGTATACTATGTGCATCTAATTGCAAAAGTCCGCAAATGCGAATCATATGGGCGGAACACTGTAAAAATGAAGAAATAATTGTTGTTAATAATTAATATTTTCTTATAACATGGCGGATAAACGCACAATTTTGAAATAATTGTCAATTGTTGGTACAGTTGATATAAATCTACATGATAAACATTATTTAAATCCGTTGGTAAGTTTTCATTTAATTAAATAAATAAACAAATTTTATTTTTCAATAATTAATTTTTTGTAGGTTGGCATCTTGACGAATATTGCTGGTTATGTTTACAGCATCGAGTTTAGTGGTCACAAACGTTGCCCGAAACTTTCAGCCAAACACGTCAAGCCGTTTGACCTGTGCGCGACGAACAAAATTTAGCGCACATACATACATACATACATACAGACATACATACATACATACATACGTACACACAGACAAAGCGCCGATCGAGTTGTATGGAAAGATTCACTCCGCTTCGCTACGCTCATCTAATTACTCTTTTAAAAAAAAAAAAATACCTTTATAATAAACATAAGATTTTTTTACAAGATGGCGGATCAAGTTACAACCTTATAACTTAAGTATATTATTTCTTGATATGTTGCTAATAAATGCATGAAATAGTATTGAAATCCGTTAACAAGTTTTCTTTAAAGAAATTAAAAACTTCAAGTTGACGGATTTCCGCATAATTTCATTCGACCGTGGTCTACTCAATAGGCTCTTATTCATAAACTATTAAACCTGCCAGTGTATGGAAAGTTCCATAATGTAGATACAGACTATATCACAAATGTAATATTGTTTTATTATACAATAACTCGCATTTTAACTATAATAATAGCTTTTTAAACTGTCGACCAAGTTTGTTGTTATTTTCTGCATGTTTGCCGTGAAAGTAATAAAACATAACACGTCATTGTAGCCATTCTATGATAGCTATCAAAATTCCAAATACATAATGAGAAAGGTCTGACTCCCTACGCCATTCTTGCAGCATACTATGTGCATCTCATTTCAATGGTCCGCAAATGCGAATCATATCGGTGGAACACTGTAAAAATGAAGAAAATGTCTGCCGTAAATAAACAATATTTGTTTATAACATGGCGGTTAAAGCAACAATTTTGAAACTAATGTAAAGTGTTGGTAGTATTGATGTGGACCTACAAATAAAAAATCATTAATATCCGTGTGTAAGCTTTAATTTAATTAAATAAATAACAAAACACGTGTTTCAGTTGTTAATTTTTTGTAGGTTGGCATCTTATGTCATTGTAGCCATTTATGACAGCTATCAGGATTCCAAACAAAAGTGCATAGGTATTGTTACGTACGCTATTTTTGGTGTATACTATGTGCATCTATTTGCAAAAGTCCGCAAATGCGAATCATATCGGCGGAACACTGTAAAAATGAAGAAATTATTGTTGTAAATAAACAATATTTTTTTATAACATGGCGGATAAACGTACAATTTTGAAATTATTGTCAATTGTTGGTTCGGTTTATATAAACCTACATGAGAAACATTATTTATTTCTGTTGGTAAGTTTTCATTTAATTAAATAAATACTTAAATTTTATTTTTCAGTATTTAATTTTTTGTAGGTAGGCATCTTGACGAATTTTGCTGGTTATGTTAACAGCATCGAGTTTAGTAGTCACAAATGTTGACCGAAAATTTCAGCCAAATACGTCAAGCCGTTTGACCTGTGCGCGACGAACAAAATTTAGCGCACATACATACAGACATACATACATACAGACATACACACAGACAAAGCGCCGATCGAGTTGTATGGAGAGATTCACTCCGCTTCGCTACGCTCATCTAATAAAATTGTAACATTAAGCCTGTATTACACGGTCAAAGTTTTTCATCCAACTCCTTGAATTCAAGGACAAAAGCGCATCAAAAACAGTCAGTATGTAGTCAAATACAACAATAGGAATTATTTATTGATACGCTTTTGTTCTTGAATTCAAGGAGTTGGATGAAAAAGTTTGACCGTGTAATACAGGCTTTATGAAGTAAACGAGGTATGGCAATAGTAACTGCTCACCAGTTAAAACGATTAATGATGGGCAACCAAGTTGTGAACGTTTTGTATGTTTCTTGTTTGTTTTGAAGATTTCTTTTCAAAATCAGGATATTTTATTGTTTGACAGCTTGATCTTTGTCGATCGATTCATTTAATTTGTTTCATTGTTGTAAAACAAGCTTGCAAGAAGCCTTCCTCACGTGGACGACGACGACGACAATAACAACAACAACAACGACGATAATATCCGGTTCGACTGGAGTAGGCCTTCTTTTCTCGAGCTTTGATTGGTTCGTCATAAGAAGTTGAAATAAGAAATGGAATTGAATAATTTCTTATGACTATTTCAATCCACTGTGACAGTTGTGAACCAAAGCATTGTTATTGCATGTTCCATTTCGCTTATATTTCACCAGGGAGCTTGCAATAACGTCATTTCCGGTATCGCACGGTAGCCATACTGAGGTACTCTGTAAACATTTGTTTACGTTCTTCCGACACTGCATTGTTGCAATATTGCAGATGTCCTTTGACTGACACATCAACTGTTTTCAAACAAAGGTTCCGTAATATGACTGAAAACAAAATAAGAACGCGTAAACTCTGTTTGAAGACAATCATTTGCATGTGTTATCATTTTCTTGAACTTTTATCTGCACACATCAATCTATACAACTTGAAACTGTGATATTTCCTGGATAACCTATGTGTCTTCTATTGACAGAACAAATGTAAACAAGCAATGTGTACCTCATAATGGCCGCCACGTGACGTCTATTGAAAGCTACCTTTCTTTAGTACATACAGCGCTATATGTGGCCAAATTTAGCAACTAACTGCTGAAGATTTCATTCCGCGGTTGAAAATAGTGCTAGATTTTATTGTGATTGTTTGAGTCGGGGTGCTCACTCCGAGGTGTTTTTAGTGGAATGTATATTTTGTATTTAAACTTACCCCAATGATGTGAAGTGTTCGAAAAATGGCAAAGCGTTGATAATAGTGACGGGTGGAAAGTGGCCGTCGTGAGAAAGAGATAGAAGATAGAAACTCGAGTTTGGAAGAAAAAGTAAGGAAAGATGAAAATGCCTGGAAGGCGATCGAACCCAGGATAGCAGCGTAGAAGCAGTCTGGTTGCACGAGAGAGTTAACGAGAGAGAAACTGAACTTGACCCGACGAGGTCGGAAACTGGAACAATACTGACGAGATAAGAGATAGTGCAGCGCGAAAAACGGGAAAGCTGTAGGAAATGACGTGATTGGTCGAAAATTGAAACATGAAATAATAGACAGAAATACCAACACCACGAAAAAAAAACCTGCGTCGAATAAACGGTGCGAACATACCGCCCACCTAAAATAGACCAAATTTTAGATAGAACAATGAGAAATAACCAACTATGAACTACAAAACTAAATCTAACATCACTCCGAAACAAACGACTAAAGAGAGGGGAGGGTAACTAACTTGTTCACCGGTCGGGTGAACACTCCTTTAGACGTGCGAACGGACGCGACTCGGGCGACGTTGTCGTTACCAGGGCACACCTGAACCACCTTGCCAATAGGCCAAGATAAAGGGGTAGTGGCGGGTTCCAACACGAAGACGACGTCACCGACCTTGAGATTTGTACGCGCGCGCACCCACTTCAAACGCTGCATTTGCGTATGCAGATACTCTCTGGACCAACGCGTCCAGAAGGATTGATGCAGCTGACGAACTTGATGCCAACGAGAAAGGTGAGAAGTAGACTCGGCGAAAGCTGTTTCAGGAGGTGCAAGAAGTGAGGTGCCAATCCACAAGTGGGCGGGGGAAAGGTAATCGGGGCCTTCCAGGGGGTCGAACGAAGTGGCACAAAGAGGTCGACTGTTCAACACGGCTTCAATACGTGCAAACAGGGTAGAATACTCCTCGAAATTAAGGGAGGAATCCTTAATTAATCTATGCAGAAGCAGTTTGGCGGACTTCACTCCAGCTTCCCATAGGCCACCGAAATTAGGGGCGTAAGGGGGGTTGAAATGCCACTGAACATTACGTAGAGTGAGCTTGTCAGCGATAGTAGTTTCAGCTAAGGTGAGAGAATCGTGTATCTCGCGGAGCGTACGGGCAGCACCTACGTAATTTTGGCCACAGTCGGAATAAATATGAGCGGGGAGGCCACGACAAGCGAGAAACCGATCAAGAAGGCAAGGAAGGCTTCAGTGGATAAGTCTGAGACCAACTCTAGGTGAATAGCCTTAGTGGCCATGCAGATGAACAGGCACAAATAACCCTTGACGATGGGGGCGTTACGGCGGGGACTCGTCTTCAAGGAGAAAGGGCCAGCGTAGTCAGTGCCTACGTTGAGGAAAGCGCGTGAAGGCTTAGCGCGAGGTTCAGGCAGCTCAGCCATGATTGGCTGAACAGGCATGGCGCGGAATTTGAAACCGCGTAAGCAACGATCCAATACATCTGCTGAATGAGAGCTTGCAGCACAGTGCGAGGGCCAGAGTGCAATGACGTGAGATGGAAAGCATCACACAAGAGTGCAGACAGATGAGCTTCTTTGGGAAGCAAGAGAGGATAACGTGCGTCTTCGGGAAGTGAAGAGTAGTGAAGTCTGCCGCCCATCCTGAGAAACCCACGGGAGTCAATGAAGGCTTTGAGGAGGGCGAGGCGGTGAGACACGGGCGAGTGTTTCGCCAATTGCTTGAACTCATTGGCGAAATAATGCCGTTGAGTGATGCGTACGAACAAGCGCATCGCGTCCTCAAGTTCGAACGGAAGCAGGGGACCAGTGGGAGAAGCAAGCTGACTTCAGCGAGCAAGCAAAATGCGGGAAAAACGTACCGCGTGACCAAACACGCGCTTGGCTTTGACGAGCGAGGAGAAGCTTTGCAGCCTTACAAGCAGAGGGTCAACAACGGGATCAAGACTGATCAGAACTGTGGGAGAGGTTTTCAGCTCAGGCACCTCGTGGCTAGGTTCACGCGAGGGGACCGAGCGAGGCCACGTAAAGGGGGGCGAACGCACGAACGGGGGACCAGAGAACCATATGGGATGGTTCAACAAGTCCTGGGGGAGAAGTCCCCGAGAGGCACAGTCGGCAGGGTTCTTTTCAGAACGAACGTGAGACCAGTTCAGAGGAAAATTGGTCTCGAGAATTTTGACTACTCGATTGGCGACGAAAGTCTTAAGCTGGTGCGGGGGGGTAGAGAGCCAGGCAAGTACGATCGTGGAATCGGTATAGAGCAACACTGTTTCTATGTGCAAGGACTCGAGAGCGGGCAGGGCATCTTTCAACACTCGAGACAATAACAATGCGCCACTGAGCTCCAGTTTAGGGACAGTGAGAAGCTTGACGGGCGCGACCTTGCTCCTGCCTCTCAACAGTCTGACATGAGATTGCAAGCACGTCTCAACGTGCGAATAGAGGGAAGCAGCATAGGCCTTCTCGGAGGCGTCACAAAACCCCACCAGCCGGTAGGTGGCGTCACTCAAAACACGAAGGCGCGGAACACTGACATCACTCAACTTGGACACGCTTTCGATGGCAGTGATCCAAGTCTAAGAAAGCGACTCCGGAAGTGATTTGTCCCACTTCACGCGCAAGAGCCAGAGATTCTGCATGAACACCTTCATCCAGGAGAGGAAACGGGTGAGAAACCCGAGAGGGTCGAATATGCGCGCAATGTAGGAAAGTATGGAACGTTTGGTGACACAACCTTCGAAAGGAAGAGTGTGAAAACTGAAGCAATCAGAGCGAGGGTCCCACAATAATCCGAGAATTTTTAGAGTCTGCTCATCGTTGGAGAATACCAGGGGAGTCTCCAGGTGGTCCTGAGGAAGAGCGCTGAGAGCGTCGGGAGAGTTGCTAGCCCATTTACGAAGTTCGACCCCGGCACACTGACTGATTGATTGCAACTCAGCGCGAAGCGCGAGAGCTTCGTCAAGGTCACTAGCACCGGATACTAAGTCATCGATGTAGATGTTTGAAGTGAGGGCACGTGAAGCGAGAGGAAACTGCGCGCCCTCGTCCTTGACAAGTTGCTGCAACACTCTTTGGGGCAGAGGGCGTGAGACCGTAAGTCACTGTGTTGAGCTCGTACTCAATAACAGGGGAGGAAGGCTCAGGGCGCCAAAATATGTGCTGATAGATACGGTCGTCCTGGTGTACAAGGATTTGACGGTACATCTGTCTCACGTCCGCGCACAGGGCTACGGGATAGACACGAAAGGTGGTGAGAACCCGGGGAAGGGCACTCTGAAGTTTGGGACCACTGAGCAAAACGTGGTTGAGAGCAACTCCACGTTTATCAGGGGAGGAGGCGTTGAATACCACTCGCAGTTTAGTGGTAGAGCTTGTGACCTTGTGTACACAATGGTGCAGAATAATGTACTCCAAAGGTTGAGGAGCAGGCTTCATATGCAGTGAACGAGCGTATTCACTCATGAACTCGTGATAAGTGTCATGAAGTGGAGGATCACGCTTAAGACGACGCTCCAAACTGACAAAGTTTATTAAGCGCGACGTCACGATTATAGCCTGGCATGATGCAGTCAGGCTTGAAAGGTAGAGCGAGGACGCATGGGTCGCGAGAGTGGGTTTTAATGAAATGCTCTTCAGCGAGCGAATCCAATGGGTCTTGAGAACGGGGTCGACTAACTTCTTCTGTTTCCCAGAAGAGACGAAGAGAGTGTTCCAAAGGAGTATTGGCCAAGGCAAGAAATTAGTAGGATGACTCAGGTGCAGGTTCAGAAGAGTTGACTGGACCCAAAATCACCCAACCGAAAACCGTGTTGAGTGCGGCAGGTTTGCTGCCCACGATCATGTTTCCGGTTTTACAGAGAATGTCAGAGTAGAGATCAGCACCAATGAGAAAATCAATGGGTCCGGGAACATTGAAGTGATCGTCAGCGAGGTCGAGGTCATGATAGCGCTTTATGATCTCAGTGGACACGGAGAAAGTAGGCAAATTGCCGGCGATAGTTGAGAGAACGTGCGCGTTGACATGCATAGCCGGTTGCTTAGAACGTTGAGAAGCTATACTGCATTGAACGATACCATGCACACGAGCGTGAATTTGACCAACACCTGACAGTTGGGCGGTGGCTGGTTTGACCTTTAAACCCAAACGTTGCACTAACGAATTAGTGATGGCAGAGATTTGTGACCCGGAGTCAATAACCGCACGAAATGGGTGCAATATCCCGTGGGCATCACTTATGAGTGCGCGAACAGTGCCCAATATGACGGTTTGATGAGTGGGGTTCGAACCCCGGACTTGACACGACAGAGTCTGTGGCACCTGATGGCCTTGATCGCAGACAGGAGTATCGTCCACGGAAGACTGAGTGGAGTCTACATGCAACATAGAGTGATGTTTGGTACTATGACACACGGAACAAGACTTTGTCGAACTGCATTGGGTTCGCAGATGTGCACCCATACAATTAAAACAGCGTTTTAATTGTCGCAGAGTGTCGTAACGTTGGTCTACGGTTAAACCACGGAAAGCATTACATTGATAGAATGAATGCGAAGCCTTACATAACGGACAAGTGGACACGTTAGTATGAGCGTGATTGCGAGATGAGTCGGGCGGGACCTTCGTGGCCCCTACACAAGATTAATTAGTGAATAATATCGAGTTAGAATGTTTTGTACGTCGCACATAGGTCAAACGGCTTCACAGATTTGAATGAAATTTAAAATCAACATTTGTGACTTCTAACCTAGACGTTTTTAACAAAACCAGACAAATGCGTGAAGTTGCCAACCTACAAAACCTTAATTAGAGAAAAATGAAGTTTTAATTTTTGTTTCTAAACCTATAAACGGATTTAAATATGTTTTTATATTTATTTCCAAAATAACAATGTCAACACGTGGTCAAACGTTTGAAGTTGTAAATTTAACCGCCATTTTGTAAAAAAAATATTATTTTAATTCTGTGCAAAAATTTGTTCGTCGCGCACAGGTCAAACGGCTTGACAGATTTGGTTGAAAACTTCAGTAAACACTCGTGACTACTACACTAGATGTTACTAACATAATCAGAAAAATCCGTGACGATGCCAACCTACAAAAAAATAATTTCTGAAACAAATCCAAATTTTATTTTATTTTTTTAATGAAAACATACCGTCGGATGTTGATAATTCTTTATAATAGTATGCACAATAATAGTGTCAAAACATGAAAAAAGTGTTCGAATTGTTTTGTTAACCGCCATCTTGTAACCATGTTTTTGTTAACTTTTACAATGTTGCACTTTTTTCAATTTGTTTTCTTTATTTATGTATCTAAAACAGTTTATATGAGTGTATGTACTTTTTGTTCTTCAAAATTTTATGAATTTTCTTTTTCCTTTTTTTATCTTCAAAATTTCCAAAATTCTATCTTTTTCAATTTCTTTTTTTTTCCTTTTTTTTCTTTTTTTTCTTTTATCTTTTTAAAACACTTGTCACACACAAACATAAATTTATATAGATACATTTTGTGATAATCTTGATAACACACATACAAAAACCAAAACTGCCACAACTCGGCCGAATCTCGACAGATTTTCAAATTTTTTTAAAGGCATAGGCAAAGAGAAATGTCCAAACAAAAGGTATATAGCAGCTCAAGGCTGCGGAACCATTATACAGAATTATCAACATCCGACGGTATGTTTTCATTTTAAAAAAATAAAAAATTTGGATTTGTTTCAGAAATTATTTTTTGTAGGTTGGCTTCTTCACTGATTTTGCTGGTTATGTTAAAAACATCTAGCGTAGTAGTCACGAGTGTTTACTGAAATTTTCAGCCAAATCCGTCAAACTGTTTGACCTGTGCGCGACGAACAAACTTTTGTACAGAAACAAAATAATATTTGTTTACAAAATGGCGGTTAAAGTTACAACTTCAAACGTTTAACCACTTGTTGAAATTGTTATTTTGGCAATAAATATAAAAAAATATTTAAATCCGTCTATAAGTTTAAGAAACAAAAATTCACACTGATGTTTCACTAATTAATTTTTTGTAGGTTAACAACTTCACGAATTTGTCTGGTTTTGTTAAAAACGTCTAGTTTAGAAGTCACAAATGTTGACTTTAAATTTTAGCCAGATCTGTGAAGCCGTTTGACCTATGTGCGACGAACAAAACATTGAAACTCGATATTATTCACTAATTAATTTTGTGTAGGTTTGTATCTAAACGGATTTTGCTGGTTATGCTATCAGCATCTAGATTAGTGATCACGAGTGTTGACTTAAAATTTCATCCAAATCCATCAAGCCGTTTGATCTGTGCGCGACGAAGAAACTTTGTACACACACATAGACAAAGCGCCGATCGAGTTGAAATAAGAGATTCACTCCACTTCGCTACGCTCATCTAATCATAACGTTATTGATATCAATCGATTTGTATTTAAAAACTGAACGAAAAATCATTTTACTTTTTTCTGTATGACAAACGGTGGCCGAGGCCGCACAGGCGGAGGGTTACTTAGAGGGTAGTGGGTCGAGGGTGGAGGGTGGTGGGTGGAGGGTAGATATATCGTGGCCGCACTGCAGGTTGGAACAACCTAGGTAGAATCCAGTATGAAAGTGTGAGTCGTGCTGTCAAAATGTCCCTATCAAAATTATCTAAAAGACTTCTTCTGTGTGATAGTCCCTACCTCCGTTATGGGAATTTAGGGAATGACAGGGGTACGTGGGTGCACGAGTACAACTCCGACATAGATAATAATGGTGAATTTCTACGAGTTTATAAGAAGATGATGAAGTACCCAGATAAAGTTTTTAACTATGCACGTATGAACGTATGAGTGCAACTTCCTTGGACACTTCAGCCCACAAAGATTTGAGAATTTTTGAGTTTTTTCTCAGTTGGTCTGCTGGGTCCCATATTGCTTTTTGCTTGTAAACTGCCGCGATGAGCTGCTCCTCCATAGTTGAGAGCCTGGCTCGCTACACGCCAGGCTACCCGCTAGGCTGGTAGGCTAGGTTGGATGGTTCAGTGCGGCCGGCACCATACGGAATGTATGTGTCGGATACTTACCTCGAGGGTTGCTTGGTGGGTATCCACCCACTACCCTCTAAGTAACCCTCCGCCTGTGCGGCCGCCGCTTAAAAGTTATAAGCCAAAACGTTCGGTGGCGTCGGGTGGCGGCGTCAGGTGGCGTCGCGGCGCCACCGACACCGTCTGCAGTAGTTCCGCCGATGTAACCCTGGTCCAAAAACATTTTTATACATACCTTTGCAGAATTCCGTTCACCGCTATACTCTTCCACAAATAGCCTACGAGATACACTTTGCTGCTCTACTATACTGCTAATTTAACAGGAGACTCAACTGGGCTATCAAATGCCAAATAACCTAGGTATAGGCCTACTGATTGCATCTACAAAAGAAAACAAATTATGATATGTAATTGTGGCATGACATGCTATACCGTCCCATTCAGTTGCGTCAACTTCCAAAGTTCGGGCGGATAACGATTAGATTGATATTATTAGCGAATTTCAAGTATCCGGGAATGTTAACTTATTGAAGTTGGAATTCAATGTGAGATGGGTACCGAAATTTACCGGCAAAATAACCCTTGTATGAAGATGAAATCGTAGGGGAAAGCTCTAGCTAGACGGTAAATTAGATTTATCTTACAGTCTCGACTCAGACCAAGAAACAGAGGAGACTGAATGAAGACTCCAATGATCTACTCGAAACGAAGGATGATGCATCTCGCGCCTTTGACCCCGCTGTCTTTTTTATTATATATATATATATATATATATATATATATATATATATATATATAATATAATATAAATGTATGTACCTAGCGGCCAACGACAGAGCTTGGTGATCGAATGCATCGGTGTACGACGTTGCACACGCTAAGTTTCCTCGGACAACATTTATTATTTTACTTTCCTGGCACCAAAAACTTTAGCAATCTTGTATCATAGGGCTTCATTAATACCATGTTACATAACTCACCCTACCAGAACAATCCGGTGATTGTCATCCCACTACTTCACTCTATTCTTTTGAGATGTTTCTAATTCCAGCAATTCTGCATCTGTGTATTCTGGTCTGGCTATTATTATTAGTAATAGTATTCTGGGTCTGATATGTCCTGGAGTGACACTATACGCAAACTGTGCTACAAAATATAGGTACAAATGTCTTATTACGTGTCCAGGCTTTATACTCACTTTTTTCGGATTCTCTGATATTTTATACATAACTGGAGTAGTAATGTTTTAGTTTCAGCGACTTTCGTTTAAAATATTAAGCTATTTCCTTGAAAATTTCCATTTTATAAATTACCTATTTCTGACATTTGAATCACGTAGTCGTTAATGATAGCTTTTATAGTATTTAAAGGCTTACAATTTAGATGTTAGCCTAATTTATTTTTGGAATTACATACAACTCAAATAAATTACACCTTCAGATTGTATCAATACTAGCCTATGAAAGTTCACGTGGAGTTTAAAAGTTAGTTTAAACTGGTGACTGTTGAATCTCGCTACCTGTACTATAGTGTATTGCAATGAATCTGTGGTCCTAGGATCCCGCCCACCTTCCCCTATCTCACTCCATACCTCGAATCGCCGGCTCGCGGCCCGCTCCCTTGCGGCTGGCTCGCGCCGGTGAGTCGTGGTGGTATGGAGTGAAGTAGGGGAAGGTGGGCGGGAGCCTAGGACCACAGATTCATTGCAATACTATCTAGAATAGGTCCCGAGATATGAATTTTTGAAGAGTCGCACTTAGAGATGGGAATTTTGGCCCGAACGGCCCGAAAGCCCGGCCCGGCCCGGCCCGACTTTCGGGCCGGGCCGGGTTTCTTATGTTAGCTTCGGGCTTCGGGCCGGTATTGGGCCGAAGCATTGAAAGTTCTGGCTGGGCCGGGCCAGGTTTTCGGGTTTTCGGGCTTTCGGGCCGGTTCGGGCTTTCGGGCCGAGTCGGGCTTTCGGGCCGGTTCGGGCTTTCGGGCCGAGTCGGGCTTTCGGGCCGAGTCGGGCTTTCGGGCCGAGTCGGAATTTCGGGCCAGGTCTTACTTCTGGCTTCCCTGGCCAGCATTTTGGGGCTGGATATTAATATTTAATAATGTTTTTATAATAAAAAACAAATAATTCTTTAAAATTGAATATAGAGCTGCTTCAGTTTAATTATCTAAGCAGTGGTAAGCAGTTTGTTTTTTGGAGTTCTGTACAGGCCACAGTCCACCCACCCACACACAACATTCTCCTATTCCCTACCCCTATAGCCAACACTGTGGCGATCGACTAAATCGATACGTTTTGTGTCGGCGGCGACTTTACTATAAGGCCAGGCCGCTCTTTCGGGCCGGGCCGGGCCGGTCCGGGTTTTCGGGCTTTCGGGCCGGGTCGGGATTTCGTGCCGGGTAGGGCTTCTGGCTTTCCTGGCCAGCATTTTGGGGCTGGATATCAATATTTAATAATGTTTTTTATAAGCTGCTTCAGTTTAATTATCTAAGCAGCGATAAGCAGTTTGTTTTTTGGAGTTCTCCACAGGCCACAGTTCACCCACCCATACACAACATTCTCCTATTCCCTACCCCTATAGCCACCACTGTGGCGATCGACTAAATCGATACGTTTTGTGTCGGCGGCGGCTTTACTATAAGGCCAGGCCGGGTTTTCGGGCTTTCGGGCTTTCGGGCCGGGCCGGGCTTTCGGGCTTTCGGGCCGGGCCGGAATCATCATCTTTCGGGCCGGGCCACGGGCCGGGCCGGGCCGTACGTTTCCCACAAATTCGCATCTCTAGTCGCACTACGCTCTCTTGCCGGGCAAGCGCCGAGCGCGGCAAGAGAGCGTAGCGCGACTATTTAATAATTCATATCTCGTGAAGTAAACTAACTTGAGTCTTCATTTTGATTGCATTATTTTTTAAATAAAGCTATCTAAAACGATTATATAAAGTACTTTTTCAGTTATTACGCTTCAATAAAAGCTATAAGCTTAACATTCCGAAACTAAAAACATTGAGTAGGTAAATGTTTTTTAAATGTTTAATATAATAATTAAATTTGAAAATTTTATACACAAGTACATTGTAATTGAAAAATGCTATTAAAAATACAGACGTTTTTTTTTTAATTGGTCAAGTACTTTGGTTTGTATAGCCATTAGTGTGAATTATATAAAATCCAAGATGGCGGCGTGTTTGGCCCTTTTGCCAGCTAAGCACCTCATGAATTACAACTAAGTACACGTTGCTTTATCAACATTTTCAATTCAAATAAACTATCAGAAGATAGTCTGTGAAGGAAAATGTCCGGTCTAGACACTGTAGCAATGTACAGAAGTGATCCAATTACTTGACGATACTTCTTGTTATTTGGTAACATGGTACTTGGTTCTTCGACTGCAGATAAATAATTTGTTTCCATTGGCGTGGCCGATGGCTTCGTCTCCAACATTCCTTGCTCTTCTAACAACTGAGCTATCTTGGTTCGTTGGTGGATGAGGAACGAACCATTTGCTTCTCGCTCTATCTGGATCCTCAAATAGTGAGCTACTTCACCCAAGTCATTGGTCGTAAAGTGCTCGTTTAGTTGCACGCAAAAACCCAGCACGACACCTGCAGATTCTCCTGCAACCAGCAGATCATCTACATATATTAGCACGTATGTAGTGCTACCAGAAGCTTTCTTTTTCATGAACAAACATGGATCTGCTTTTCCGGACACGAAACCCAGGCTGGCCAACGCTTCGGTGGCCTTCCTGTTCCATGCACGAGCAGATTATTTTAGCCCATAAATAATATGTTTTAAGCGCAACACCATATGCTCAAAACCAGGTTCCACGAAACCAGAGGGCTTTTCCATGTACAGCTCCTCCTCGAGGTCTCCATTTAGATAGGCTGATTTGACATCAAGGTACCGTACATGAAGTTGGCGAATGGCCGCCACACTCAGTAGCACACGTACTGTCTCATGCTTGACTGACGGCGCGAACGTCTCGTCGTAGTCCTCCCCATAGCGCTGCGAGAGTCCTCCCGCCACTAGCCGCGCTTTGTAAGTGTGTACTTCACCCTTCGCATCCAGTTTTGCCTTGAATACCCACTTTGATGATATGGCTGAGCGTCCTGGAGGGAGTTTAGCCAGCTGCCACACTCTACGTTCTACAAGAGATGACATCTCCTCCTCAGCTGCCGACACCCAGATCTTCTATTCACGTTCAGGTAACTCCATTACTTGTTTCCACGACGAAGGCTCGCGAACTTGTTCCACTTTGACCTTGTAGGAAAGCTTCCTTGGTGGAATCCCTTTGTTTTGTCTCTGTGATCGACGTGGTCGTGGAGGAACAATCTGCTGATCGCCGGAGGTTACTTCTATTGCTGTTGGCTCTTGCCGAGTCAATTCAGTGACCTCCTCTGAGTCCACCTCAGTGTCTTCATGAACGCTGACGAAGTTTTCATCCGCCACCCCTTCTGGCCGAAAACTAATTTCACAGTTTTCTTTAATAATGTGTGGGTCGTCCTTCTCGATGATGCGTACTGAACGATTTATCCATATCTTGTTGGTGATTGGATCCAAAAGGCGATAACCTTTAGTGGCGGTGTCATAACCAATGAGCACGCCCAGGATGGCCTTGTCATCCCATTTCTTGCGTTTTTGTTTTGGGACAAGCGAATATGTTTTGGACCCAAAAACTCTGATGTGACTTATGTCGGGCTTGATACCATCCCAAAGTTCGCTTGGTGTCTTGTCTACACTTCGGCTCGGTAGACGATTTTGAAGGTACGCCGCAGCTCACACTGCTTCTCCCCAAAATCTCTCAGCAAGTCCAGCATCCAATAACATGCATTTTGCCATTTCAACTAAAGAGCAATTCTTTCTTTCATCCATACCATTTTGCTGAGGTGTGTACGGCACCGTAAACTGGTGCTGAATTCCCTCATTTTTAAAGAAATTCTTTAGATCCTTATTGACGTACTCTTTTCCATTATCATTACGAAAGATAGTGGGCCTGTGTCCGTACTTAGTACGAACCATAGCCACGTACTCTTTCATAACATCTGCTGCTTCATCCTTGGACTTCAGCAGACGAACGAACGAGAAACGTGAGTAATCGTCAACAAACGTAATCATGTACCGATTACCGCTCGGCGTTGTGGTAGGCATTGGTCCACAGACGTCGCTATGCACTTATTCACTTGGCCTGGTGGGTTGGGAATGGCAGTTCAGCTAACTTCCCCTTAATGCAGCAGTTACAGTCCACCTGTGCATCACATTTACCAATGTGGATGCCTAGGGCTAGTCCCTCTGTCAACAGCTTCTTAATCGCAGCTGGGTCCCGATGACCCAAGCGACGGTGCCATCGGTGCATGCACTCTTCACTGCGTGCACTCAACGCTGCTTCGTTACCTGTCTTGCACTTCAGCCTAAATAGTGTCCCGTCCAGTTCAGCTATTGCTATTGCGGCCGTCTTGTAGTTTATCTTACACTTGGCGCCCTCGAACGTCACCTTGTACCCACTACGAGTTGCACATTGAACCGATAACAGCCCGCCATCAAGTTCCGGAACGTACAGCACATCCTTAAGGTATATTTGATCCACCTTACCTTTTGGCAAGTTGCACGTCAACCAACCGCAACCGATGCCTTTTGCAGAGATCGTAGAGTTGTCTGCTAGGTAAACCTGGGTCTTTACATCTTGCAACGTTTGCTAACTGTTTGCTACTTGTCATGTGGCTCGTAGCTCCGGAGTCAACATACCAGTAGTAACCCTTACCTTGATGCCTGTGTGCAGTATTTGATACGGCAAAGGAGTGCTGCGGTGCAGCGCTGCTGCCAACATCCTGGCTGCCCACCGTGCAGTTAGCCTTCTCCTTAGTTTTGCTCATGTGTGTTTCATATTTGTAACAGTCAGCCTTCAGATGACCTTTCTTTTTACAAAAGAAACGCTGGCGTTCCTCCTTAGGCTTAGGCCTACCTTACTAGTTAGTAGAAGAATAACAGAATCCACTCAGACACTAATTGATCCATTTATTATAAATAACCCGAAATTAATTTTCTCATTAGATGTAGTCGATGAGGAATTATCTGATCACCATCTAATTATTGGTACCGTTAACATACCAAAACGCGTGATACCGACAGTTGTTAAAACCTACAGAAACATAAAAGCAATAATTCTCGAAGACTTTAATGCTGAAGCAGCACAAATGGATTGGAATACTATAGCATGGAGCGAAGACCCAAATCACCAAGTAGATACTTTAAATACATTAATAAACCATTTACTAGATAAATTTGCCCCGTTGCTTACAAAAAAATTATCTAAACCCAGAGCTCCATGGATCACAGAAAGAATACAATTATTAATAAAAGAGAAAAAGAAGGCATTTGCTAATTGGAATAAGAAAAAACAGCCATCAGATTGGGATGAATATAAATTAACTCGAAATAAACTATCAGCTTGTATAAAAAAGGAGAAGCGTAAATTTCTCGAAGATAATGTCAATAAGAGCTGCAAACATACATGGGAAACCCTTAAAAAATTAGATATACATAGTAAAACTTCTTGTCCTCTACCAAATCATTTAGCAAAGCCTGACAAATTAAATGAACACTTTTTAGATTCCATACCAAAGAAGGAAGTTAATCAAGACACCTTAAATTATTACTTGAACAATATACACATGCATGTACAAGAAAAGTTAAGTTTTAAAACTGTAACACCATCGGATATTCAAAAAATATTTAGCTCCTTGAAATCCAATGCAAGTGGGATAGACGGTATCTCATTGCCAATCGTGAAAATGGTTTTACCTTTCTGTTTATATCACCTAACGGGGATTATAAATAACAGTCTTTTAACTGGTACCTATCCTATGCTATGGAAGCAATCATTAGTTACGCCCATACCTAAAATACCAAATCCAAAAATGTTTAGTGACCTAAGGCCGATAAGCATTCTAGTGCGTTCTGTTAGCACCAGAATAGTGCGTTTCCGGCTACCAGCATGAAATTTGGTACACATGTTAACAAATATATAAGGTTCAAAAAACCGTCGGGACCCAAGCTGTATCCGGATTATTTCGGCCGCCATCTTGGAAAATGTCTGCCGAATCCCAGTTTGTCTCTATTAACTCGGAAACGGTAAAAGATATCAAAACTATTTGAGTTACAAAAGTATTACTAGTTATATAAGGAACATGTTTTGTCTGAAACATTTTTTTATAGGATCAAAACCAAAGCGGCCATCTTGGAGTAAATGATGGCACTGTTTTTAGTTTTCCCCAAAAAAGGAGCAACAGCTACATTTCCGATAACCAATGCCTACCACAAGTACTATTATGAACTTCTATATGTTCTACCAATTTTTGGAAACTGGAACACATCCGCCATCTTGGAAAATGGCGGCCGAATCCCAGTTTTCCTCTATTAACTCATAAACGGTAAGAGTTATCAAAAATGTTTAATCTACAAAAGTATTACCAGTTACATTAGGAACATGTTTTGTCTCAACATTTTTTTGTAGGATCAAAACCAATGCGGCCATCTTGGAGTAAATGACGGTATGCCTTCTGTTTTTGGTTTTCCCAAAAATGTTGCAGCAGTGTTGATTTTCTGATAACCAATACCTACGGCATGTATTATTATGAACTTATATACGTTCTACCAACTTTTGGAGAGTGTAACACAGAGCCGCCATTTTGGAAAATGGCGGCTGAAACCCAGGTTCACTCTTATAACTCGGAAACAGTAAAAGATATAAAACAAGTGGTAGTAAAAAAGTGTTAAGCATAACAAGACGGAACATTTTTTGTTTCGAACAAGTAGTGATAAGATGTCGGTTAAAAGGGTTTACAGCTTTAAAAGCTTCAGAAACAGAATAAGCAGGACTTCTCTGTAGAGAGCAATGAATGACGCGTCTAGAGACTTCTGGGAGAGAAAAGGCGAGCTAGGCGTCCCCAACCTAGGGCTGAACCGTTCAGGGCCCGGGGCCCCTACTTTAGGCAGGGACAATCCCCTAAACCCGCCTCATCTTCGCAAGGGTGAAAAGGAATCATGTCTTAAGAAGAAAGTAATAGGAGCACTGTCCATTACTCGTACTCAAAGCAGTGCACTCCAAATTGAAACCGGCCCGGGGTAGAATTGGCCCAGAGTGACTCTGCTAGTCGTAAGAGGCGACAAAAGGAGCCCCTGTCCCCTCCCCCGTTTGGCTTGTCATATCATACATGAGTACAGTGAAGAGCTGTAGTTTCTCAAAATCCTCTTTATCTATTGTGTTTGATGTTGACAATCGAATGAATATACCTGTCATGGGTTCTTGCACCGTCTTCCAGACATTCCACGCTTTTTTTTGCCAACACCGTGAAATGCGGATACTGTATCACAGCCAGTATTTGCATGAAAGAAAGACAGTGCCTCGAACATGTTTGGAGATATGTGTTCCAGGAACCGCGAGAGTGAAAAGTGCCGCCTGTTCTTTCCAACACCATACTCAATCCAAAGATCATGCATACCAAGTTTCTTTAATTCATGGAAGGCAGCAGCAGCAATAAAAATAACATCTGAGTCCACAGTGCTTATCAAAATGTTTTTGTGGCCCGAGAGTAATGCATTTTTCACGTGAACAATTAGTCTGGTGTCCGCTTCTTCATGTGAACATGGGGCAAGATCGTCACTGCTGCTTAAAGGACCTGCAAATGTTACTGAATCTTCGTCAGTACAAACCACTATCTTTCCATCGGTTTCAAGTGAAGAGATGTAAGATGCTAAAAGGTGGAATAGTTGTTTTTTATTGCCATCAACCAGCAAGAACTTACTAAATACTTTAGGTAAGGGTGTTGTTGGTCTGACAACCATCTCTTTTCCAGATCCTCGTTTCATTCATGTGCCAGCTTTAAGGCTACCTGGCAAGTACCTATCAAACACTACGCCTACTCTCTGAAAGTTCAGGAGACGAGATATTATCGCAGGTAAAAACACCTTCGTGCAGTAATCATAAAATTTCTTTGATGTTTTTGCATTCAAAGAATGAACTAGGGCAGCACCATCTATTACAACAGCTTAACAACATGTAACATTGTCGTCGTCATCTGCACTGTTTTGACATTCAGATAGCAAACAGGTGATTACATCAGAGTTTTTGGTGGCCTTTCAGTGCTCACCTTTTCTCTCTCAGAAGTCTCTAGACGCTTCATTCATTGCTCTCTACAGAGAAGTCCTGCTTATTCTGTTTCTGAAGCTTTTAAAGCTGTAAACCTTTTTAACCGACATCTTATCACTACTTGTTCGAAACAAAAAATGTTCCGTCTTGTTATGCTTAACACTTTTTTACTACCACTTGTTTTATATCTTTTACTGTTTCCGAGTTATAAGAGTGAACCTGGGTTTCAGCCGCCATTTTCCAGAATGGCGGCTCTGTGTTACACTCTCCAAAAGTTGGTAGAACGTATATAAGTTCATAATAATACATGCTGTAGGTATTGGTTATCAGAAAATTAACACTGCTGCAACATTTTTGGGAAAACCAAAAACAATAGGCCTACCGTCATTTACTCCAAGATGGCCGCTTTGGTTTTGATCCTACAAAAAAAATGTTGAAACAAAACATGTTACTAATGTTACTGGTAATACTTTGTAGATTAAACATTTTTGATAACTCTTACCGTTTATGAGTTAATAGAGGAAAACTGGGATTCGGCCGCCATTTTCCAAGATGGCGGATCTGTGTTTCACTTTCCAAAAATTGGTAAAACACAAAGAAGTTCATAATAGTACTTGTGTTAGGCATTGGTTATCGGAAATGTAGCTGTTTCCCCTTTTTGGGGAAAACGAAAAACAGTGCCATCATTTACTCCAAGATGGGCGCTTTGGTTTTGATCCTTTAAAAAAATGTTTCAGACAAAACATGTTCCTTATATAACTAGTAATACTTTTGTAATTCAAATATGTTTGATATCTTTTACCGTTTCCGAGTTAATAGAGACAGACTGGGATTCGGGAGACATTTTCCAAGATGGCGGCCGAAATAATGCGGATACAGCTTGGGTCCCGACGGTTTTTTGAACCTTATATATTTGTTAACATGTGTACCAAATTTCATGCTGGTAGCCGGAAACGCAATATTCTGGTGCTATTGTGTTCTAACAGAACGCACTATTCTCCCATTTATGTCTAAAATTCTCGAAAAAATTATATTGAATCAGTTATCGACCCATTGCTACATGAATGATATTATTCCCCCATATCAATCTGGTTTCAGGCCACATTATAGCACTACAACTTCTTTAGCAGCAATCACTGATGATATTTTAAAAGCTAAAGACGAAAAGAAGGCGACAGCAATGATAATGCTTGATTATTCTAAAGCATTTGATACCATCAGCCACGAACTGCTCATGGCAAAGCTCAAATATATAGGTTTAGAACATATTGCATTATCACTTATACAAAGCTTTTTAACAGAGAGAACACAAGCTGTAAAAATAGCCCAACATATTTCTCAGCCGAGAACAGTCAGCAAGGGTACACCCCAGGGAGCAATTTTAAGTCCTCTTTTCTTTTCAATTTACACATCCGACCTATTAAAGAAAATTCAACATTGCAAACCACAGTCATATGCAGATGATTTTCAACTCACTTATTCATTCCATATTAAGGATATAAATGAAGCTCAAATTAAAATAAATTCGGATTTAGAACACATTTATGTCGAGTCTGAGAACCATGCCCTATCTTTAAACCCCATCAAGTCCACTGTACTTTTTTTTAGCCCCTATGCGGCAAACATTACCTTAAATTACGTACCGAAACTTAAGCTCACTATAAATAATGAGACCCTTCCAATAGTAGAGAAAACAAAAAACCTTGGTGTTATCTTTGACAAAAATATGCTATTTGATTCACATATCTCTAAATTGATGCAATCAACGTTCGGTATGCTCAAGCACTTATATCGTTTTAACGCACTCCTCACTACAAATATAAAGACACTTTTAATTAACTCAATGATTTTACCCAAAATAGATTATGCGGATGTAGTATATGGACCGTGTCTTACTCAATATCAGAAGAACAAATTACAATTGGGACAAAACGCTTGTGTTCGTTTCATAAAAAGTATACGAAAATATGACCACATTTCACCTGCTTTTATGTCCCTAAAAATGCTTCGTTTACGGGAAAGACGTGAGCTACACTTAGCATGCTTAGTTCATAAAGTAATCGCTCAAAAGGAACCAACATATTTATTCGATAAAATCCCACTAAGAAGTAATTTGCACTCAGTCAATGTCAGAAGTCGATCGCAATTAGCAGTGTTTCACCACAAAACAAATCATTTCAGAAAAACTTTTACTTACAATGCATCCAAAACATACAATTCATTACCCCAGAATTTTCGCTCCTACAATATTACAAAATTCAAAATTGAAGCAAAAAAGTACCTATTACACAAGTCTGGAATTATGTAGGTAGACTGACCATCTAAGCTGGTTCGTATATCTAGGGCATTTTAATTCAAACATGTTATTAAAATGTTTCTCATGTGATATGTAACATGTTCTTATTTTGTTGTCTGTTTGCACTTTCAATACCGCACGGCATGTGTCTATTAGTTTCAATTATTAATGAATATATATATATAGTGACCTTTTGCCTTTTGCCTTCCTCAGTGTTAGTTCCGATTGAATTAGGCCTAAGTACTTAAATTTAGTTAAGTTTAACTTAAATAATATACATTTATGTAAACTTAAGTGGTAGAGTGTATACCTGAAGACTTTTCTGTCTAGTTATTAAGTATAATATTAGAGTAATGATAATGTTGCTTTAACGCATTTAATATTGTTTAACTTGTAAGTATAGGGTCAATTGGAAGAAAAGTATTTTTATACTTAAATTCGCCCATTTTTCCTATCATATTGTTCTTGTATGTTTGAACTGTGTGTTTAAACTGATTGTACATGTAAAAGAAAAAAGGAAAAATAAAGACACTATTATTATTATTATTACTTGCCGGATGAACTCCCCTCTTTCTCCACATAAGAAGTTGTCTGGAGTGCTACCTCGTTGTCGCGCTGGTCCCGCGTCGACTCGATACGACGTTGTTACTCGTCGACCAACTTACCGGAGACGTATTCGTCATTTAAATCTCTCTCATCCCTCCCCTCCAACGCTGTGACTAGCGTGGAATATGTTTCTGGCAAACTACACAACATAACGGCTACCAGGTCATCATCCTCGACCTTCTTCCTATACCACGCAGTTGCCCCACAACCTCCAATATAGAATTGAGGTGTGCTTGCATAGTGCCTTGGGTGAACCTCATGCCATACAGCTTCCGCATGAGGTACAGCCGGCTCCCGATAGTAGAGCGCTCATGCAACCTTTGCAGTGTTACCCACATGCTCCGTGCCGTCTCAAGCTGTGCGAGGTGTAACAATTGGTCGTCCTCCACAGTGAGACATATGGCTGCAATGGCCTTGCACTCGCGTTTATCCCAGTCATTGGGTTCAGGCTCAGGCTTAAGCTTACTCACTACTTCCCTTAAGCCATCCCTCATGAGCACTACTTTTAATTTTAATTTCCAAAGTTGATAATTAGAATTATTCAACTTTGTGATCACCTGATCACCTGCTTTAGCCATGTCTACTAAAGCCTAGTAGGTCTAGGCCTACTTTCAGGAAATTAAAAAAACTTGTACTTAGTACTCACCACAAGAGCCTCCTAGTTCTTATAATCAGAAACTAATATTATGCGCACTGTAACCGTACTGAAACTGCAAAAACTGCTTTTAAATAACATGTAAAGTTATTTAATTAAACAATTAACTTCATGAGAACAATCTCTACATCTTGTGTAATGGTTGCTATGCAGTTGCTAAGGAGAAACAAAATCAACAAACTAAATAGAATCATTGTTGTCCAAGTGCTTTGCAAATACTTGAAGGCAAAGCCACTTGGATTATTCCAAACCACTTGAAGAGTGATATAGCGCACTTTCTCCAACAATATTCCAAGGTCAAAATGCGTCGACCTTTTTTGTAAGCAAAACGTCCTGGGCTGAAGGACTATATTACATCATTTTTTCTGGAGCAGAATCCTCCAAGTTCCCAAGGCATACAGGTCGTCCCAATGCTATTTCTTACGGGAGATTTTTGCCGATGGGACCTAGCTCGAAAATTACTAACTTTGATATTTTTTCCCGGGTTATGGTGAACCCGATTTTTTTTCATTTAGTCGCTAATTTCATAGCTAATTAGCCTAAGTTAAACATATTTTTTGGTGTAGCGGGTGAGAACCCCTTTAAATAAAACAAGTCTATGCAAACAATTAATAATAATGAAATTATAAGTAACAATAACAACAAAAACAAAACAAACGAGTAACGACTGTACCCTACTTTAAAAAAATCAAGAACAAGAAAAAATAATTGAGAAATTAAATAAAATCAAGTCCAGTGGAAATGCATTATATAAAATCATAAAAATAAAACACGTCTTGTTTCATCTAACCGTCCTCATTGCTGTCCGATGTATCTTCATCGTTATTTCGAACATAATCGATATCATCGTCATCTACTGACACGAGATCATCAACAGGAATGATTTCATCAAGTGAAGTTGCCTTGGGGATTGATCACCCACTTACCACTTTGGTTTGTACTTTCCGTCTTCTAGCACCCACCCATTTCATTAGTGGATTTTAATTTTTGTTGTTGGCTCTACATAACGTTGTGTTATGCGCCAATGGTAGAACTTATGGGTTATGTATAATCATGAATGATTTCATTCACTTACGAAATAAACAAACGTCAACAAATGTCAACTAATACATGTAGTTAAAAACATGTGTGGTTTTGTGCTGCTTTTATATTGATGAAATAAACTGCAAGAACTGCTTTTAAATAACATGTAAAGTTATTTTATTAAACAATTAAACTTTATGAGAACAATCTCTATACATTTTGTGTAATGGTTGCTATGCAGTTTCTAAGGAGAAACAAAATCAACAAACTAAATAGAATCATTGTTGTCCAAGTGCTTTGCAAATACTTGAAGGCAAAGCCACTTGGATTATTCCAAACCACTTGAAGAGTGATATAGCGAACTTTCTCCAACACCCCTTCTCGCTATGTTCACTCGTCGCTAAACACTAGCTGAGCTTGCGAGCCAAAACAATTCAAAAGTTCTTTTGACACGGGCTTCGTAAACATGTCCGCAGTCATGTACTCCGTAGGACAATACTCCACCTCGATGATCCTTTGCTCACGTAGGTCTCTGATTAGATGATGCCTGACATCGATGTGCTTTGTTCTGGCACTGCAACGATCAGACTTGATCAAATGAATGCAGCCTTGGTTGTCCTCGTAAATTGGTGTAGCACCCACAGCTGGTGCTCCGATGTCTTCCAGCAGTTGACGTAGCCATAGCAACTCTTGGCAAGCATGTGCAGCCGCAACATACTCTGCCTCGGTGGACGACAATGCTACGATTGTCTGTTTTCTGCTTGATCATGATACGGTGTTCTCGCCCAGTTGAAAAATGTATCCACTAGTCGATTTCCGGTCAATCTTGTCACCAGCCCAGTCAGCATCCACGTACCCTTGCAGCTCAATCTTGCTTCTTGCTGACATACGCGGTTTGGCATTGATGGTTCCAGTCAGGTAACGCATTACCCGCTTCACCGACATCCAGTCTCGTTCTGTGGGCGACTCCACACGACGACTCAGAAAACTGACTGCTACCGCAATGTCCGGTCTAGACATTGTAGCAATGTACAGAAGTGATCCAATTACTTGACGATACTTCTTGTTATTTGGCAACATGGCACTTGGTTCTTCCACTGCTGATAAATAATTTGTTTCCATTGGCGTGGCCGATGGCTTCGTCTCCAACATTCCTTGCTCTTCTAACAACTGAGCTATCTTGGTTCGTTGGTGGATGAGAAATGAACCGTCTGCGTCTCTCTCGATCTGGATCCCCAAATAGTGAGCTACTTCACCCAAGTCATTGGTCGTAAAGTGCTCGTTTATTTGCGTGCAAATACCCAGCACGACACCTGCAGATTTTCCTGCAACCAGCAGATCATCTACATATATAAGCACGTATGTAGTGCTACCAGAAGCTTCCTTTTTCATAAACAAACATGGATCTGCTTTTCCGGACACGAAACCCAGGCTGGCCAACGCTTCGGTGGCCTTCCTGTTCCATGCACGAGCAGATTGTTTTAGCCCATAAATGCTGGCGCAACACCATATACTCAAGACCAGGTTCCACAAAACCAGGGGGCTGTTCCATATACAGCTCCTCCTCGAGGTCTCCATTTAGATAGGCTGCTTTGACATCAAGGTGCCGTACATGAAGTTGGCGAATGGCCGCCACACTCAGTAGCACACGTACTGTCTCATGCTTGACTACCGGCGCGAACGTCTCGTCGTAGTCCTCCCCATAGCGCTGCGAGAATCCTCTCGCCACTAGCCGCGCTTTGTAAGTGTGTACTTCACCCTTCGCATCCAGTTTTGCCTTGAATACCCACTTTGATGATATGGCTGAACGTCCTGGAGGGAGCTTAGCCAGCTGCCACACTCCACGTTCCATAAGAGATGACATCTCCTCCTCAGCTGCCGACACCCAGATCTTCTTTTCACGTTCAGGTAACTCCATTACTTGTTTCCACGACGAAGGCTCACGAACTTGTTCCACTTTGACCTTGTAGGAAAGCTTCCTTGGTGGAATCCCTTTGTTTTGTCTCTGTGATCGACGTGGTCGTGGAAGAACAATCTGCTGATCGCCGGCTGTTACTTCTGTTGCTGTAAGCTCTTGCCGAGTCAACTCAGTGACCTTCTCTGAGTCTACCTCAGTGTCTTCATGAACGCTGACGAAGTTTTCATCCGCCACCCCTTCTGGCCGAAAACTAATTTCACAGTTTTCTTTAATAATGTGTGGGTCGTCCTTCTCGATGATGCGTACTGAACGACTTATCCATATCTTGTTGGTGTTTGGATCCAACAGACGATAACCTTTAGTGGCAGTATGATAACCAATGAGCACGCCCAGGATGGCCTTGTCATCCCATTTCTTGCGTTTTTGTTTTGGGACAAGCGAATATACTTTGGACGCAAAAACTCTGATGTGACTTATGTCGGGCTTGATACCATCCCAAAGTTCGCTTGGTGTCTTGTCTACACTTCGGCTCGGTAGACGATTTTGAAGGTACGCCGCCGCGCACACTGCTTCTCCCCAAAATCTCTCAGCAAGTCCAGCATCCAATAACATGCATTTTGCCATTTCAACTAAAGAGCAATTCTTTCTTTCTGCCACACTATTTTGCTGAGGAGTGTACCGTACCGTAAACTGGTGCTGAATTCCCTCATTTTTTAAGAAATTCTTCAATTTCTTGTTGACGTACTCTTTTCCATTCCATTCCATTCCATTCCAAAGATAGTGGGCCTGTGTCCGTACTTAGTACGAACCATAGCAACGTACTCTTTCACAACATCTGCTGCTTCATCCTTGAACTTCAGCAGACGAACGAACGAGAAACGTGAGTAATCGTCAACAAACGTAATCATGTACCGATTACCGCTCGGCGTTGTGGTAGGCATTGGTCCACAGACGTCGCTATGCACTAATTCACTTGGCCTGGTGGCTCTGGTCCAGTGGCGTGCCGTCCATGGAAGCAATGGAAGCATTGCTTCCATTTTATTTTTAACTAAATTACCTATGTATACCCTCAATGCTGGCTAACAATATCGCTTACCAGTAACACTAAAATAGAATTAATGAACCAAAGTTAACTACCCGAATTATGCGAAATAACTGACAGCGTAATGAAAAATCCTTGTACCATATTCTACGAGTTTGAATTCGAGCGCCAGGCCTTCGCTGTGGGCCAAGCGACGAGGGTGGCCGAGGGTTGACGAAGAAAAGCCGAGTGGAAGCAATGCCTCGGATTGCCTCCACCCAGCACCTGTAAGCCAGACTGTTCCGAGAGACACGTGGGTTTGAAAGTTGTTCGTGTTTTTACCTCTTTAGTCTTTATAACCGTAAAACTGTTTCGTTTATTTTCTAAATTCATTCAGTGTGAGAAAGAATGCGATTCTACATTGATTAGTTGATTATTTGAGTATAATTGTAGTGTGTGACAAATGTTTGGTGTGGTGTGTTGTTCATCTACGCGCGAATAAGCAATATGAAGGATTGCTTCCGAGTCTGCGGGCTCGATCGGATCGCTTGCTGTGGGCCAAGGATCTAGGTCTAGCGCGGATGTGGAGGATCTAGGTCTAGCGCGAATGTGCACTCCTTTCTGAATTTGTACTATCAACTTTCAATAACCATGAATATGATTGAATGTTATGTAATCGATGAATTATTTGCGCACCCATTTAGCACTCGATCTTTTCAAGAAAAATGTGCAATTATTGAGAGTGGCCGACCAACATCAGCTCTGCCAAATCTCAATTCAAAAACCAAAAAATGCACTCGGCATTTTAGCACTGATATTTTATAATGGATCAGATTTTTGTTCGTAAATTTCTAATGGTAAATTGCCTAAAACTCGTTAAAAGGCTCGTACGGCAATCACGATAATCCAAAAAAATCCGGGGCTATGCGCCCCGGACCCGCATTGACTGGGGGGCCTTCCCCCCAGACCCCCCATGCATGTATTAGGTGGGGGGTCTCACAAGTGCCATTGCCCAGGGATTACTTAAAAAAGTAGTTGCTTCCCCCATTAGAAAAGTCACGGCACGCCACTGCTCTGGTCTCGCTAGTTGGGAATGGCGGTTCAGCTTACTTCCCCTTAATGCAGCATTCACAGTCCACCTGTGCATCACATTTGCCAATGTGGATGCCTAGGGCTAGTCCCTCTGTCAACAGCTTCTTAATCACAGCTGGGTCCCGATGACCCAAGCGACGATGCCATCGGTGCATGCACTCTTCACTGCGTGCACTCAACGCTGCTTCGTTACCTGTCTTGCACTTCAGCCTAAATAGTGTCCCGTCCAGTTCAGCTATTGCTATTGCGGCCGTCTTGTAGATTATCTTACACTTGGCGCCCTCGAACGTCACCTTTTACCCACTACGAGTTGCACATTGAACCGATAACAGCCCGCCATCAAGTTCCGGAACGTACAGAACATTTGTTCCACCTTACCTTTTGGCAAGTTGCACGTCAACCAACCGCTACCAATGCCTTCTCCAGAGATCGTAGAGCTGTCTGCTAGGTAAACCGGGGTCTTTACATCTTGCAACGCTGTGAAAAACTGTTTGCTACTTGTCATGTGGCTCGTAGCTCCAGAGTCAACATACCAGTAGTAACCCTTACCTTGATGCCTGTGTGCAGTATTTGATACGGCAAAGGAGTGCTGCGGTGCAGCGCTGCTGCCAACATCCTGGCTGCCCACCGTGCAGTTAGAGCCTTCTCCTTAGTTTTGCTTTTGTGGGTTTTATATTTATAACAGTCAGCCTTCGGATGGCTTTTCTTTTTACAAAAGAAACACTGGCGTTCCTCCTTAGGCTTAGGCCTTTCTGACTTGCCGGATGAACTCCCCTCTTTCTGCGCGTAAGAAGTTGTCTGGAGTGCTACCTCGTTGTCGCGCTGGTCCCGCGTCGACTCGATACGTCGTTGGTACTCGTCGACCAACTTACCGGAGACGTATTCGATATTTAAATCTCTCTCATCCCTCCCCTCCAACGCTGTGACTAGCGTGGAATACGATTCTGGCAAACTACACAACATAACGGCTACCAGGTCATCATCTTCGACCTTCTTCCTATACCACGCAGTTGACCCACAACCTCTAACATAGAATTGAGGTGTGCCTGCATGGTGCTTTGGGTGAACCTCATGCCATACAGCTTCCGCATGAGGTACAGCCGGCTCCCGATAGTAGAGCGCTCATGCAACCTTTGCAGTGTTATCCACATGCTCCGTGCCGTCTCAAGCTGTGCGAGGTGTAACAATTGGTCGTCCTCCACAGTGAGACATATGGCTGCAATGGCCTTGCACTCGCGTTTATCCCAGTCATTGGGTTTAGGCTCAGGCTTAAGCTGACTCACCACTTCCCATAAGCCATCCCTCATGAGCACTACTTTTAATTTTAATTTCCAATGTTGATAATTAGAATTATTCAACTTTGTGATCACCTGATCACCTGCTTTAGCCATGTCTACTAGAGCCTAGTAGGTCTAGGCCTACTTTCAGGAAATTATAAAACTTGTACTTTTTAGGCTACTCACCACAAGAGCCTCCTAGTTTTTATAACCAGAAACTAGTATTATGCGCACTGTAACCGTACTGGGCACATAACCTGATGAAATAAACTGCAAGAACTGTTTTTAAATAACATGGAAAGTTATTTTATTAAACAATTAAACTTCATGAGAACAATCTCTACATCTTGTGTAATGGTTGCTATGCAGTTGCTAAGGAGAAACAAAATCAACAAACTAAATAGAATCATTGTTGTCCAAGTGCTTTGCAAATACTTGAAGGCAAAGCCACTTGGATTATTCCAATCCACTTGAAGAGTGATATAGCGCACTTTCTCCAACATTATAATAGGGAAGTCTCCTCAAAAATAAATATTCCTCAAAGTACCTAAAAATGGAAGATCATTATCTAAAAATACGGGCGTATAATTTTTATATCTGAGAAGCGTATATTTCCAATTCGTTTAGCATTTTAAGTTTGAAATTTTGAACTTCCCGTTCCGTAATTGAAAAACGGCTCTTGACGTCATATCTCATGTAAACAACTGCCTCCTTGAAGTATTCTTAATTGAGTTGGATATTTTACAATATCAAGGATGCAGTGACTTTACAACAATGCCTTTTATACCACTGCTTATTTCAGAAAATACATTTTGAAACAGTATTTACCAAAACGTGTTTAAAATAATGCAATTATTTAAGATATTGTTGTTAATTCATGTTGAGAAGTGTTCATTTACTAACTAGAAATAAACGTTGGTTCAGTTAAAGTCTTATGAGAGCAATAATCTACTAAAGGGTGGGATTTCAGTACTATTTGTATGATATAAAATTATTGTTTACTGACATATGACGTCAGAACCTTTTAATCACGAGCAAGATGGCGCAGGTTCGTTTCGAGCCGAAACCAATTAGTGCCCGTTTATTTTAACTTGAGGTAACCAGTAAACAAATAAAAAAAATGCGTGAGACTTCCCTATTAGTAGTAATCATACCTACCTGATAAGATTGCTCCATTCTTCGAAATGTTTCAAGATATCATTCAGTCACAAACAACCACTGGACGTGACTCAGGTCATTTTTTATCAGGTCCAACAACAGCTTTTCCTTGCGATTGAATGCACATGCGCACATGTGCCTTTATAGAAGTGCTATAGTCCGGAACAACAAAGCTTTGGTTCCAAAAATACCACAGACACTCCGAATGTGAAGGCTCGTGACCCGGCAAAATTGTGTTCACATAAAAATGTAAATCATGCGGAATATAGTGCAGAATATTTGAGCTTTTGTTGTAGGAAATGCTATAACATACCATAAACTGGAGATTTTGTGTATGCAACAACAAATTTGGAAATTTTATGGATATATTTAAAAGAATACACATGCGAAATCAATTTTTTTTTTAAAAAAAAAAGGACGTCCGATAGTAATACATTAACGCTCCCTTTAATGTCCCGTCTGACTCTTCGAATTTCTATTTTGGACACACGTCTCTAGAAATGGGGCTTACTCCATCCATGAAACAAATGGCATTTTTGGGACAATTTCGACTGCGTCTGGCCCGGACAATAACCCGAATTATCTTTGAAATGTATGATATTCACCTCTAGGGGTATCTAAGGATATGTTTTGGGTGTTAAAACGCATGCATATTTGAAAATAAAAAGTTACTCTTATTTAGTAAAATGGCGTCTGATCGCTAAACGCCCCCTAATATCCCGTCTTACTCTTTGAATTCATATTTTGGACACTTATCTCTAGAGAATTGCGTATGTTCCATCCATGTACCTTATGAGGGGAACTTTGGCCTTTTTGGGGCCATTTTGGGGGCGTCTGGAGAGGACAATAGCCCAAAGTTTCTTTGAAATGTATTTTTTTTCTACGTCTCGAGACATTTCCGGATATGTTTTGAGTGTTAAGCGCATGCACGTGTGAAAATAAAAAATTGCCCTTTTTGGGTAAAATTGCGTCTGATCGGTAAACGCCCCCTAATATCCCGTCTTACTCTTCGAATTCCTATTTTGGACACTTATCTCTACAGAATGGCGTTTATTCCATCCATGTACCTTATGAGGGGAACCTTGGCCTTTTTGGGGCCATTTTGGGGGCGTCTGGCGAGGACAATAGCCCAAAGTTTCTTTGAAATGTATGTTTTTCTACGTCTCGAGACATTTCCGGATATGTTTTGAGTGTTAAAATGCGTGCATGTGTGAAAATAAAAATGCCCCTTATTTGGGTAAAATGGCGTCTGATCGGTAAACGCCCCCTAATATCCCGTCTTACTCTTCGAATCCCTATTTGGGACACTTATCTCTACAGAATGGCGTTTATTCCATCCATGTACCTTATGAGGGGAACCTTGGCCTTTTTGGGCCCCTTTTGAGGGCGGCTGACTTGGGTAAAGCCCCCACTCAGCCCGTCTGACTCAGTATTTTCTATTTGTACTAACATTTTCGTTCCATTTGCCGTCAAGACCTATCATGTACCTTATGAGGGGAACTTGGGCCTTTTTTCACCTTTTTTGGCTCCCTGAGGGGCCTAAAAGCCCCCATGTTGAGGAGTAAGACGCGCGTTTTGTTAGTAGAGTGGTTTTTCCGCTCCTATTCCAATAGTCAAAACATATGTACCTTATGAGGGGAGCTTTTATGTTGCTGGCTCTCCTTCTATAACGTTGTGTGTGGATGAGGGTAGCACAGTATATGGAGCTCCTTATACTGTGGGGGTACTGGGTAGGCGGGTGTATGATACGGGGATTTAAAATAGTGTCTCCACTGGGCCTTCACAAACCGTAGTCACACTACAACCGTCACTACGTTTAACAGCGCCCGGCCGCACACGTGCATTCTCGTGGCGTGATCTTTGAACGCGTGTAGCTCAGCGCAAAAAATATTCTAGTAATTCAAAAAAAATACGAGAGCGCTGTCGATTTTCACCTGCCTTCTCCTTTAATCCTTAGACCAGTTTACGGCAAGGTCTAGTTAGGTCGTCGCAAGGGAACCAAAATCGCCATTTCGGATCCCACTAAAAAAAACTGCTATAACAATTAAATATCCGTTGAAGATCATGTAACACAATACTTAAAACACCTAAAAGAGAAATGTTGATAGAATATAATGATTGAAGATGATAAAATATGATGATTTTTCCTTTTTGGGAGGTAATTCTATTTGACAGATCACTTCATTTGTTTTCTTTCACATTTCTCCCATTTGAATAACATGTGATTTTTAACATTGTGGAACCATAGATATAAATATATATATATAGATATGTATAGATATAGATATATATCTATCATTGACTAAACAGGTGTTTAATCATGTATCTATGGTGGAACGGACTGCGACGACCTCAAGGTCTGGTTTATGGAACACACACAGGACCCCTATTCTATAAAACTCCCGAAATGGATTCGGGCCGAAATGGAAACAATTGAGAAAAAATAACAATACTAATTGGAAATTATTGTGTCAGTTATATTGTTGTGGAACTGCAATTGTTTCCATTTCGGCCAAAATTGTTGTAATTTCCGACCGAATCCATTTCGGTGGAGTTATAGAATAAGGGTCCAGGCCACTAGCGCGCAGATCGACAGACCTTGTATGGAACGTACCCGTCGAGAAGGCTGTGGCAAATACCTTAATACAATGATTTTCAACATCTATAGGGTACATTCCGAAACCTCCTGAAAATGATGGGGTTCCAGCATCAGCTAGCACGTCCCAGCGTCACATTTTGTCAAGTGTTTCGGAACGCCTACAAGCGAAAAGATGGAGGAAATACGCGCTAAAAATGTGTAATGAAATTAAAAAAATAATATTCTATTCGTTTCCCAATAATAACGAATACATCATGAAAGATAATAAAATCCTGCAACACGTGGTATAAATAACGGTCAAATTATATAATTCCTGACAATTTGACGAGCTTTTAAATTATTGCATTTTGAAAACGCCGCCATGATTTGTGAATGCTGGCAGATGCCCTCGCTCGAACGGCTGGCGTTTTCATGATGCTGAATATGCTGCCGCAGGAAGTTACGGAACGCCCAGCCTATGATATTCAGGAGGTTACGGAACGGCCTTAGCACGGAAATGGCATATTCAGCTAGTTTCGGAACGTACCCATAGTAGGCTAGATCGCCAGTCCCCCAACCTTCCACTCAGTAGCAAGCGTAGCGATTTGAAGCCATCTTGATATTGGCAATTAATTTGGACCTTTTAGTACTGCTAGCGGTGCCAATGGCAGAAAGTCGCATTAGAAACTCCGATCCCTGCCTGTGGTATTTGCCACTTTCAAGATGACATCAAAGTGCTACGCCTGCTGCTGCTAGCCTAGCGATCTAGCCTATGTTGAAAATCATTGCCTTCATAGGAATAGCTTCGCTATTAATACGATCGACTGGTACCATTTAACATGGAAGGTGGCGGCGACACATTTTGCAGCGCTCTGGGCGGCGCGGAGTGACCCTAAACCCGCGAATTCAACTCTGCTGCTCAGAGAGCTAGCATTTTCAGATAAGGTTTCATCAAATACTTACATACTAATACTGATTGTAAAATTATTTAAACCGTTCATAACGATCCTTTTTGTTTCAGTAATGCATATCATGTTCTACAATCTCGTACAATATTGTTGAAATGTTATTGTTATGCCACAGCCCTCTATGATGTAATTGGGGTTTGTTCAAGGTCCACTAGATCACAATTGTAGGAGTAAATCCAGTAGGCCTTGGTGTTTGTTAATATAAACTTTGTTTATAATATGTATCCATGGAAACAGTTGCTGTCAACCATTCAGTCAATGTGGTCTTGCTTTATTTTCTCTACCAGTGTCTAATAAATCATATTCTATTCCACCTGTATAATCTCAATAGGTTATGGGCCCAGGTAATGCAAAGAATTGATTTATAGTGATCTTTAAGCAAAAACTGTTTAATAATTGTGGTCAATATGGCAGTGAATATATTGCAAGTTGAGAGGTTGGAAGGAGCAACCAATTTCAGTGCATGGAAATTTGGTATGAAGATGCAGCTTATACGGGAGAAATTGTGGAGATTTATTGAAGGTAACTTAAATCTTTCTTCAGAAGATGAGATCGCATTAGACCAGCGTGCACTTGCAACTGTTTGTTTGGGTTTAAAGCCACATCTGTACATACATGTAAACTCATGTAAAACAGCCCGTGAAGCATGGTTAAAATTAGAGTCTGCTTTCGAGGATCGAGGACTAGTGCGAAAAATTCACCTACGTCGAAAGCTGAACAGTATTACATACAAAAACTGTATTAATATGGAGGATTACCTCAACCAAATGATGACTATTGCTCAGCAGTTAAGTGCAATAAATGCAGCGGTGACTGATGACGAGTTGGCTATAATTATCCTATCCAACTTGCCAGACTCATTTGACCCACTTGTGATTACACTTGAAAATTGTGGCCAGGAACTGAACACTGATGTCGTCCGAGCTAAATTGCTACAAGAAGAAACAAGACGTCAACGAGGTGAGTCCATTCCTGATGAATCTGCTCTAGCTACAAAGCCATTTAAGAAGTTTAAATGCTACAATTGTGGTAAAGTTGGACATTATGCTAAAGATTGTAGGTCACATCCAAAACAAAGCCCGAAAGGTGACAAACAAGACAAAAAGGATAAGCCTAAATCCACAGTTCTTTGCGCAACGGTTAATCGAAATGGACACAATGCTGAAGACTGGTGCGTTGACTCAGGAGCGACTAAGCACATGTCAAATAAAATTGAATGGTTTGATACAATCCGAGATGGTCAAGAAACATCATTATGTATGGCTGATGGTACGACCGCTCCATCTACAGGAAATGGTGATGTCGCTGTAACAATTTCGGTTAATGGATCAATACAAGAAGCATCAATCAAGGATGTACTATATGCTCCAACGCTCAAAACTAATCTTTTGTCGGTGGGTAAACTCACAGATAAGGACTACAAGGTTGTGTTTACCAAACATAAATGCCAGATCCATAATGAAGAAGGAAACGTCATAGCCACCGCGAGTAAAACTGGAGGGTTGTATAAGCTAGACACTCCGGAGACTAACGGTGCCATGGTAAACATTGCTGCTGTGGGGGCCACAAACCGTGAGTACATGTTGTGGCACAGACGCCTCGCTCACCTCAGTCCTGGTGGAATGAAGCGATTAGCAGATGGTATGGCCACTGGCATAGTGATGGGACAGCCTCCTACTTCACCTTGTATAGGCTGTGCTGTGGGAAAGCAGCATCGTACCCCGTTTCCAAAAGGTAAGGCAGAACGAGCTCAAGAAAAGCTAGGCATTGTTCACTCAGACCTGTGTGGACCAATGAGCGAAGAATCCATTGGTGGAGGAAGATATTTCTTAACATTTATTGACGACAAGACAAGATGGACCAAGTGTTACATTTTGAAGGAGAAGAGTGAAACTTACGAACGCTTCATCGAGTATCAGGCAGAAGTTGAGAACCAGAGCGGTATGAAGATCAAGATTCTGCGTTCAGACAATGGCCGTGAGTACATTAATAAATCACTATTAGGCCATTTAAGAAAATGTGGGATACGTTCTCAGACTACTGTACCACGGAACCCAGAACAAAATGGGGTTGCCGAGCGGGCAAACAGAACGATAGTAGAGAAGGTGCGATGCATGCTTGAGGAAGCTAAACTACCTAAACGCTTCTGGGCTGAGGCAGTAAACACTGCAACCTACTTAAAGAATAGAGCACCAACAGTTGCCGTGGATAGCATTACACCGGAAGAAGCGTGGACTGGGAAGAAACCGGACCTTGCTCACCTAAGGACTTTTGGCTGCAAAGCGTATGCTCACATTCCAAAAGAAAACCGAACAAAGCTTGACGCTAAATCGTCGGAGCATATCTTTGTTGGGTACTCCGAAACCAGCAAGGGCTATCGATTGGTCAATTTTAAATCAAGAAAACTGACTATATCGAGAGATGTGATCTTCTTGGAAGATAATCAACTAGAAGCGGAAGACAACGTGGTTGATGGTGGAAGTGGGAGCATAATCGTCTACTCGCGAGTCAATAACGAAGATGATGCAAATGTAAATGAAGAAGATAACAATGCAGAAGTTACTGAGGAGGATGGTGTTTTTGACATCGAGAATGAACAAGAAGCCGTCTTCGAGCCAAGACGTTCACAACGGAACAGACGTCTGACAAGAATTCTTAGTGATGAGTACGTACATCTCATCGCAGACGAGCCCGAGAACCTGCAAGAAGCATTCAGTGGGAGCGAGGCTACACAATGGCAAAAGGCAGCTGACGAAGAGATGAAATCAATTGAACATAATGAGACTTGGGACCTCGTAAACTTACCAGAGGGAGCCAAAGCTATAAAATGCAAATGGGTCTTTAAACGAAAGGTCGATGCTGAAGGGAACGTGAGCCGATATAAAGCCAGGCTAGTGGCTAAAGGATACACGCAGAGAAAGGGAATAGATTACGGTGAAACCTTTTCACCGGTCGTACGTTTCGACACCTTAAGGACAGTTCTCGCATTGGCAGCTGAGAATGACCTGGAGGTTCATCAACTAGATGTAAATACTGCATTTCTTCATGGTGAACTTTCTGATACCATTTATATGGAACAACCGGAGGGCTACATTGACCCCAAAAATGAGCAAAAGGTGTGTAAACTAAAGAAATGCTTGTATGGACTCAAACAATCGAGCCGTATATGGTATGAAAAACTTGATACCGAGTTACGTAATATTGGGCTCAAACGAAGCACAGCTGATCCATGCCTATACCATGGTACAATAAGAAATGCAAAAATCATTGTGTGTGTTTACGTTGACGATCTTATAGTGTCATCGGAAAGCATAAACGAAATAAATCAGCTAAAGAAACAACTAGCGGCCAAGTTCAAGATGAAAGACATGGGACCTATTCACCACTGTCTTGGAATTAAAATAACAAGGGACAAAGACGCGGGAACGATTGAACAACAATATCTTGAAGAGATTCAACATGTCTGAAGCAAAGCCAGTATCTACCCACAGGAGAAATGATCGCAGACACTATGACCAAGAGCCAAGAGCTTACCCCCTGCAAAGCATGGATGGTGTGTGAAAAATCTGGGACTCTTGTGAAGATATGTTTATTGTTTAGGGCTATGGCAAGTGGGAGTGTTGAAATGTTATTGTTATGCCACAGCCCTCTATGATGTAATTGGGGTTTGTTCAAGGTCCACTAGATCACAATTGTAGGAGTAAATCCAGTAGGCCTTGGTGTTTGTTAATATAAACTTTGTTTATAATATGTATCCATGGAAAAAGTTGCTATCAAACCATTCAGTCAATGTGGTCTTGCTTTATTTTCTCTACCAGTGTCTAATAAATCATATTCTATTCCACCTGTATAATCTCAATAAATATGATATGTAACTTTGTTATGGAAGTACGACGTTCCTTACAACTAGGTACCTATTCACAGCATGATCATATTACGTTTTCTTGAGTCTCTGTGAATAGCAGAGATTGGCAGTACTCTTGTCTAACAAATAAATATTAGTTGGCCAAATTATATGCCGGCCAGCGGCCACAAACTTCAAAACAACATGAAGAAGAACGTGCGTAGAAACAGCTGCCAGAGGTTCGGACACGCGGCCGCCTTCTGCGACCATAATCCAAGGTGCTACAAGTGCGCCGGCCCCCACCAGGGCCAGACGTGCCCAAAGCCGCGCGACCAGCCGGCCACTTGTGCCAACTGCTCTGGGCCGCACCCCTCGTGCTCCCGGGCGTGCCCCCATTACGCCCGAGCTCTCGAACGTCAGCGCGGGTCCGGCGCCCAGCGCCCCTCCGCCCCCGCTGCCGCCCCCTCCCGCCCCCGGCCTGCTGGCTCGTCAACACGACGCGCTGGGTTCTCATATCGAGACGCTGCCTTCCCGGCGCTGCCCGTCGCAGGGCCCCCAACGATCCTCGGTGCTCCGTCTCCGGCTCCGCCCCCGGCCTCCACCCCGGTCTGCCCCACGGCCCCCCAGGCCCCGCCCACCCACGCCGCAGAGACGGGTGATTCCCCCTGGGGGGTGGTGATCTCCTTCGCGCAGGCGATTGCTCGCCTTCTCCCGACCGACCACGCAGTCTACCACATGGCGGGCATGCTTCAGGCCCTTGCACAACACCAACTCATCAGCCATGCCCCCTAGACAGGGACCTGGCCTCCGCATCGTTGCCTGGAATGCCAATGGAGGTGTTAAGGCAAAAACTCCGGAACTCCTACTCTTCATGCGCGAGCACGGGGCCTCCATTGCCCTCCTCTCCGAGACCCATCTTCACCCGGGCATTGTTTGGAAGGTGGCCAATCATGTGGTCTACCGCACCAACCGACCTGGGGCGCAGCGTCACTGCGGCGGGGGGACGGCGATCCTGGTCGACTCTCGGGTCCAACACGTTGCGGTGCCGGTCCCACCGCTGCGCCACGTCGAGGCAACCGCCATCGAAGTTCGCCACCCTAGTGGCCCTCTCCGCCTCTTCTCGGTCTACAGACCTCCGTCTGGGACGCTCACGGACGGGGACCTCACTGCCCTGACTTCCAGCCCTACCCCTACCATCGTGGCGGGCGATCTCAACGCCAAGCACCCATCGTGGCACTCCGCGGTCTCCAACCGGCGAGGTGACGCCCTCTTCGCCCACGCCCAACTACACGACTACGTGGTGGCTGGCCCCCTTGACCCTACGCACTTTATTTTTGTGCCGCCCCACACGCCTGATGTCCTGGACGTTGTCCTCCTTTCCCGTGTCCGCTGCTCATACGACGTCGCGTCGGTCCCTGCGCTGACCTCTGACCACAACCCCCTCCTCATCCGCGTCGGAGACAAACTTCTCACGTCACCCCCTCGGACCTTCTTTGATTTTAAGGCGGCAAACTGGAGTGCCTTCACCTCCTCGGTCCAGGCCGCGCTCCCGTCCGACCCATCCCCCCTTCCCACGGCAGCGGCGGTTGACTCGGCCCTCCACAGCCTCACAGTCGCCATCCATCGTGGCGTCGAGACGGCCGTGCCCACGCGCACGGCCAAACGGGTGACGATCTTCGATCTGCCGGTTCGCCTGCAACGTGCGGTCGCTGCCAAAAATGCCCTTCGCCGCCGTTAGCAGCGCTCGCGCACTCCCGATCTCCGCCGGGCGCTCAACAGGGCCTGCTCGCAGCTACGACTTGACATTTCCGCGTATCGTGCCGACAAATGGGATGGCGCTGTGGCCGACCTTTCCTTCGAGAGAAACTCTGTCTGGCGGATGGCGCGCACCCTGCAGCGCCAGCCCCACCCCGATCCGCCCATCGCGGGCCGCCGTGGGCTTAATGCGGACCTGACGAGAAAGCCACCGCGCTCGCCGACGCTCTGGAGGACTCCTTCCAGCCTAACTGCCCCACCGCGGATTCCCCACCCATCGCTGACGCCGTCGCGTCCCACATTGGGGCGCTCCCGGCCCCGTGCGCCGTCCCTGCTGGCGCACTGTGCACCTTGGCGGAGATGGCGGCTATCGCGCGAGAACTTCCGCCCCGCAAGGCTCCGGGACCGGACCGCGTCACGGGGCAAATGATCACTGCCTTGCCTGACAACGCCGCCCACCTCCTCCTCGCCATCTTCAACGCCTGCCTCCGCCTGCAGCATTTCCCGGCGGAGTGGAAGGTTGCGAAGGTCATCACCTTCCTCAAGCCGGGAAAGTCCCCCCGAGACCCGGGCAACTACCGCCCTATCAGCCTTCTCTCCATTCTCTCGAACATGTTCGAGAGGGTGATACTTGCCCGGCTCCAACGTCACGCTTCCGCGCGGGCCACTCCGCTGTCCACCAGGTCGCCCGCGTCGTTGCAACGATCCGCGCAGCGTGGGCTGAACAACAGGTGGCTGTCGGTGTTTTCCTCGATGTCTCCAAGGCATTCAACCGCGTCTGGCACGAGGGCCTCCTCCACAAACTCATCGCCTTGGACTTCCCGGACTACCTGGTGCGGCTCACGCACTCTTACCTCCACCGCCGCTCCTTCTTCGTTCAGCGGGGGGATCCACCTCCTCCGCGCGGCCCATCGGGGCTGGGGTGCCCCAGGGCTCCGTTCTGGCGCCCTTCTACTTCAATGTCTACACTCATGATTTCCCGCCACCTCCCCCTGGTGTCACCTACTTCTTCTTCGCGGATGACGTCTCGGCGGTAGCCACCGCCTCCCTTCCCGAAGTGGCCGTTGCGCGTGGTCAAGCTGCTCTCGACGGCGCTGCGGACTGGTACACCTTGTGGCGCATGGGCCTCAACGCCTCCAAGACATGCGCTACCCTATTCCACCGCTCCCATGGGCCGGAGCCGGCACCGTTCCACCTCCACGGCGAGGACGTCATCTGGTCTAGCGTCTCCAAGTGCCTCGGTGTCCTGCTCGATCGCCGCCTCACCTTCGGGCCGCACGTCGCCGCCGCCGTCGCCAAGGGGACGGGCAAGTTGGCCTCCCTGTATCCGCTCCTCCGCAGCGCCTCGATGTCACCAGCGACGAAACTGCGCCTCTACACGTCCGTTGTGCGGCCTGCACTTACTTACGCTTCCCCCGTGTGGTCCTCTTGTGCCCAGTCGCACATCCGAAGGCTGCAAGTCCTCCAAAACAAGGTACTCCGCCTTGTTGCGGAGGTCCCGCGGTCCACTCGAATGGCCGACGTGCACAATGACCTGGGCGTCCCCTTGGTGGGAGACTACCTCACTACTCTTGCGTCCTCCTTCTTCGCCCGCCTCGCCGATAGTGGCAACCCACTTATTCGCGCCCTCGCTGCAGCGTCAGCTCCGCCTCCCGCCCCGCGCCGGCCCGACTACCCGCCTCCAATCGAGCCACCCGCGAAGAGGGCGCGGGTGCGTGCTGCCTCTCCGCTGCCGCCGACCACGGGACCCCGGGATATCCCGCCACCCGCCGTCGCCACGTCTCCTCTGCCGGGGGCGCTCGCCCGATAACGAAGGCCTCGGCTCGCCCCGCCGCGGGTCCCCTGTGCTTCTTCGTCGGTTCCGCCGCGCATGTAAGGCCGCGACCGGCGTCCCCCATCCGCGTCGGCGCGGACATTAACATTAATTTTCTGTAAATAGCTGCTAGCTACGATAAACACATATCTATCTATCTACATGTGCGCGTGTGCGTTCGTGTGACTTGAAGCCAGCGCCAAAAGTGCGCCTCGCTAGTTGACTCTTGGCGCGCGCCCGGTGACCAGTGTGCGAACTAACCGACCATCCTGCGGTCTTGTCAGTCGCCTCGTATTTTCGCAACTCCTAGTTGCCTTCGCCCTATTAGCCGCTTCTAATAACACTCGCAATTTTAGGTGGATTATTGACACTTCGTGTCAGGCACCGACGCATTCAAGGGGTGCGCCTCAGATCGCACGCAAACCCCCCACCTAGATGCTTTGTTGTTGTTGTTGAATCAGCTGTTGGGGATGAGGAGCATGGAAATAAACAAAGCAGAGCAGAGGTTCTACTTCGACAACAAATGTTAATTCGTATGTACACTAATGAGAAGATGATCTAGTAATAGGCGTACATTATGGTTTTAATAAAACAAAGAATAAATTGCTAGCAAAGGAAAACATCAGATCAAGGAAGGCAGGGCAAAATTGTCTTCCTGTAGGCCTAGGCCTACCATGGGCTTATTACTGCCTGCCCTATACTAGTTGTGGAATTTCGATAAAATTTTGGTGAGTTAAAGGGATAGTCGGGTGAAAAACTAAAGAACTACCATTTGTAGATGTCCACCTTTAAATATAAAAAAACATGACTAAAAGATACCATACTTTAAATGCAGGCGGTTAAAAAATTAAAGAAAACGCGATTATTTGGTTTGGTGCTACCAAGTAGCACCGAGCAACTTTTCTCATGGTAATTCCCATATAAAAAAAATGTTGCCTTGAGAAAGTAAAGCCACCGCTAAAATAGGGCACTGATCAAAAATCGATCAGGAGGTTTAATGTGCATCGTTTCTCTACCGATAACATGCTTCTTAGTACGAACGTTTACTTCTACAAAATACCCTGCAATTAATTTTTTTGTGACATGATGTGTAGCAAAAGTTGCAATCTGTTTTGAGCGGTACTGTCCGCAGTCGCCGAGCGTTTCGCGGAGCGCGGGCTGGTCTCGTATAACACAATGAGTCCTCTGTCTATCGGGAAGGCGCCAGCGACCTCAGAACCGATACAGTTACACTACGCATTAGAAGAAAAATGCAGCAAGAGCTGCCGAAGGGAATCTAGTAGAATAGCTAATTGTTCACTATTTTTTTTCTTGCATTGAAGCAACCTATATCAATTGTATTTTACACATAACTGAATTTCATGGACTAATGACTAATTGGTGATTTTTTAGTTCTTCATCTGACTATTCCTTTAAGTGTATGCTCGCCCGCTAAGGTTTCTGAATGATAACCCCCCCCCCCAACCCCTACCCCCACTGAGACACCAACATGCAATAATGCTTTTCTAAACCATTCATCCGACTGCGATACAATTTTGGTGAGTTAGAGTCAAGGTCCACTAGATCGCTTGTAGCGCGTCGCAATTACTCCGCTAGGAGTAAATCCAGTAGACCTTGAGTTAGAGTATGCACGCCCGCTAAAGTTTCTGAATGATTACAACCCCCCTCACCCCCCCCCCCCCCCCCACCCCCACTGAGCCACCAACATGCAATAATGCGTTGTATTATTATTCATCCGATTGCAATAAAATTTGGTGAGTTAGTGTATGCACGCCCGCTAAGGTTTCTGAATTATTACAACCCCCCCCCAACCCCCCTCATCCCCCCACCCCCACTGAGTCCGATTGCAATAAAACTTTGGTGAGTAATGCTACGTTTACAGCTACGCGTTGCGAGCGAAGCGAGGGCGCGAGCTCCAATCAGCGGCCGAGTTTCATGCAAAGAAGTTACAAACTCGGCCGCTGATTGGAGCTCGCGCCCTCGCTTCGCTCGCAACGCGTAGCTGTAAACCCACCATTATTGTGCGCACGCCCGCGAAGGTTTCAGAATGAGTACAACCGCCCCCCCCCCCCCCACCCCCTCCCCTTGTGTACCAACAGACGGAAAAATATATTGTGTCTCAAAAAACACTTCAATAAACAGATTTAAAACATAAACACTTTCTTTCTTTCAGTGGCATTGCAACGCATGGGTTTGCCCTTTTATTTATATATCCACGTGGGAAAGTTAGTAACACATAATCGTATAGGTCAGAACTACGGGTATAATTTGTCGTCAAAAGTGCGATCACATAAGGAATGTGTACGATACGATAAGTGTCCAAAAGTAGTGTCAGCTAATCACCGGTACCTAGTTGACACCCGCACAATAGGGAAGTCTCACCAAAAATAAATATTCCTCAGAGTACCTAAAAATGGAAGATCATTATCTAAAAGTACGGGCGGTATAATTTTTATATCTGAGAAGCGTATATTTCCAATTCTATTAGCATTTTAAGTTTGAAATTTGGAACTTCTTGTTCCGTAATTAAAAAACGGCTCTTGACGTCATATGTCATGTAAACAACTGCCTCCTTGAAGTATTCTTAATAATATCAACGATATTAAGTTGGACATTTTACAATATCTAGGATGCAGTGACTTTACAACAATGTCTTTTATACCACTGTTTTCTTCAGAAAATACATTTTGATACAGTATTTACCAAAACGTGTTTAAAATAATGCAATTATTTAACATATTGTTGTTAATTAATGTTGAGAAGTGTTCATTTACTAACTATAAATAAACGTTGGTTCAGTTAGAGTCTTATGAGAGCAATAATCTACTAAAGGGTGGGATTTCAGTACTATTTGTATGATATAAAATTACTGTTTACTGACATATGACGTCAGAACCTTGAAATCACGAGCAAGATGGCGCGGGTCCGTTTCTGAGCGTGTTTTGACAGCAGTATCTTTGACTTGCTGTTAAAGCGATGTTAATGCACCTTTCGAGCCGAAACCAATTAGTTCCCGTTTATTTTAACTTGAGGTAACCAGTAAGCAAATAAAAAAAATGCGTGAGACTTCCCTATTCAAATTCCCACCAAAATCGTATTTGTTTAGAGTGAATTATCTCGTACTTAAAACTGTCCGTTATACTATTTAAAATACGTGTTTGGTGGTTTTACAATACTACAGCTTAGTCAAAGCTACTATTATTAATATAACATGTGTCTTCATCTTATTTCACCTGTAATCGTGGGTCAAATCTAAGGGTCAAATCGAGCGCTGTTAGCACTCCGCGCCGCCTCAGCGCTAGTGTCGGAGCTGTCGCCATGATTTCCTGGGAGTTGATCGTATCATTTGGGCTGGATATTCGTCATAACATCAACAATAAACATAACCTAAACAAATTTGGATTTTTGAGTTAAACCGAAATAAGCTGGCCCTGATCCTAGGTAGCCTAGGTTTAGCCGATCATTTGTGAGTGTGACGATGAGTGACAAGTTTATTTGGACGAAGGCAGATACTTCACTTTTAATTTCGCTTTGGTCAGATAATTCAGTGCAACAGAATTTACAAGATACCCCAAGAAACGTTGCAATTTGGAATGGCATTGCTCGCTATATGCGAAAAAGGGGCATTGATGTGAAATGGTTACAGTGCCGCCAGAGAATAAAACGTTTGATGGGGCGTTATCGCAAAGTCAAAAGAGGTGCACAATTAAAGCTTAAAAATACGGCAGATTCATTTTTTCATGAACTTGATTCAGTGTTAACCAAGTCTCGTCTGAAGAAACTTGAGACAGACTCCAGTTCTCTTGACATCTCGAATGAAGCATCAGTCGCTGTAGAAGCTCTCATAAAAGAACCGAAATATGACCAACGTATCGTAGACGTAGGCCTAGGCCTACATACTAGGCCTAGGCACAGTCAGTGTCAGACATTAGAATTAAAGGAAAATGAAAAAAAGGAAGACGTGCAACCACCAACACCTAAAATTGAATCATCTAGGCATAGGACGCCTAGCCCTAAACCTTCAACTAAGCCTAGGCCTAAATCTATGGCTAAGCCTAGTGGACCAGTACTGACATCAGGTAAGGTTTTTGCATAATGTTTCATAATATTGTCTCTTGGACTGTGTCGACGTTCGGATTCTTATAATCTTTCTCCTCAGACTTTGTAATGTAAGGCTTTAACCCGTTTACCTGCCCCACTAGGCCTAGACCCTCGGTATGTACCCAGGGCCGGTTTTACGCGTAAGCGGCTGCTTAGGGCGGCACTTGTCCAGGGGCGGCACTTTCTTACGATTTCAATTACCCTTCTACAGATTGTATTAAAGGCGGCTTTTTACGTCAGAAGGTGGTCTGATTAATCAAACAGCACAATCTGAAGGATAACAACAACAAAAAACTTAGAAATTTTACCATAGTAATGATATCAATCGAGACAAAAATTGCAGAAGAAATTAATATGGATGATCTTGTTCCGGACTTTGCATCTTTAAAGACCATAAAAGTGAACTTTCAGTAACTTGGGCAAAACCTTTGCTAAAAGGCAAGTTGACACATAGGCCTAGTGTAGTGGATTAGACGAATCATTCGGGGTTTTGTGATTTTTTGATCAAATACTCAGTAACATATTCTTATCAAACTGCCAAGAGGAGGCCTAAATAATAAGTAGGAATGTCAAACGATATGAAATTCCATATCGATAATCGCAACAACAATAAAAAATTATCGCGATAATATCGGCGCAAAAAAATATCGTCTCGATATTGCATTTTTAATTTTTATCGCAATACATCGCCGCGATATTTTGAAATAAGCACTAATACTACTTTTAAACATTGTGTCATATGTGGGGGGGGGGGGGGGGGTAGTGGCAAATAGTTTCTTGCGGCTACATCAAAGGAGGGCACTCTACGGCAGGTCGGTGGTCGCTCGGCTAACGTTGAGCAGGCGTAGGGTTGCCAACTCTCCCGTACTTCCCAGGAAATCCCGTTTTCCACTGTGATTTCCCGCTTCCCGTATCAACTCTACACGGGAATCAGTTTTCCTGTATTTTCACAGTTTGTTTTCAAATAGCCTACACATTTCGTAAACTTCCGCCTACCAACAGTACACAGTTTTCAACATTTGAGCATTTTGAACTTAAAGTCTTATGTTGAGACAATTGTTTCATTATGATACATGATGGTAGGCCTACATAAATGGTTAGACAATAGAAACAAATCAACCAGGTAAGTTACAAGTTGTTGGTATTTATTCTCTTTGTGTCAAAATTTTTATAATTATTTAAAACGGAATATAAAGATTCTACGTGATGCAAAATAGCTTGACAAAATGTAGAAGGTACGTATTAATTCAATTTACCCTCCCAAATTAAACATTAACTGAATGAGAAAATTACACCTGCAAAGTTAATATCAAATCCCTAAACTCATTTTCTGGGACCTAACGTCTATCACAGAAAACTTTTTGCGCCTGCGGCGATTTGGCCTTCGGCAACTGGGACATCGCCGTCCTCTTTCCCTCTACATTTCAAATCAATTTTAAAATTCCCGTATTTTCATATTCAATAGTTGGCAACCCTAAGCAGGCGCCAAATTCAAATATGAAATCAAGTCGCCGCGATTATCGGGATATCGTACAGAACTTAATATCGTACGATTATCGCGATACGATATTATCGATATTTATCGATATGCGATTATCGTTGACATTCCTAATAATAAGGGATGGAGTGGAAGTGAAAAAACTAACGAGGCACCAAATATGATCATTCTACATCCTCCACATTTTTAAATCTAGTAGCTTGAAGTCTATTCTATAAAGAATAAAATGAAGATATGATCTTACATCACAACCTCATCAGATAATGTCACCTTTGACCTTAAGTCACTAATTTTTCTAATCTGTATGAAAATGTATCGTGTGACCACTCGTTTTGTCAAAAATTATTTGAAGGACACAAATTAAAGGTCAATAGGCCTATAAGTTTTACAATGGGTTGGGTAAAATAACATCGTGACCTTTGACCTACCGGTATTTGTTAAGAATAAATGCCCGCGTTCTGGTGTTGGTTTTACATGCTTCGAAATATAGAACTCTTACGTGCAAGTCTAGGCCTAAGTGTGGAAAGCATGGTTGTAAACATTTACTTGTGGAAAGTAGGTACCCTTAGATGTTGATGGGGTAGTTTTAGTTCGACCTTGACCTCAATAATGTTACATAAAATTGCGGCCTTCCTTGTAGCTTGTGACCACTCATGGAAAAGGTAATGATAACTTGCATACATTTCCGTACTATAGGCCTATTTCCCTCAGTGTTGTAAACGCTACTCTAAAAAAGTAGCATGCTATCGCTAACGCTAATTGCTTAAAAAAAGTAGCTTGCTACTTTTTTCGCTACTTGCTTAAAAAAGTAGCGCGCTACTTTCACGCTACTTTCGTAAATCGTGTTACGTAAACACGCGCTTTATGATGGAGCCAGATTGTCAGTTCTGTGGTGTGAGAAATAAATAGTACGTCAATTGCTTCGATACGCCAAATAGCCTATTGTTTACGAATATCCGCGTCAACAGGTAGCAAATTAAATTAGTACAATTATTATTAGTCAATAACCCAAACAAAGGAAACGCATCATTCCACAACATCGACGGCGTCAAAGATGATCACGAAGTTTTAATCAATTCAATAACAATGTCCTCGTTTCAGCTTGTCTAAAGCCAAATCAAGGGGGAAGTCATTTTTTCATTTTTGTAGGTTGATGAATGATGATTCATTCGTCCTTATACATATTAATATCATGTTCTTGACATTGTCATAATGTCATAAGTGGTTTGTTACTGGCAGCAAATTAATAAATTCTATTAAAGTAATATATGGTTTTGTGTAATAATGATGAGGACTTCAAAACAGATATTATTTTTATAGTATTGGTGCTCGATTTCCCAGCACTTTTATAAGAGAAAAACTTTTCGTATGATGGCCACGGAAGAGTAGGATTCGAAGTGGTGCAGGTGCTGTCGACATCATCTGCATCTTCATCACTACTGTGAACTACATTCACACGACCACTCGAACTTGAAGGTTGATTTGTTTTATTGAAAGCCGTTTGTATCACTAATAAATAATAATCCCTCACTCACTAGTCACTAGTCACTATCGTAGCAAACCACTATAAAACTAACTCACTTCAACACGCACCATGCAAGGTTATCGTCACGTTGTGGCTACCTAGAGACTGACTGACGAGTGACAAGGCACACGAGGAGGGTGGCAAGTGGCAACCCAACCCACGCACTTGTCAAAAGGGTGGGTTCATTCATTCAACACTCTTGCTCTCAGAAGGAGTCGTTGACCGCGGGTGGTTGCCCGTTGAAAGGCATGATGCAGCTGGCGCGTTTTGGGGGGGGGGGGGGGGAGGTAGTGGATGCTTTGCAGAATCAGTCGTGATTTGCCCATTGCCAGTGGAAACTGAACGAGTTTGGAAAACGAGATTTTAACGATTTTGTAATTTAATCGATTGACAAATAAATAGCGTGATTTTCCGCTACTTTTGCGCTACTGCTACTGTTAAAATGTAGCATGCTACTCGCTACCCTACCACGTTTTTGAAAGTAGCTCGCTACCGTCTCGCTACTGATGAAAAGTAGCATGCTACCAGTAGCGCGCTACTTTAAGCGCGCTACTTTACAACACTGATTTCCCTTTAATAATTACATGCAATCCTGAAAACCTACGACAGTTATTCCCACGTGCCCAAGGACTGCTACCTTAAAAGCGTGGTGGGCAGGTGTGCGTGCTTTGGTGATCCCAATAGCTAAGCCGGCGAAACCGTATGCTTCTGGTAGGGCTACCCTAGCCGGACAGGTCCAAGTGGAGAACTGAGAAGCCAGACGGAAAGCAATCCTCTTCCTCCCTTTTCCCTTTTTCCTCCCCTCTATGACCTACTTTGACCCTTTCATCAAATCACCCCCCGCCCCCGACGTCATATGACCTAGTTGTTGAGTACGTCGTTAAACAAGCCTAGGCCTATAAACCCAAAATACGACAATTCCCAAGCTCGCAGTTTGTGAATGAAACTCTTTGCTTGCTCATTGACAATTTCAAAGTGTAGATTGATACTAATGAGTATTTTTGCAACAATATTGAAAATTATATCGAAACAAAACATATTACGTAGGCCTACATGAAACAATTATTTTAAGATAATAGCGTCTATTTGCTCTATTTGTTCGTCACATTCGCCCCCTACACTTGCACGAAGCGCAGCATGATTGTGCACTGATGTGACACATGCATTGATCTTCAAGGCAATTGTTTTTACATTTATAACTTACACCTCTTCCTTACATGAGTGCATTGCGTAAGGAAGGGTAATCCATTTAGGTTTCAACACACCAGACGCGTCTTTATACCATCTCCAGCTAGCAGAACAAGGATGTTTTGGGAAATAGATGGCTGATCTCCAAACGAACCCAGCCTAGAACACAGCACGTAGAATGTTTACGCAATGCATCTTGAGCTGGAGGCAAGCTCTCTCCCCATTGGCTTTTCTTTCTGCGTGAGCAACCCCTTACGGCATTAATTCAGGATGCTCAGTCACTGGTTCGATCATAGAGATGAACAATAATTGTCTCCAACAACCCTACATTGTAATTATCTTGTTGCTCTACAGGTCTTCACAGACTTTTGAACATCGCAGTGACTTCTGCAATACAGTCCACGTTTTCCAGGCTTTTTCTTCCGTTTAGGCCCTACTTGAGAAAGAGAAACATCTATCACAGCAAGTAAAAGCGTGGAGGAATGGGAGCGCTGTAGACTTTTCTGGTCCAAGTGTTTGGGAAATCGTGTGTGCTGCTACAATTCGTACATTGCTGCCCACTCCAAACAGTACCCACACCTTTCTTGCGTTATGTTATTGGCAGCGGCAGTGAAAATCACACTCTATATGTGCGTACATAAGAGCTTCATTCTGCACATTGAGTACATGGTAATGGTACAATTAATGTAATATGAGACTTTAGTCTGCTTCCTTGTGGTTGCAGGGCCCAATAACTTCCAAACACACACTATCGGCAATGCACAGAGCGGCTTCTGCCTTAGTAACAATTACTAATTCAATTGTGATTTGTTCTATTCAATTGCAGTATTAAGAGCGTTCGGAAGTAGTTTTGACGTTTTTAGTCAACTAATTTCTCTTAAACAAATAATAGGATTGTTATGAAAATTTACCTACTTGCAGAGGGATGTCATATCTACGCATGGTATTAAGTAAATTTGTGCAAGTCTGCTCAAAAATAATATACTCACGTTTGAATTATGCAAATAAATTACTTTCATCGAAAATGTTTGGCGAAATAATACGGAGAATCTGTTTAAAAATGGGTACATTGTTATTTGTTTTTGAATAGGTTGGTGACAAATGTACTTAATGCCATGCATAGATATGACATCCCTCTACAAGTAGGTAAGTATTTATAATAATCCTACTATTAGTTTAAGAGTAATTAGTTGACGGTCAATACATCTGTAAAACTCCTACTGCCGAACGCTCTTAATTCACAACGTAGTAGATAAATGTGCTTTCTTTTCGTTTGTTCAAAGGAAACCTTGCCAGTTCTTTGGTATAGACACATAACACGCCTTCTGATCTTCTCATCCCCAACTCTCTTTTACTTCTACTTCACAACAAACATCGCACCATAGGGCCTACAATGTGATCCTTCGCGAGCAGTTTTAAACTGTGACAATATAATGTGGCACGAACACTTGCATTGCATTACTTCAAAATGTTTAGGCAAAGGTGGCGTGTCTTGTTGTGGTTTCATTTCTCTTGCTGCTGGCCCCTTATGACCAGTAACAATTCCGCATGCTAAGAACCGTTACCGTCTAAAATAACAACATCAATCTGTTGAGAGTCTACGATAGAGTAAATCTTTGAGCAATGATGACAAGCAAGCATGTCGGATTTCTTTCCCAATCTAAGTTGTCCACCTTGGGAAAAAGACGACGGAAGGGATTATTGTCATGCAGAAGGAACTTTTAATTATTTGGTGTTTGATGACGTACTCGACAAGCAGGTCATATGACGTTGGGGAACGATTAGAGGAGAGGGACAAGTGTGGAGGAAAATATTCAAAGGGGTTAAGAGGAGAAAAAGGATAGTGGAGGACCTCATTTGGTCACTTCTTACGATTTGCAGAGTCACCTGTAGCCCAGACCCCCTGCCTACCCTGGCCCAGATTTGAGCATAGTTACGAGTGTGGAACCCTATAAAAAAAAACGAGTAAATAATGCACAATCATTCCTCAGAGATACTATCTGAAGGTTTTGTTTGGTTTGGTTTTCTTTTGACAGGAGCTGTTCCCCAAAGAGAAGCAATTTATTTTTCGGTACATACAAGCGAAGTTGGGGAAAGCTGACGACAATTTAACGAATGCAATCGTTTCTTGGCCATATTTCTCAATATTTCTCACGATTTTAACATTTTCTTCTGGGATGATTTCCTTGTTGTGGATACGAACAATATCCCCACTTGTCTCTTCGGAACGATTTCCTTGCTTTACCTAGAACTTTTAGCATTTGAATTGACCAAAAATACTACTGTATATGTGAATCAGCATTACCATTTCAACGAGTGGTCACAAGCTATGAAGTCTCAATTCAATGTAACCTTATCGAGGTCAAGGTCTAACTAAAACCACCCCATCAATAACTGAGGGTAATTTTTCTATTAACGAGTAAAACTATGCTTTCCACACACGAATTTTGCACGAGATATATGTACTTTAAGCAAGTAAAAACTTCAACAATATGACGCGGGCATTCAATTAGGTAGGTAGTAGGTCAAGCAAAGGTCACATACAATTTAGCCCAATACATTATAAAACATGTATTAACACAGAATTTGTGTTCTAGACATAATTTGTGACACAACGAGTGGTCACACGATACATTTTCTCAAATATTTGAAAAATTAGAGCCTTAAGGACAAAGGTCACGTTATCTGATAACATTGTAAATTTAGATCATGTTTTCATTTTTTTGTTGGTACAATATAATTTAAGCTTCTATATTTATAAATATAGGCATATAATGATCATTGGTGGGGGCATGCTATAATTTCTACTTCCTCCACCATCCCCATTTTTGACCCCTCACAACCCCTAAACCCCTAAAACAGGAAAAAATTGAGAGCCTCAAGTTCAAGATGGGCAGGGACTGACTACAATGATATGGACACATGAGAAGAATGGAGAAACAGAATCCCAAGATGTAAGCCTTTGAGTTAGTGAATGAGCGAAGAAGAGTGGGAATACATAGAGATAGATGGCAGGACCAGGTACAAGTAGATGTGGAAGAGAGAGGAGAGGAGTGGCCAGTGGTAGAGGATAGAGAAAGATGGTGGGAGGACGGGAAAAGGTGGAGAGAGTTGGTGGAAGGGCAAGAGAATAAAGTTGAAGAAAATGATGTGTCGAGCTTGGCATGCCGATACTGATTCCTGGGATGCCCAAGGTCAATAATGGTGGAAACACCCCTTTACCCAACTAAATGATGTTGGAATAAAGAGTAGCAATATATAATATATATATATATATGCTATTTGATACAGTAATATTAAAGAAATGTGAGCAAACCTTGGAACAGTTAACACTTGTTACCGGAAGGACTAACAGAAAACAAAATACGTTTCCTAATACATATCGCTTGCCTGACCAAGTGGCATGATAAAATTTGGATTAAAAGGCTTATTAATTAAAATATTACATTAATTGTAATTTGATCAACACGATTATTTTTTTTAATGTTTAATACCCACATTACAGGGCTCAATACTTTCCTCAAACTTATCGAATTCAAGGACAAAAAAGCATCAATTAATAAAAGCTATATTGTTGCAGTTTTTTATCAACTGTTTTTGATTCAATCTTGTTCTTGAATTCAATAAGTTTGACGAAAGTATTGAATCGTGTAATGTCGGCATAAAACATATCAGTAAATGATATAAATTAGTAATATATGATACAAAATGTAATGTTAGTAGAGGAAACAAAAATAAAGTTGAAATTGATTACAACTCGATTAAAAACAAAATAGCGGCTCAAAGTTGAGCAAACTTCTTTATTTCAGTTAAGGTTATTATGCTAAACATTAATCATGAACAAACAATTGTGTTACAATTACTTTGAGGTTACACTACACCTCTTTTTGATGTAGAATGACTGGGTTATTAGTATGGCTTGTGAGCTTGCAAGTCTGTTTATCATGTGCAGTAGATAGTAAGCTACAGGTAGAGAGTAGAGATTTAACTGAAAGGAGGCACAGTCTTTGCTGTCATCACGTTTTAATTATAATTTAGCTTATCAAACACTGACAATCAATTATTTGGGAGTTAGTCTTGAGACTTAATATCACGGGCAAAGATTCACAAGCATGTATATATGTGTATGTAATATCTGATGGCCAAATGATGATGCAATAACAAAATTCCAATCAATGCCCCAATATCAATCAAATTTCAAATCATAACTGATTTTCTTATGGCTGTTTTTTGTTCGTTCTTTTTTTTCAGAAAAGTGTGTTAGTGACATCGATCTTAGTGCATCACCCAATAATGTAAACTCAGTTGAAGTTGTCTTTGAATCGCAATGTGATTCACCGCTGGATGATCACGAGGCAGAGTACTTGGATAGTACTTTACCCTTGGCGTACGCCAATTCCACTGACAGTGACAATCCCACTAGAGCGGGGAACAAGGAAAAGGATCCCAACTATTTGGTGAAACAAGATGAATCAGATAATGTTACAAGAGTGTTGGTGGCTCAAGCGGAGACAACTCAGCGCCTTCTAGAAGCCAACAGGGCACAACAAGAAAGACTAGAATGTAAGATGAATAAAATAGTGGGTCAACTGGAGCAGATGAATTCCGTCTCTAATCAAGGCTTCACCAAGAAGTTGGAGACAAAGTTAGATCTTATGTTACATCAATTGAACCAGATCATTCCCCATGCCAACTTACATGCTTCAGAGCATGCATTGGATAGAAAGCTTGAGGTTGGTTTAGATTTAGAAAGACTAGAGCATATCATTCCTTATATAGAGCAGTACAATTTAAGTGCACCCAACTTAGTAGAGAAAATTGACAGTTTGCTTTTAGGTTTGGACAGAATGGCTCCTTATGCTTACGACTTAATAGAGGTGAGTACAGATGTAAAGTCAGGACAGAGTGAATAAAATAGCTCGTTTTTAAGGAAATTATAAATGTATGTAATATGCCCTACAATCCTTCATGTCCATAGCAATAGCACAAGACTCAATTCCAAAAATAGCCGTGTTTCCGTGTTTTGTTTCGGACAAACAGTGAATATGCACCAATCAAAGACAGATACGACCATGCAGTTGCCTAGCAACACGTTGTTTGTCCGCATGTGATGTCACAAACTCCTCAATTGAGTCTTGTGCTATTGAATTGTGTTTATAAATATAAAATATATCCTGTGTTTTAATTTGCCTTGGGCCCGGTTTTGCAATGCTACTTATTTTTATATTTTTTTTAATGTTATTTGTTATTCTAGGCTAATTTGCTAGAAGGCGTCGTCGTCAATTTTGGGTGCATCCTTACATTACAGATGTAACGGTACCCTGTCTCTCTCTCTGTAATTGTGTGCCTAACTCAGCAGGGAATACACCAACACTTGAAAACTTGAGTTGTACCATAGGCGTGCGCACGGCCCAGGCCTATTCGGCCCAGGATGGACCTAATGTGTCAACTTGGCGGTCGGGCCGCGCTGGACTCCATCCAATTCATTTAGACCCGGCCTGGGCCGAGGGCAGTTTAACCCTTGAGTGAGTAATATAGGGTAGAGGGCCCACGCCATCGGCAGTTTGTCTACTGCCGTTTACTGCCCAAAATACTTTAGTCGGGTAGTAGAAGTTCGCCAAACGACACGATGACTGAGCCTGATTGGTCGGCTACTTCACCGAAGAAATACGAAGACAGCCGAAAACTCCGTCATCGCGTCGCTTGGCGAACTTCTACTACCCGATAAAGTATGTTGGGCAGCATAAGGCGGTAGACAAACTGACGATTGCGTTGCGGCTCTACCCTATATTACTCACTCAACGGTTTAAATTTAAACTTAACTTTCACTTAGTCTTTAAATTAAAATGCACTGTAAGTAGCGCGTTTTTACGCAAAAGCACACTTCACCCGGGGCTGTGCAAATAAGTTTTAATTTATCTTTTATTTAAATGAATCGAAACAGCTCTATAGGGGCCACAAGATTCTATAGCACCGGAAAGCGTCGCGTCTTAAAATCGCGTTTTAGGCCATAAAAGTTATTGCATCAACCGAAAATTTTTTCGCCAACGACGAAATTGCCTCCGGCGTCTGCGACTTCGCCCCAGACCCCAGCTGTGCCACGCCACCTCGTGCCGGGTCTAATATTAGACGCTGCGCACGCCTGTGAGTTGTACTATTAACTTATATTGTATTACACAGACAACGAATGCTCACATAATAACTTGTCACAAATAGGTCTACAGACAGTACCAGCTCCGGTTATAGGTGGATATCTTCTGACCTTGGTTTCTCAAGCAGGGTGGATTTTTAAGCAGTCATCCTTTCAGGTTGTACGTCGTCCATAGAATCGTGTCCATTGTAAGATTTCCAAATTGTCCTAATTTTGGTCTTTGGTTTCTCGTTTCGCTTGGATCCAGTGGTTGATCGTGTGCAACAACCGCTTCGGAAATCACCGTCCCATTTAACGGGGCAGGCGTAGTTGACGTCTGGGTAATACTAGTTTTGATAACTAGAGAAATTGTAAGACTCAAGACTCGAGTTCTTGAAGTCCTTCCGTGTAGCTTTCAACACAGCTTCCTCTCTCTAGGCTCACTTTCCACGGTCTCCTCTGCATTATTCCTTAGTTACATGTTAAGAGCGAAGGATACCTCTACGTCAAAAACCGCAGAAAATTTTCGTTTTTAAATTATATCTCAAGATTGAAACACAACATCAAAAATCTGAGACACCATAGCGCTGGGGTTTGGTAAGCCCTACACACTGAATGATAAATGTATTTAACATTATCATCAGTATGACTGTGATAACGATTTCCTCAGAAATCGTTGACTGTGATAACGATTTCCTCAGAAATCGTTATCACAGTCATACTGATGATAACGTTAAATACATTTATCATTCAGTGTGTAGGGCTTACCAAACCCCAGCGCTATGGTGTCTCAGATTTTTGATGTTGTGTTTCAATCTTGAGATATAATTAAAAAACGAAAATTTTCTGCCGTTTTTGACGTAGAGGTATCCTTCGCTCTTAACAACCGTTGCTATGCAATGTAACAATGCAATTTATTTATTGATATTACCAAAGCTCTACAAATTCTCACGTGCACAAGGTCACTGCATTCTATGCACAGCCTAGTGGATAATGCACAAAGTCACTGCATTCCATGCACAGCCTAGTGGATAATGCATAAAGTCACTGCATTCCATGCACAGCCTAGTGGATAATGCACAAAGTCACTGCATTCCATGCACAGCCTAGTGGATAATGCACAAAGTCACTGCATTCTATGCACAGCCTAGTGGATAATGCACAAAGTCACTGCATTCCATGCACAGCCTAGTGGATAATGCACAAAGTCACTGCATTCCATGCACAGCCTAGTGGATAATGCATAAAGTCACTGCATTCCATGCACAGCCTAGTGGATAATGCACAAAGTCACTGCATTCCATGCACAGCCTAGTGGATATACACAAAGTCACTGCATTCTATGCACAGCCTAGTGGATAATGCACAAAGTCACTGCATTCCATGCACAGCCTAGTGGATAATGCATATAGACACTGCATTCCATGCACAGCCTAGTGGATAATGCATATAGACACTGCATTCCATGCACAGCCTAGTGGATAATGCATATAGACACTGCATTCCATGCACAGCCTAGTGGATAATGCATATAGACACTGCATTCTATGCACAGTCTAGTGGATAATGCACAAAGTCACTGCATTCCATGCACAGCCTAGTGGATAATGCATATAGACACTGCATTCCATGCACAGCCTAGTGGATAATGCATATAGACACTGCATTCTATGCACAGCCTAGTGGATAATGCATATAGACACTGCATTCTATGCACAGCCTAGTGGATAATGCATATAGACACTGCATTCCATGCACAGCCTAGTGGATAATGCATATAGACACTGCATTCCATGCACAGCCTAGTGGATAATGCACAAAGTCACTGCATTCCATGCACAGCCTAGTGGATAATGCACAAAGACTGCATTCCATGCACAGCCTAGTGGATAATGCATATAGACACTGCATTCCATGCACAGCCTAGTGGATAATGCATATAGACACTGCATTCTATGCACAGCTTAGTGGATAATGCATATAGACACTGCATTCCATGCACAGCCAAGTGGATAATGCATATAGACACTGCATTCCATGCACAGCCTAGTGGATAATGCATATAGACACTGCATTCCATGCACAGCCTAGTGGATAATGCATATAGACACTGCATTCCATGCACAGCCTAGTGGATAATGCATATAGACACTGCATTCTATGCACAGCTTAGTGGATAATGCATATAGACACTGCATTCCATGCACAGCCTAGTGGATAATGCATATAGACACTGCATTCTATGCACAGCCTAGTGGATAATGCATATAGACACTGCATTCCATGCACAGCCTAGTGGATAATGCATATAGACACTGCATTCCATGCACAGCCTAGTGGATAATGCATATAGACACTGCATTCCATGCACAGCCTAGTGGATAATGCATATAGACACTGCATTCCATGCACAGCCTAGTGGATAATGCATATAGACACTGCATTCCATGCACAGCCTAGTGGATAATGCATATAGACACTGCATTCTATGCACAGCCTAGTGGATAATGCATATAGACACTGCATTCTATGCACAGCCTAGTGGATAATGCATATAGACACTGCATTCCATGCACAGCCTAGTGGATAATGCATATAGACACTGCATTCCATGCACAGCCTAGTGGATAATGCATATAGACACTGCATTCTATGCACAGTCTAGTGGATAATGCATATAGACACTGCATTCCATGCACAGCCTAGTGGATAATGCACAAAGTCACTGCATTCCATGCACAGCCTAGTGGATAATGCACAAAGACTGCATTCCATGCACAGCCTAGTGGATAATGCATATAGACACTGCATTCTATGCACAGCCTAGTGGATAATGCATATAGACACTGCATTCCATGCACAGCCTAGTGGATAATGCATATAGACACTGCATTCCATGCACAGCCTAGTGGATAATGCATATAGACACTGCATTCCATGCACAGCCTAGTGGATAATGCATATAGACACTGCATTCCATGCACAGCCTAGTGGATAATGCATATAGACACTGCATTCCATGCACAGCCTAGTGGATAATGCATATAGACACTGCATTCTATGCACAGCCTAGTGGATAATGCATATAGACACTGCATTCTATGCACAGCCTAGTGGATAATGCATATAGACACTGCATTCTATGCACAGCCTAGTGGATAATGCATATAGACACTGCATTCCATGCACAGCCAAGTGGATAATGCATATAGACACTGCATTCTATGCACAGCCTAGTGGATAATGCATATAGACACTGCATTCCATGCACAGCCTAGTGGATAATGCATATAGACACTGCATTCTATGCACAGCCTAGTGGATAATGCATATAGACACTGCATTCTATGCACAGCCTAGTGGATAATGCATATAGACACTGCATTCCATGCACAGCCTAGTGGATAATGCATATAGACACTGCATTCCATGCACAGCCTAGTGGATAATGCATATAGACACTGCATTCCATGCACAGCCTAGTGGATAATGCATATAGACACTGCATTCTATGCACAGCCTAGTGGATAATGCATATAGACACTGCATTCTATGCACAGCCTAGTGGATAATGCATATAGACACTGCATTCTATGCACAGCCTAGTGGATAATGCATATAGACACTGCATTCTATGCACAGCCTAGTGGATAATGCATATAGACACTGCATTCCATGCACAGCCAAGTGGATAATGCATATAGACACTGCATTCCATGCACAGCCTAGTGGATAATGCATATAGACACTGCATTCCATGCACAGCCTAGTGGATAATGCATATAGACACTGCATTCCATGCACAGCCTAGTGGATAATGCATATAGACACTGCATTCCATGCACAGCCTAGTGGATAATGCATATAGACACTGCATTCCATGCACAGCCTAGTGGATAATGCATATAGACACTGCATTCTATGCACAGCTTAGTGGATAATGCATATAGACACTGCATTCCATGCACAGCCTAGTGGATAATGCATATAGACACTGCATTCCATGCACAGCCTAGTGGATAATGCATATAGACACTGCATTCCATGCACAGCCTAGTGGATAATGCATATAGACACTGCATTCCATGCACACCCTAGTACATAATAAATATAGACACTGCATTCCATGCACAGCCTAGTGGATAATGCATATAGACACTGCATTCCATGCACAGCCTAGTGGATACTGCATATAGACACTGCATTCTATGCACAGTCTAGTGGATAATGCATATAGACACTGCATTCCATGCACAGCCTAGTGGATAATGCATATAGACACTGCATTCTATGCACAGCCTAGTGGATAATGCATATAGACACTGCATTCTATGCACAGCCTAGTGGATAATGCATATAGACACTGCATTCTATGCACAGCCTAGTGGATAATGCATATAGACACTGCATTCTATGCACAGCCTAGTGGATAATGCATATAGACACTGCATTCTATGCACAGCCTAGTGGATAATGCATATAGACACTGCATTCCATGCACAGCCAAGTGGATAATGCATATAGACACTGCATTCCATGCACAGCCAAGTGGATAATGCATATAGACACTGCATTCTATGCACAGCCTAGTGGATAATGCATATAGACACTGCATTCCATGCACAGCCAAGTGGATAATGCATATAGACACTGCATTCCATGCACAGCCTAGTGGATAATGCATATAGACACTGCATTCCATGCACAGCCTAGTGGATAATGCATTTAGACACTGCATTCCATGCACAGCCTAGTGGATAATGCATATAGACACTGCATTCTATGCACAGCCTAGTGGATAATGCATATAGACACTGCATTCCATGCACAGCCTAGTGGATAATGCATATAGACACTGCATTCTATGCACAGCTTAGTGGATAATGCATATAGACACTGCATTCCATGCACAGCCTAGTGGATAATGCACATAGACACTGCATTCTATGCACAGCCTAGTGGATAATGCACATAGACACTGCATTCCATGCACAGCCTAGTGGATAATGCATATAGACACTGCATTCTATGCACAGCCTAGTGGATAATGCATATAGACACTGCATTCCATGCACAGCCTAGTGGATAATGCATATAGACACTGCATTCCATGCACAGCCTAGTGGATAATGCATATAGACACTGCATTCTATGCACAGCCTAGTGGATAATGCACATAGTCACTGCATTCTATGCACAGCCTAGTGGATAATGCATATAGACACTGCATTCCATGCACAGCCTAGTGGATAATGCATATAGACACTGCATTCTATGCACAGCCTAGTGGATAATGCACATAGACACTGCATTCTATGCACAGCCTAGTGGATAATGCATATAGACACTGCATTCTATGCACAGCCTAGTGGATAATGCATATAGACACTGCATTCTATGCACAGCCTAGTGGATAATGCATATAGACACTGCATTCTATGCACAGCCTAGTGGATAATGCATATAGACACTGCATTCTATGCACAGCCTAGTGGATAATGCATATAGACACTGCATTCCATGCTCAGCCTAGTGGATAATGCATATAGTCACTGCATTCTATGCACAGCCTAGTGGATAATGCATATAGACACTGCATTCTATGCACAGCCTAGTGGATAATGCATATAGACACTGCATTCTATGCACAGCCTAGTGGATAATGCATATAGTCACTGCATTCCATGCACAGCCTAGTGGATAATGCATATAGACACTGCATTCTATGCACAGCCTAGTGGATAATGCATATAGACACTGCATTCCATGCACAGCCTAGTGGATAATGCATATAGACACTGCATTCCATGCTCAGCCTAGTGGATAATGCATATAGTCACTGCATTCTATGCACAGCCTAGTGGATAATGCATATAGACGGTACTTTACACAGAGAATCGTGAGAGGTGCATTTATTTGTGAACTTCTCGATTATGAAGAAAGATTCAAATCAATATACAGGAGGAAAAGTAGGGATGACATCGGGTAGTAAAATTCGGAACCGGTTCCAGCTCTCATATTACCCGGGTACCCGGATCCTGAAAACGTACTTTTCGATGTGTAGGCTTGATTTGAAGGTCGTCGCTAGGCCCTGTGAAGTGCGCGGGGTGCGAAGGTGAGGGACGAATGATATGCATGCCACCCGTTCGGTTACCCTCTCGGAATACGCCTACAGTAATCACGTCGAGTAAAAAAATCATTTCTCAAATTACAACTGAAGCACTTACATAAAACAGGATTTTTAATGTAAATAAATAGTAATAGCACAAGTATTAGCCAGAATGTTTATCAGAATGTTAAACAAAAAACAAACAGTAACGAATGCAAGTCGGCTCGCGTCTGTTCTTTTCCCCGCCGAGCCACATGTTGTGGAAGGGTGGTGGAAGGGTCGGCGCACGCAATACTGGCGCGTAAATTTATCCTAGAAACGTACTAAAAAGTTACCCGGACCCGAAAAACGCCTCCGGGTAATATTTGGAGCCGGGTACCTGATGTCATCCCTAATGAAAAGACCGTTATTTTACTCTTTACTGCAAAGGTTGACAGAAAAGTGCGTGTGGGATGTGTGGTAAGGGCACCCGACCCGATAAAGACGCTGTATATAGTGTCGTGTCACGACTGTCGTGAGACGATGATGTTTTCAAATGACTTGGAGACGCGTCGGATCGGGTCAGTGTGAACAGCTACATTAATTTATATGTGCACGATTCTCGTCGCTCGATTTGCGTTGTTAGGTATTTGGTTGAGTCGGTTTGGTGTGCAACCGGCCTTAAACTTCGTCCGTGGCAAAGCTGAGAACTTGATACCGCCAATATCATGCTAAGAAGTTAACCCGGCACGCCCGCCACAATCAAAAGTGTCGTCACTCTCAAACGTCCTTGAGAGTGCAAATAATTAGTTGATTGTACAGCCAGAGTGCGCCCGCAGTTTCCTTGAAATTGTTGAGTTCGAACTGTTAAAAGTAATCAAATGTATTTGTTTGTTTGTTGTGTGAACACCTATTATTTGACTAGATGTTGGGTTTCCAAGAAATGTGAGCATGGTTGAACTTCTGTTATGGCTTCCAATAATGAATTCGGGGATTTCGTCTAATGTTTGTGCTAGCCAGGTAGTGGGGGCCTGTACATCATTTGTGAAATGCCAAGATCGATGAAAGATCAACTGATTTTCTTGTTCTCAACTAAACCACGGACCCACTGCGTAGGCCTACTGTAATTCGGTTTTGGATGTTTTATTGCTAACTTGTATTGTTACTTCACTCTTTATAGAAGGTAGGGATATATATAGCAGGGTCGTGGTTTATAACCATAAAGCCTCGAGATCTTATCTTAATGGCAAAATTAAAATACAAGCAATTTGTTTCATTGTTGGTTTAATAGAAGTAATGTTAGATAGGACTACTAACAAAAGTACAACATTACAACAGCTCTAAAATAGAAATCAATATAAATATGAACACATAAAACAAATCTACTGCATAATAAACATTGATTTACAAACCCAATGCATCCATAACAAAAAAATACAAACAAGGATGTATATATAGCCACTTTGACACACAGCACTAGGCCTATGTAAAGACTGAAGAGCTCCAAAAATACAATCATTTATATGTGCCATACATGCAGACTGAAAACCAATTCATTATTAAAGCTTATGCTGTAACATATGCTTGAATTTTCCAACCAAGTTCATGCTTCAGAGTAAACCTTCTCTTCTTAAAGCTGCTTTTAGACGGTTCAATGTTCCGTTCAAGTATAAGAAGGAATCAGAAAGTGGAGCATTGCTGTTGTTCTATGTTTTATTGCTTTTTTGTCCTTGAATTCAAGGAAACTTTAACGGAACATTGAACTTTCTAAATTGGGAATACCACTCTACAATAAAATACTATTGAGTTTTGTTTTTTTATTTGTTGAGACTGCTAAATTTATACTGCTTTTGAATAGCAACAGCACAGAGTAGGCAAATACAGGAAGGAGCACTCTGGGTTAGCTAGTTGTCGTAACTTGGTAACCATATGGGCATCATTTCACCACAGCTCACTGAAGAGTTTGCAAGTGGCAAAATACAGTTGAATACTAACAGCTGCTGGATAGTCCCCTTTCCCTATTCTCCCATTTGAATATGATGTATTATTAATCCTCTTACTTGTCCCAACACCCCCTAACATCATAATATGACTTAAAGTTTGTCTGAAACTAACATCCACTCCGGTAAAGTGGACTCCTCAAACGGAGGCTTATTCCCCGTTCACTGTGCAAGGTTGTAAACGCCAAGGTTGCCACCGGAAAGGATGGACACTGCACAGTTTCCATCAGCCAACAGAAGTCCAAGGGTCCAAGCCATCCGCTTGCAACGAACCCGATATACGATTCTCTAGTTGTCCTTGCAAGCATTGTAAGTCTATGTGGATCGGAGCTGTCTTTACTATGTTAGAACTTAAAAAGTTAAAAGGCATGTGATTTTCAAAATAAAGGGAATGATTGACATCTTTGGTCTCCAACAATACGAACCAATTCTTTTTATGTAGTCACATTTTGCCGGCGTGATGTTGGTTTGAGACAAACTTTAATTATTGGGTACCTCATTAAACACCAAATAATCAAAATGCTAATAGAATATGATTTGAGCACAAGATGATTTTATTTTTTTGACTTTATTATTTGGTGTTTAACGACGTACTCAAGAACTATGTCATATGACAACCGTCAACTAGCCTAATATAAAAGTAAAAAATAAGATTGTTATATTTTCCCGTCTGGAAATGGGGACGTGGAAGTAAAGACGACTAGACAGCAAAATATTCTTTTCATCTTCCATTCTATTCTATAACTGAGGATCTCTCCAATAATATCAATAGTATTCCAATAATTTCCCAAATCTTGTCCCGTAGAATCCTCGACAATATTTACATTTAGGAGGGGTTGGATTGAGTGATTTCAATTGTTCAGCACAGGTCAAGCAAACTTGGCCTATTCACGACCCTACACTCACTGTAAAATTGTCTTACCACTTCTTCACATCCATACCTATCACTATATATAGAACATGCTATGTACTGTAATAAGTTTTCAATCTTCAAGCATTTGAAATCCAAAAATTAAAGTGCGATCTGATTATCTGTCAACGGTCCAGATGTTCCCCTTAGTACCAATAGTGTGAAAGTTTCACACCCCAGGAATGTTTGGTTTGGGCTTAATGACCTTTTGAAGGTTTCTGTCGTGACATCATCAGGCCACCCTCAGCTGTCGGTCGGAATCCCACCCGTAGTAAAGAAGGGGATAAAGGAAGTGACTGCTGTGTTTATGAGTATGGCTAGAGCTAGCAATGAAGACATAATGAAAAGCTATACTATATTGAATTTAGTAATTAATATATGTATATCGATACAAACGGAAGTGCTTGCAGGCCTTGAAGTTAGCAATTTAATATAACAGACATACTTTGCCACGGACCTGGGTGAATCAAACTGTCCGTCTCCCAGCAGGCATTCATAATTCATACACGTTCTTTACCTCGCAGTCTGTCTCTGATTTCACCGAGTTTTGTCTGCAAAATACAGTACACTACTGGCTCAAAATATTCTTTTGTTGGTTCATCGAAATTTGTAAACGGGATACGGGACCAAAATTTCAATGTTCAAGTCTGTGCCAAGACAGCAATGTAACATGGCGGAGAGAATGAATAATTACGGGTGTAACGAAAACATTTCAACGGGCTGTTAATTTTTCAGTATCGGCAGTCCCGTTATACGATGATTTTCGCTTACCGGTACTTATGTTTCAACTACATTGCTTACAAAGACTGTAAAACTCAATATGTGAACTAAAAAACACCACCGATAGAGATGGCTGTGCTAGCATACGCAGCTGTTATTCGATAGATCGCAGGTTCGATACACGCTACCGGCACTCATGAAGGCTTTTACTGAGATTTTATTTAGTCACAAATCATAAGGCAAATCCTGGGATTCAGTCATACTAACAACCCTTGGAAATTCCACTGCAAAAATTCCAAATACCGCTTTACATAGGTAGTCACCTCATCTGAGTGAGGGGCATCCATGAATATTCCTGGGTGCAGGTTTCCTACGAAAATTTAGTATTATTGTAGTACAGTATTATAAAACACTTGACAGATTGCCGAGATTTATGTTTATTATTATTATTATTATTCTTGAGAAGCACACTGGGTGTGACAAAGAATGACAGGATTAGAAGTAGTGTGATCAGAGAAAGATTAGGTGTTGAAAGCGTGAAGGTAAGATTGGAGAGAGAAAGTCTTCGTTGGTTTGGACATATGAAAAGGATGGACCTGACTAGGATAGGCTACCAAGAAGAGAGTTTGAACAACAACAAGAAGAAGGGCATAAGAAGAAAGTAGGCAGACCAAGAGACAAGTGGATGAATCAGATCAAAGATAGTGTGGAGAATAGAGGAAGATCATGGAACGAAGTTGAAGCAGAAAGACTATGGGAAAACTGTGAGAGATGGAGGGAACTACTAAACAGCCCTCTGGTAACGGAATAAGTGATCGAGGAAGAGGTTGAGGAGGTGGTTGTGTCAGGCCTGGCTAGCCGGCAACGAAGACATTAGCCCAAGACATGGAGTACTTTGCTACTCCCCCCTACACGATAATTAATGTTGGGAACGGGGTCAAGATATATATATACTATATATATATTATTAATAGAGAATGAAGTTGAAGAAAATGATGTGTCGAGCTTGGCATGCCGATACTGATTCCTGGGATGCGCAGGATCAATGGTGAAAACACCCCTTTACCTAACTAAATGATGTTGGAATAAAGAGTAGCGAATAGCGATATATATATAATATTTATTATTTATGCGGGAGGCTGCCAACATTGCGGTCACGGCTGTTTGATTAATATGAGTAGATTTCAGACGATCTTAGCATTTAGGCCGTAAGTTTGTATGGTCTTTGCAAAGTGATAATTTGAATCACATTTTTCAGTTTAGACTTAAAGGCTTTTTCTATTCAACAGGTATTCCGTATTCGTTTTGATTTTCATTACTTTACTTCCCATTCACTGAAGTCTTCTGATACAAAATGTTTCACACGCCACACTACTATGACCACATATCGCTTCGGGGATTTTTCATATTTCGAAAAATGATTGTAGGTGTACAACCGTACAACCCTGAGCTTTCACCTAGGCTACATTAACATGATACACCCTAACACCGAACAACGTTGTAAAAGTTGCACAGGGAATTGCAGTCCCGACCGTTCCGCTCGCCCCGACTACAGTAGCCCTCGTGGGCCGTCCTGCTGAGCGTAGCCTGGTGACGTCAGAGCCGAGGGGGGCACTTTAAAGAATCGGCTGAAACTACTGAACGACTTGACCAAGAATCACGAAACAAACGGGAAACGCATTTGTAAAGATGAATGATAGTGTAATTCTGTGGGAGCGGCTCATTTTCACATTTCTTTGGATTTCAAACCCTTTAATCACAATCCAGTACTAACACATAAGCACATAGCATGTACCACATAGATTATTTTAGATTGATATCTTTATCACCCAAATGAAGAAGTTGCAGATTACAAGTACTGCTCTGCCCGTCGTAGGAGGCTATTCATGTGCAGAGGCCATGCCGCCTCGTTGAATATCTCACAAATAGTTAAAAAAAAGCAACTAAGCAAAAAAAAGAGGCAAACTCACCAAAAGATGACTGTTATTCACTTATTCATAATATACCATTGATCCTATATAGCATAGGCAGGCTATATCTTCTGGTTGGGTAGTAGTATAGTATTCCAAAACTAGAAATATCAATGAGATGAATACATACACTCAATTGATACCCTTAGTACAATAGGCATAGCAGGCCTATGTATATGTTATCCTAGTAAGCTAGTATGGATCACGAGAAGTAGCATGTATCAAGTATTTGACAAGCACAGAAAAGTCCAGAATTGTTTTTCAGAGGGTAAAATTTGAAAGTGTAGGGTTTAAAGAACAATTATAATTGTATAACATAAAAATAAGTATATATCATACATAATAATATATATGTATAAATAATATGTATAGTAGGCCTATGAAAAAATCCAGAAATTAAAAAACCAACCCCAACTGGGGATCGAACCCAGGTCTCCCACTTTCCGAGTGGGCGCCTTAACCCCTAGACTACCGGGACCGGCAATTTAATGTCTGGATATAGTAGTGCATTATGACATCTTTATGACGGTGTGTGGTTTCTTGAATAAAATATTTAAATATATCTTTGCCTCCTATCCAACTTAACAGTCGGGTAATATGTAAATAAATACTTAATATACTATAAAATATGTAACATAACAAATCATAATATGCCACATTATAAATAAGTAAAAGGTATCTAACCTGCACATTTCTGTTAACGACATAACTCATAACCCATCTCACCAACTAATTAGTAATCACATTTCATCATACAGTGGTTTAGTACAGCGTTTCCCAAACTTAAAAGCTCGCGACCAGGGTTTTCCTTTTCCTTTTATTAACAACCCGGAGTAAACAATGTAATTTTTTTTATATGTTACCTTGGCCTCTAAGGGTAACTAGCAACATTTGCAATGAAAGTTCTCCGGAAAATGTACACGCATCAAGTTATAAGCACTCCCAATGGCGGCAAGGTACTTGTGTGTGAAAAGGGACCAAGCAGAAGAGGTATGGGGGGGCAGAAACATGCCACAGGCAAAATTTAGAAATTTAGGTTTCTGGATTGCGTTTGGTGCGTTTTAAAAATACTGCTTCTGAAAGACAATACACAAATATGGTAAGTTTTTTAATATACAACCAAAAACAATTAGAATATCATTAAAAATCATTTTCAAAATTATCTCCAAGTGGTGCTCATACGCGACTGTTTGGGTTACCGCGCTAAATTCAAAAGAATATTTCGATGATGTGATGTACAGGCACAGGATTTGCGAGTGGATTTTCAAGGCTTGAATACTTTAATTTTCTGAACATTGTACACAGTTTTGGGTTATAATTCCATTTGACAGGAAATGTCCGGAAAATCATTCAAACATGCAGAAGTCAAGTAAGTTGTGAAGGCGTATATAAGGTAATTAACTAGCATTTTACTCGGTCATCCGCGACCTGCCATTGAAACCATGTAGATGTAGATTAAGATTTATAAGCATCTTTAAAATTCATTTGTGTACATGATATACATGAAATATTCGAGTTGTCATGGCGACCCGTGGTTTGGGAAACGCTGGTTTAGTAGGCTACATACACCAAGTCAGTGGTCAGTGGTGCCCAACTCCGGTGTGCAAACAATATTTCAGTGCCTTTCACTTATGGTTGTTCAAATGCCTACGACGAGCATTTCTGTGGAAGACATTGACTTTAGTGAAAACTGAGGAGAGATGTGTAGATGCCATGACTGACTATAGGCCTAAATAAACCCACCCATATACCCCCCCCCCCCCCCCCCCCCCTTCAGAAAGAGCCTTTTGCGTGACATGTCCAAAATAGTACATCAGCCAGATAAATAGATATAAGGTGTCTATTCATCCAGTTTTCTAGGGATCTGTCGCAGTGTGACCACAACTGTTCACAGGAACGCTATTTTGTCCCGTTTTTGTAAATATACCGATTTCACGCAGATCCCAATAAATCAAAACAAAACTGTGAATCACAATAAATTAATTAATAATTCAATTTGAGCTTGATCATCCACCCAAAATAAACCTTCCTTGCGTGCTCAGATTGTTATGAATGCTGTTTTGAGGATGAAAATAGCCCCAAACATTCTGAGGCCCTATCCACCCCAGACTCTTTATAGCCGATGCAACTAAAGGCAACAAAGTCTACTAGCTATGGCTGCTCTGTCCCAGTTTTTCACTGTTCAAATACAGACAATGGACACCCTATGCATAGGTTTACATAATTTGTTAAAAATTATAAATCCACAATTTACTTGAGAATCACAATCAGAAGTTCTTGAGAATCTTGTAGGCTATTTCTTCACTTAATGTCGAGGTAATAATAGAGATTTCACTGCCAATGTTGACAACTTTAGGTTAGTAGTGACTACATGAAATAGCCCTGAGATTCTTCAGAACTCATCTATGAGTCACCCATCTCACTAGACGTCATTTAGCAATCAATCTGCATACTCAGCAAGAAACAGGCCCAATACCAGAATGCAGATGGAAAATTTAAGCCCTGCACAAGTAATAAAAACAGAATGCTGTATTTATTTATGGGTCATACTCATATCCTTTGCATTTCCCTTACAAATTTGTCCTGACATGGGCTAAGGGTTGAAAAGTCTGGGCACCACTACACTTTTAGGTCTACTTATCTAAAACCCTTGGCAGGTCAATACCAAATAGCACACTGTAACAATATTGCACACTACATACTACTCACAGTTACATAGTACATATTAGCTCAAAAACCACACTCACACTTGTAAAGTAAAAAATAGAAATACTGTACAAAGTACATATTAATGATACAGATGTCATTGTCATCAAAAAGAATGGTTGTTTATGTTGAACCATCACAGTTGAGCACCAAATTAATTATACTAATGTATGTCATGCTCATGAGTGATATCTGTGTTGAAGCAGTGCCTTCATGGTACCAGTCAAGGCTATTCCACAGTCTACACTTGTAAAATATCCACGAAATAAAGCCTATTTGGGAGTAGATCTACGTACATGATAAAAGGAATGGAGGAACAGATATTCATCTGTCTTTTGCAGTCAAGTGCTGAAGCATTACATCACAGCATTTGCATTATGGTGCATGTATGCAAATTGTTATTTGTGATGGATGCCCTTGATGGCATGCAAGTTAGAATGAAATAAGTTTCTGATGCACTGGATCTAAGTAATAGTCTCCACTAGTATCAAATACACTTCAGTACTAGCAAAAATATATATATTTACACAACTTTTGTTTCTTATTGCGTTGCCCAGCAAGTCTGACTCAATAATCTAGAAACTTCAACATCACAGAAAATTGGTTATTGTAAACAAGTTCTAATTCCAAGGGTATCCATTCCATTAATTATGAAACTAATGATAAAATACCCATTGCGAGTGAGTATTAAAATTTAAAACGGATCCTTGTGTGGCTACGCAAATAGTAAATAATACATTTAGCAATCGATGTTTAGCGAGAACAAATATATGTATTGCTAAATGTGATTAACACAAGTTAGAATGTTTTGAATAAAATTTATTCTATCATGATGGTTATAAGGAAATTGAAACAGTACAGTAGTATACTACTAATACTAATTGAGTAATTGCCAATTGGTAATTAGTTCATTTTTTACAGACAGAAATGACTAATTGACGAGTGGTGATAGTCGGAGCTTGCGCTGAGTACTGTGTTACGTGACTAGCAGTTGGGAAAAGTTCCTACGGATCCACGCACAACACATCCATACTTATCTAGTTTAGCTGTTTTAATATTAACTTTTAAGATATAACCAATAGGAAATCATATTTAGTTCACATACCAGTGGTCAATATAAAGGTTATTTCAATATTATAGACCCAGTAGTTAACTTGTTCTAACAATTCACGCATCAAACAGGATCCAATGAGCAAGGTGTGTTTTGTTTTTTCAACTTCAATGGCGAAAAAGTAATGGTCGGATTTTGACGAGTCTCTTAAGAATACATACCAATAATGTGAGCCAATAAGCAAATAAACTTTCTAGATAGAAAATGCCTAAAACGAAAATTCATAGCATGCACTAATATGCAGGGTGCGTAGTTTCACGGCCCAAAGCGCTACTTTTGAGGCCCAACTGTTACACCCTGCATATTAGTGCATGCTAAGAATTTTTGTTCTCTACACAGAAAGTTTATTAGTTTATTGTCTCACATTATTGGTTCGTATTATTAAGGAACTCTCTTCCGAAACCGACCAATAGTTTTTATCAATATAAGTTGAAAAAACAAACATACCTTGCTCATTTGATCCTCTTGATGTGTGAATTGTTATAACAAGTTATCTACTGGGTCTATAATTTTGAAATAATCTTTATATTGAGCACTGGTATATATGCTTTCCTACAGGTTATATCTGAAAAATGAATATTATAACAGCTAGAACGAGATAGGTGTCATACATTAATAGTAACTTTGTCCCAACTATGGGCGTCGCTTCGTGACGTCAGGGAGCAGGTAAATCACCACTCATCAATTAGTACCATATCTTGGATAATTTAATAATAATAATAAATGGTCTTATTAGGCAAAGTTAAGCGTAAAGCTTCTTTACATAATTTAGAATACCGTTAATACACTGTCCTAATAATCATTCAGCAAACAGATGAAGTACTTGATGAATGATGGTCAAGTCATTTTTCTTGTAGAGTGTATGCTGATATTAAAACAAGAATACCTAAAGCCACTTTGAAAAGCATATTCATTATTTAATGCTAGATAAGTCGGGTCTACCTCTCTTCTGTCCATTATGAATCTTCAAGGATCAGTACTAGAAGGCTACGCTTAGTAGCACTAGCATGTTAGCCTACTCCGCGTCGTGGTTCCATATTATGTACCCTGGCAAAACCGGGAGTAGCCTACATAATGTTCCCATTGAGAGTTGCCGACGTGCAGCTCTCAGCTAGCTTTCTGAGCTGTAAGCTCGTAACTATGCCCCGTTCTAGGTCTCGGCGCTTGGCCAAGTTTTACATTTTATTCTTGTCTCACTTGGTTCATTAAGTTGGAGGCCAATCACATGTATAATTTATATACCCAACAATGAAACATCTTGGTTGAGACTGCCTTGTTCACATGTTGTAGGTAGAGATCTAGCCGTATTAACCAATTATTATTATTATTAACCAATAGCCGTGTAAATCAATTTCATGGAATCGTGTATGTCCAAATCATATTAATGCAGGGCTGCCGATTAAACAGATCATCTGTTTTGTGTTTTTAGTTTTTATAGATATTTATGGTGCAAAACAAATCAACAGATATTACTAGTCATTACTAGTCAGATATTGATATTTAGTCATTCATGTGTAACGTGTTTTTACACTCCATCGCTTTTTGTAACGAATATTTGCGGATAATTCACCTTCCTCGACAGGATTTAAATACTTTTTGGTGGCAGCCCTGTATTAAAGCAAGCTTAATGTATAGGTAAACTGACTGAATTTCATGAAGTTCCCATATATCTGCTACATTGTCACCACTCAAGCAGAAAGCCGTGTTCTTCATGATTAACAAACATGCTCCTTCACCACATGCCCTCAAAAGTGTACAGAACATACAGAAGCGGGTAGCCTAACTTGTCTTATATTGTCTTCTCAAGGATGAAGATTGAAGAATGATACAAAATATGTATTATTCCAATTTAACATTCATTAATCATTACTCTAGTCATTAACAAGTTATGAATTATGATTATTGCTCTAACAACTAGATAGATGTAGACAATAATAGATACGTAGTACTAGGACGTACTACCATAGGATGCTAACAGTGGCAGAATTCAACTACAGTATCTTTTTCTCACTAAAAAGTACAGTATGCAAACATGCAAGTTCTTGCAACTGGCTAAATTGTAACTAACTATAGATTGGTTTGGATTCACTTCATAGGACTACCCACCCTTAAAAATGTATTCCCACAAACTAAGGCAGAGGTGGGAAACCTGTTAACATTGCAGGCCATGGATAGATTAGGAAACCAGCATGGCCAGTTGTCACTGCTTCATTTTTGCACTATCTATATCGACGTAGGGCCTAATAATATTAGAACTGCGATTGGATCTTTCGAGCAGTTTTGTCACTTTTGTTGAGAGTGGTTACAGCAATATAATATATACTAAGAAAACGCTCAGCGTTGACAGATGAGCGAGCTTGTGAAAATTAAAAAAAATTGTAAGATATCATTTTAAAAAACTTGTGATATTTTATGAATGACTAAAAGTTAAAAATACAGCTCACTGGGTGAATGTTGATGTCAACTGACAGTCGAAATACCACCGGAAAAGGTTTTAATGGTTTTAAGGTTAATGGTTTAAAGGTTTAATGGTTAAAGGTTTTTTTAATGGTTAAAGGTTTTTTTAATGGTTTTCAATTTTCATGAACCAGTACTTTACTGAAAATGCGCTAATTAAAAAACCATTGGAATTATCTGGGTATACAGAAATGCATAATGTAGATATTAGTTAGATCTATATACCTGTATTGATATATCATACAAAAACCAGATGCCAACCACAATAAAACATTAAAATGTCGACAAAATTCGATTTTTAGCCGCACAAGGCATCAAATATAACTTGCCATTGTTGCTATTCTGTTGCATCTATGGAAATTTCAAATGTACCTACAGTTAGAAAGTTATATCTACTGATGCCATTTACCATGCATACGATGTCCATCTAGCTTAAACGGTCCTCAAATGTGAAGCATATTAGTGGAACACTGTAAAAATCACATAAAATGCCGTAAACAGAAACTATTTTTTTTTTACAAAATGGCGGTCCAAGTTACAATTTTGAAACTTATGTCACCTGTCAATCCTATTGTAGAGAACATTATTGTAAAACATTATTTAAATCCCTCTGTAAGTTTTAATCAAATACTTTAGTATACAACCTATCGGTTGTAATACGGGACACTGGCCTAAATTTGCAGCGACACGTAGGTAGTGCTGCTCTCAAGCGGCAAGGGGTGAAGTAGAGCTGGTAAGATTGTTAGATACGTAACAAATACCGATAGGTTAACTTTAGTCCTCTCAACGAAACTATTCTCATGCTTTCGTCATAGCCCCTGAGGCCTCGAAATAAACTTCCGCAGACGGTTTACTGCCCGTGTTCATGCGCGCACTATTGCCGAATACTAAGATGGCCCACGACGAAATTAGCAGCTCCTGCACTGCAATCACGTAACTTTCCTGGCGGAGGCTGGTCGAACTCGGGAGTTCGACGAGCCTCCGTAGGTGGAGATCAAGTAGACCTTGTTGTGTAGCCAATGAGAGTCCGAGAATTCGAAGAAGCTCACAGGAACTATCAAAATCCAGCAAGCTGTGAGCAACATGGGCAGTATTTTGTTTTTATTGAAAGCCTGTCAAAATGTATCAAAATGCACATTTACTGCGTAGATCCATAAAGTAACTACTCGCAGCAAGTTATTATTATAATATTCCACTGTGTTCTAGAGGTAGGTCAAAACTGTAAAGGTATAGTTAGTTCTACTTTAGTTTTATGAAATAAGTTGTTTAAACATCGGCGTTTCCGCCATTTCTTGGTATCGAAAGCTGTGAATGGCTGGGTTCCCGTGATCTATTTTCAATTATCACTTCTCTTCAAACAGGATTTATTGGTTTTGTTACTACAAACTTATATTTGTATTTAATTTTTAAAATTATTCGTCGTGTAATATTATTAATAGCAACTTACACAAATGAGAGAATTACCATTTATCAACGTCGGACAAGTTGGCCAACTCACGAACTGAGAACAATCCGACGCAATCTTCCATCAAGCACACGGAGGTATGACAAGTTAAGTTGCCATTCTGGACATGGCCTGTGATGAAAGCATGAGAATAGTTTCGTTGGGAGAACTATATTATAATATCCAAAATTACGTTGCTCTTATAATGAAGTCAACCCCTAAGAAAGGATTTTTGAAAATTCCGAGCCTAAGAGGGTTAAAAAGGGGGTGGAAGTTTTTCATTAGACTACCTATATCTCAACAACTAAACACGCTATAGACCTGAAATATGGCCAATAGACTCTTCTTTGATAACAAAAAAGAGTAGTTTTACCATTTTTTAAAATCCATTTAAGAGGGGTGAAAACGGGGGTTGAATGTTTTATGAGCATATCTATAATTGTAATACCAAAGATGACAATATATGCATTCAAATGAGTATTTAGATTCTTCTTTTAATAAAAAGTATCACGTGTTTTGCCATTTTTCGAAAATCCAATTGAGGGGGTGAAAACAGAGGGTGATTTTACAGCTCAAAAACCGAACATGTTACAGACGTTTGATAGTTATATTCTCCTCCAAAAATAAAGGAACACAGTTTTACCATATTTACGAAAATCAAGTGAACGGGGGTGAAAAGAGGGGGTGATTTTTTATCATGAGAACAGCTATATCTCAGGGTTGCCACCAAGTAATTTTTTAAATCCTCCGAAGATACCAAAAAAATCCTCAAAAATCCTCCAAAACACATTTATTCTGTCGTAACTTAGCATATTATAGTGTGAAAAAATAAAAAAAATTTTAGGTTATGCATCCCAGATGATCTTTAAGAATTTACCTTTCCATTATAATTTATATATAAATAAATAATACATTTATTTATATATATAATATATATAAACAAGAAACAAGCAACGCAATCGAGTACAAATCTAAACGAACAGCCGTCCGCGTAGTGGAAACCAGGCAAATAACAGCATAGACTCATAGGGAAGTCAGTCGTCACGTCACGGTTCTGCTTGTTACCAACGAGGCACAGGCAACGCGCTCTATCGTACACTAAACAAACACACACGTTCTGCAAAGTTGACGATAGAGGACGCTACTTACTACTAAACCAATCACAACGCTTCAGCTACCGCATTGGCTGTCACCCACACAAGCTCCACCCTCTGCTTGCTAGTATAGTAAGACAACTTACAAAAAAACAGTTGAAATCTCGATATTTCATGCGTGTTTTGAGACATCGTGTCTATGCTGCGGGTTCAAGTGTAGATTGTCCAACTTTACTTTTTACGTTATTATATCGTTCTTTATGGCGGAATTTTCAAATTATAGTAAATTTCACGGTTTTTACAATAATAGTAGAAAATCCGCCAATTTGGTCGTTAATCCTCGTGTCCGCGAGGCACCCTAAAAATCCGCAAAAGAGGATAAACTCCGCAAAAATGGCAACCCTGCTATATCTCAAAAACCGAAGATGTTACAGACGTGAAAATTGTTAGTTAGGTTTTCCTTTAAAGATAAAGAAATATAGGTTTTACCATTTTCCTGAAATTCACTCAAAAGGGTTGAAAAATAGTGATAGAATGAGGGGGGGATTTTTTTTAAACAAATTTTTTATCTCAAAACCCCAAGATGTTCCAGACGTGAAAATTGGTACCTACTTTGTATAAAGATTCCTCTTTTGAAAATAAAGAAAACATGTTTTTCCATCTTTTGAAAAGTCGAAAAAAGGGTTGTTAAAAAAATCAGGATACCTATATCTCATTAACCAAGGATGTATGCCACCTTTTATTGGTTTTTTGAAAAATGGTTTAATACGTGTTTCTTTAGTTTTGAAAAAGAATCTAGGCCTATGTACCAATTTTCCCGTCTCAAATATCTTCAGTTTTAGGATTCCGAAAATTCAGTTAAGGGGTGAAAACTGGGGGTGTTTTTAAATCTCAAAAACAGAACGCGTTACAGATGTGAAATGAAAATTGATTATAAGATTCTGCTTTAAAAGTAAATAAACATGTGCTTTTACCATTTCCGAAAATCTAGTTAACGGGGGTGAAAAGAGGGTGTAAATTATTCTGCGAGGACACCAATATCTCAAGGTTTTTTCTTTTCTTTCCGTTCTTTAGGTTTTTCGGAGGGTAACCGAGCGGGTGGCATGCATATCATTCGTCCCTCGTCTTTGCACCCCGCGCACTTCACAAGGCCTAGTGATGACCTTCAAATCAAGCCTACACATCGAAAAATACGTTTTCAGGAAACCGTTCCGAATTTTATTACCCGATGTCATCCCTACTACTACATATGTATTCAATACACTGGTGCGTAATTTCTAGCCTTACAAACAGGTTTTAAAGTACGAAAATAGCATTGAACAAATTGGCCATCACCGCCGTGTCACCTCTTGCACTACTGTTACGTGTTGCTGCCTTCTCGTATGTTAAATATGGACAGTGTCCAGTATTGTTGTTGTAAGGTATTTGTTTTAATTAAAACAAATTGAAACTGGATTATTGTCGACTAAATTCTTAGTTTTCATTTTTGCATGTTTGCCATGAAAGTCATCAAAGATAACACGTCATTGAAGCCATTCTATGATAGCTATCAAAATTCCAAATACATAGTGAGAAAGGTCTGAGTATGTATGCTATTTTTGGTGCATACTATGTGCATCTAATTTCAATGATGCGGAAATGCGAATCATATTGGTGGAATACTGTAAAAATGAAGAAATTAATTGCCGTAAATAAACAATATTTTTGTATAACATGGCGGTTACAGTTACAATTTTGAATTTTTCAAGTGCTGGTACCGTCAATGTAGACATATGTGTAAAAATGCATTCCGCAAAGAAATCCGCATGTAAGTTTTCATTTAAATAAATGAACAAATATTTTGTTTTCAGTAATTAATTTTTGTGTAGGTTGGCATCTTGACGAATTTTGCTGGTTATGGTAACAGCATCGAGTTTAGTGGTCACGAGTGTTTACTAAAAATTTCAGCCAAATAGGGCAAACTTTTTGACCTGTGAGGGACGAACAAACCTTTGCGCGCGCACGCGCGCACACACACACGCACAGACAAAGCGCCGATTGAGTTGAATAGAGATTCGCTACGCTCATCTAATAACATGTGCTAGAAGAAGGAAGTAGAACAGCATAAAAGGAAAACGTTAATTTGTAATGCATGTTAACAGTTCTCTTTAGACTTTAGTTTGCAATACTATGCCCAATACATTGTTCGTGCAAGACTCGTGTTAATCCACAAAATATCTTACAGATTTTACCCAACCTCCCATTTAGAGTAGCAATTTAGTAATACGGCAGACTTGTATTCATTGACAAGGGTTTTAGTGTCGGCTATGACTGGCGAACGTGGAAACCGTATCTTAACATACTGGACTACATATCACCAACACCAACATCAAAACTGATCAATCCACTCGTTACTAAAAGTGTGTGACTTAATTCAAATATATGCTTTGCTTGATGCTTTTTTGGCAGATAAAAAAAAAAACTAACTGTGAACAGAAATAATAAAAGTTGTTTTGTGAATATTTTCGGCATGGTTGTACATATTTACTTTTTAAATAGCTACCAGTGCAGTACTTTAACACACGTACTGATATTTTTGGTCCATGTTGGCTGGACGAAACCAAAACCCCAAATGGGCTGGCATGTCTCCCACCACTGACAAGCATTGAATTGAAATTTATATTGATCATCATATTGATCATAGAAATACATCATTATTGTGCATTTCATTTATTATAAGTTGTCAATTCTTAATAAACTACATTTTTATGTAGTAATAGGCAGCCATAATCTATTCTCATACCCCCAAATTTGTTACCGTCAAATAATTTTCTTCCAATATGGCTCGATTAAAGAAAGGTTAGACCACGTTGGAAGTGATTGGAATACCCGTGACCGTGAATCTTATACACAGAAATAACAGCCATGTAGTCATGTACTGTTCACCTGCCTAGCAGTTACAGTCCTCTTCAATTTGTTACAAATTGACAGTATTATGTTTCTCTCAATAGGTTCATAATCATACATCTACCCTCCTCAATTAGTTTCAGTTTTAATATAAGATCAGCATACTTTGATTTAACTTTACTACTAACTGGAAATAAAATTATTATTTACATCGTAAACTGAAACACAGTTATTATTTCAAGTATTTTATATGCCACATGGTAATTTAAGTGTTCATAACCAAAATCTTTTTAAGCACAGTACCTACCATATCTAATGACAGGGAGTCAGTTCACACTTCTATTATGGGTAAGGTGGGATGAGGGGGGTGGAGGGAGTTAGCATGGAAGGTTTCAACTGCTAGTAAATCACATTATCTCCCCACAAAGTTGACGCAATTAGTCTGAGGATGAACAGGGATCTTCAGTTCCTTCGCCAGAAGATTCAGATTGTTCTAGAGATCTACTCGAACTTGCAGAAGCGCCGCGAATGTCTGCCGAAGCTGAAACAAGAGATCAACGAGATGGATTAATCGTATCCCAAACTGATGTGCAACCTGTAACTAATGGCAATGGCAAAGAAGTTGACGAGTATGAATGACAAAAGAGGGGAAAATGCATCAACCACTACTAATATGACTGTGCAAACCTTTTAGAAATCCTAACTGAACTCGAGCTTTTACAGTAGGTTCGGTTCGGACATTTGCTTGCGAAAAAATGAATCTTTTCAAACCAAACCACGCGCTATTTCAAATTTGAAAAATCAGAAGAGTTAAACTGCTCCTTTTTTTGTACTTGCCGTGTTTCTACTGTAATAACGCACGTAATTCGCCCCATATTTTATGTGGAGTAATGAACCTGGCCAATTGTTACATGCTGTCAACGCAACACGCCGTTGAGCGCCGTCAAGAGTTCTCTCCCCACTTCCCTGTCATGAAGTTTTAATTTTAGCGGGGTTGCTTTATGTGTATTTTGCTATTGACTACAACAACATGTGTTGTATTTTAATTAAACCCAACTGTTATTTATTCATTAGTACAGTAGTCCATAATAACATAACAATAACCTGTATGTAAACATTTTATAAATAAATATATATATATATCTTGACCCCGTTCCCAACATCAAATCAAGTAGGGGGAGTTCTTGGGTTAATGTCTTTGTTGCCGGCTAGCCAAGCCTGACACAACCACCTCCTCAACTTCTTCCGGTACCAAAGGGCTGTTAAGTAGTTCCCTCCATCTCTCATGGTTTTCCCAGTCTTTTTGCTTCGACTTCATTCCATGATCTTCCTCTATTCTCCACGCTGTCTTATAAATAAATAAATAAATAAATAAATAAATAAATAAATAAATAAATAAATAAATAAATAAATAAATAAATAAATAAATAAATAAATAAATAAATAAATAAAAAATATATATAGTAACACGACCACAAAACAATAACTTGCCAGCCGCCAGTTGAGTCATCCCCACCTGCTACTATTGTGGGTCGGGGTTTTGTCGACTAGTAGAGGGCATCGCTTGCAAGCCAGCTGTAGTCAAGATCAAGTAGGCCACTTATGCTCCTTTGCTGGCCTTGCGCGAGGGGGAGTGGAGGGCAGGAGATAGCGACTGAGAGCTCACATTGTTGGCTGCGGGAGGGGGTTGAGGGTGCAAGTAGTTGGCATTCTCGTTCTCTTGACGAGTGCGCCTTATTTTTCAACATTTCATTGATAGCATTTAGCTTTAAAACGACCAGGGGACCAATTAAACGTGCTGAATCATTTAGGCCTACTATATTTTATTTTGTCCCTTCTATTGATTGGGTAATTTCCCTCATAATTTACACACCCAAATTTTGAGCATGAAAATTTTGATAAAAAGCTGCGTAAATTAAGCTCGTTATTACGCTACTTGTGGTTCTAGTGCTAGGCCTAGTGCATGGTTTGGTTTGTATTACAAAGTTTTCTTGCAATGAAACGTCGACGCCTAGGTCAAATATCAAGCTATTTTAGTGGTGCGGAACATGAAGAAAATGTCGATGATTTGGCCGCACAATAAGTCATCATAATAGTTATATTAAAAACTGCAAAAATACAAGGTTTGGTTCGAGGTTCGAAAATACCCGACAGGTTCAGTTCGAGGTTCAGTTCACACCAAAATATAAGGTTTGCACAATCCTAGTTAAGAAAATAGTTTCATACTTCATCATTCTTAAAAAATGGTATTTAAATTCTTCTTTAAAAATAAACAAAAATGTGTTTTACTATTTAGCATTTTGTGTACAACAATAATTGGCAATTGAACAATTCTAAAATCCATGTAAGCAAAGCCACGGCGGGCAACTGCTAGCTAAGAATAAACTTAACTGACCGACACAAACTGGATGAGGTGATCCTTTTATTCTGCATGTATTGTAGGACCCACAACTCAGACATTTCAGGCCAACCACGTGGAACGTAACCATCGACTCAACATGACAATCCTTGCACAGAATCTCGGCCTTGTAGTTGCGGTACTCTTCGGGCATTGGCGTCATTGCAACTTCATTGTCTAAATAATGCCACAACTGAAAACAATTTGTCATGTCAACAAAATTAGTATGTTATTTTTACTCTACTACTACTTTACATAGCTCTGTCTATTGAGATAAGTACAATATGTACTGAATTTATTTTAAGATATGGTATTTTAGTTGCCTTGTATGACAGGGAGAGCTACTGCTGGGACCTGGCATGCCATAATGAGCACACAAGCATATTAGATAGGATATAGATGGTCAGTGTGATGAGTTAACTTTGGAAGCTTGGGAGGCTATTCGTGACGAGCTTTCTTAACAGTGCATTGGAGTAGACTTCACTTGCACTAATGGGTCTCAAAAGATATTCTAGTCCCAGACATTATTTTACTTTTGTATGCCTACATGCATTTAATAGGGCTAGGCCTATACGTACATTTGACATTTATGAGGCAACATAGGGCACTTACATATACCTGATCCGATTAACTCGATCAGTAATCTTCTCTCGCTCTTTTCTCCAAGAAAGAGAAAGGAAGAGCTACTGATCGAGTAGCTTGGATCAGGTTCGCGTAAGTGGCAATAGTGTTAAAAAAAGTAAATAAATATACCACTCCATTAGGATTACAGCAGACATATGGAAAAATACACTCCTGAATGCATACACTTAGATTAAAGTAAATGTGCTTAATATAGGCTTATCAATAATATAGGGCTGGGAGAAATCGTTTAATTTTGTAAATGCTTATTTTTCTGAATTTTTCGCATCAAACATTTAGATGTAACACCCCTGTTCACAAAGTGATAACAAAAAATTGAGTTGTAAATGATAGTGAAAAAAATTATTAACGAAATAACACCTGGGATTTATTCTTGATTATAGGCCTACCTCCACTGTAATAAGTGACAACTGCCACTGTTTGTCAGCTGTTGAGCCTGAGTATGTTTAGTTGGCAGTGGTATGGGAGGCGACACTAGCGCGCCAGCTTGGCGCGGACAAACGACGAACTCACGAATGGCGACTCACCGAAGTAAGTGGTCCGTAACAATTTGTGTTGTCAAAATAGCATTATTATGAAAGTAAATCAAAATGGTGCAAGACTACGATTGCAAGACATGCGGGTATCGTCACGGCACACGGAGCTGTAGAGCATTCGGCAAGACATGTTACATCACTTTGCAAAGACGATACTGAATTTATCCGAATTTAATAAACATCATACTATAACATAATAGTTACATATATACTCTTTTCACATCCACTCCTAAACGTGCTCATTACATGGTGGCAAGCGGTTTGTGGAAGAGAACAAAGAAGAACCAAGAAAAACCACGAGGTAGGCCTAAGCTATAGACTTCATAATAATGGCGCCAAAGTGTCCACGGAAATTGGACTCGTTTTTGACAAAAGTTCGACATCTATATGCGGGCGTCGAAGAGATAACGATTCAGAGGAAGATAAAGTGGCTGTGTTTCTCAATTTCATTGGAGATGAGGCCCTGGAACTCTACAACACGTTCAAAATGAGGGATGTCAACAAGAAGGATCCAGGGCAAAAGTGATGAGAAAATTGAAGATAACTGCACACCGCGACGTAATCTTGTGTACGAACAAAGTAAGTTTTTTTACGTGTGTTCAAGAACTGTCAGAAGTGTTTGACCATTTTCTAACCAGGCTTAAAATCCTAGCCAAGTCCTATGAATTTGGAACACAACAAAACCAGCAGCTAACACTACGTGTAGTGTTGGGCATTATAGATCGGGCATTGCGTGAACGACTGCTACGTATTAGTGACCTTACTCTAGAGAAAACAGCAGACCTATGCAGAGTGGCAGAGATCAGCAAACAGCAAGCTATGGAACTTAGTGAAAACGTGGTAGTTGAATATGTTTCAACTAGGCCCTACAGGCCTAGGCCATCAAAGGACAGCAAGCCCAATTCCAATAAAGAGACCAGTTCTTACAAGGGGAACAACCCATACAAGGAGAGGGAGCAAAATCTTTCGAATTTCAGTCGTTACAAGACCGACGGTGGGAATCAAAATGGTGCAAGACTACGATCGCAAGAAATACGGGTATCGTCACGGCGCACGTAGAGCATTCGGCAAGACATGCAGAAACTGTGAACAGTTACATCACTTTGCAAAGACGAGCCCTAAGAAACGTGTGGTAGCTGAATGTGTTGTAGACGCGGTAGGTGATTCTGATGAAGATGAACATAACAGTGAACAGTATGTAACTTCAATCCAAAACAAACTGGATGAGTGTGATTCTGAGGATGGCCACAACAGTGAACTTTACATAACCTCAATTCAACTTCCAGAGTCATTAGCCCAAAGAAAGGTAGATTTTGGTTAGTAACTGGCTGTAGTAACTGGCAGGTGCTGAAACTGACTTCAAGGTAGATACAGGAGCCGAGGTGAGTGCTTGTACCCTTTAAACTCATCAAAAGTCTGAACTAACCCACTAAAAGCTGAAAGACACTCCTGTCATTTTTGTGGCCTTCGGCTACACTAAAATTAAGCCGATAGGAGTCATAAAAGTAGATTGTAGCTTAAAAAGCTATCCAAATTCCAAACCTAGGACTAATAGAAATTAATTTCATGGTAGTTGATCAGTAGTTCACTCCACTGTTGGGATTGAAAGACTGTAATAACCTGGGGTTGATAAACGGAGATAAATGGAGACTAGGTCTATCTTAGGCTCGAAAGAAAGTGATATGGATTCTCTTAAATCTCTTTGAGAGATTGGGATGCATGCCGGGTGAGTGAACTATCACCTTGCAAGCAGGTCATTCTGCCAAGGAAAATACCAGTCAGTCTGAAAGAAAAATTAAATGATGGACTACATTTATCAAGCGAGCCGAGCTCGTACTCGCCAGTTCGAACTGGATATAATGCGTGCCAAATTTGCGTGATAAACACCCAAGTTCGAACCCAACTTGGCGCGGGTAAGAAGCCGTGCCAGCACGCTTCATGCGATCTCAGATTTGCGTGGTAAACATATGCGGGCCAAATTGCATCACGTGATCGAACTCACCGCCATGAAAAGTATACGTTTCTTAAGCTGTTGCGCGGCAGATATGGCGTCCACCAAGTAAGTGTTAACAAAGAGTTGCGATTTCTGCTTCTTCTAACTGTTTCACAGTCATTAGAATTATTAAAACTTACCTGTCTTACAAACATATTAAAAAACAGACGCAACTTTAGCATGTTCCATTTCGTAGGCCTAGACGTAACGGATGAGGTTATGTTCACCTCATTGCTGATGAGAGTCAGCTGACATTACCTACCACGCCTTCTTTCAACCGAGCTGAGCCTGAACTGGGGGGTGCGATCTGAAATTGAGTGATAAACAAGTACCGTACCGAGACCATAGATTGAGTTCGATCTGAGTAGTGCGAGCTCGGCTCATACACTGTAGTCATACACTGTTTCTTTAGAAAAGAAAGGGGTAATACAAAGGGTGACAAACCCAACCAATTGGGTAAACAATTTGGTCATAGTCGAGACAACCAAATGGGACCTTCAAGTGCCCGTTCACCTCTTTAGCAAGTTGTTCTCTATATAAAGTTTAACCCCAAACACCAATGTTTAGGTGTATATCACGCGGCCTATACCATCAGGTGTCCTTTGTTTATTCGCGTTCGAGGAAGACACACTACGTCATGCGGCCCATGCTGCCAACTCTGCGCTGCGTCTCCAGCGGGCATGGGAAGGAGGGGTGGTACGGAAGATGCGTGGTTGGCTGAAGACAGTTAGGGAGGGAGCGCACGTTGTGTGGTGAGATACTTTGTTCAAATGAAAGTGGCGCAGAAGGCGCGCGGTCAAGCGGATAGATACAAGATTTGTAACAACTCACTGGAAATGGGTTTATATTTCTCTTCGATTTGTGAAATGATAATAGTATTTATTAAGAAGGAATATAATTATAATAGTATTTATCACAATAAGGAATACAGTTACAATTGCGTCGAACAGGTTTTGACGGAGACCTCAAATTAAATTTCACAAACGTACGGCTAGTGATGGAACATTGAAAATTTTCAATTGAAAATTTTCAATTCACTGAAAATTTTCCGAAAATTTTCAACGTGGCTTGAAAATTTTCATCGAAAATTTTCAATATTTGGTTTTGTTTATATTTTGTAAGCATAGAACATTCAAATAGGTTTAAGTCAATTATGTGGTTGTAAAGATGGCAACAAAAAAAACTATCAAACACTTCATTTGCTTAGTAGAAAGTTTAATAACAATGGATGATTGTGTAGTAAAATCATGAAAAAACTACCAGGGCCTGTTAATTCGTTTCTTTTCCCTTCCAATGAAGAAACATCAACAGTATGTTTGAAGAAATAAAAGGTGTATTGGGTCAACCAGCAGTTGATCGCCGGGAGGTAGGGCCTATACACATTTTCTGAAGATTTGTCTATGTTCAAGAACTTGTGTTAAACATAGTTATTAAGTTGTATTTTGTACTTAATTTATATTTTGTAAACTTAATTCATTCTTTTAAGGCCTACCTGTTAATAGATAGGTATGTGCGTGTACCTGGCCTTGCCTTCAACCACTTGCTAGTGGTTACCGCTTATACAAACCACACCGTAGGTACTGTTTTACAAAATAAAAACCTTATAATCAGTGGCTCATGTTTTATTTCGGGCACCGTCAGGGTTGTAACGTTTTTTTAACCTTGCGTATGAGAAAGCAACAATTTGTTTTGAGCGTTACACATGTATTGTTGTTACATGTTATGCTTAGTTTCGTGATACACAAACAACTTACATCTAATCAAACAATTGATTGCATTTTTTTAAATTTTTTTTTGAAAATTTTTAGGGATGCACACGATAATCGATATTATCGTTCGATATTCGATATGCAATAAAATTTCGATAATCGATAATACAAATATTATCGAATGGTCTGATTTCTAAAAAAGCGGGTTTGTAAAGCATTATTTCGTTCTTCTCGGACCCTTCTAGTATTGAAATACTCAAAGATACTGCCAAAATACTGGGCCTCGGGCCTCGTAAAATGTGATTATACTCTCAGCAGTGTCACGTCAGATGTGTCCAAGTAATGTTGCCATATCCTTATGTGCTCAATTAGGCGACATATCACTGAAACTGTAAAAGATTACTTCAATTTTGTAAATTTATTATCGTTCGATATTATCGATCGATAATGCAGTCATCTTTTCGATTATCGATAGTTTTTATTTTATCGATGTTCATCCCTAAAAATTTTCAACAGTTTGAAAATTTTCACGAAAATTTTCGTGAAAATTTCCAACCAAAAAAGTTTTCATGAAAATTCCCATCACTACGTACGGCTGTTGGTTTTTCTATCCAGCATTCTGAAACAATGCATCGATATGTTTACATGTCATATGTTATATGTTAACATAACATTGGCTGAAGAAGAAATCACATGTCGTGTGTCTTGTGTATGGTCGGTCTTCCTCCTGCCATTTAGTTCAGTACAGTTCAGTTCATTTGTTTGTATATTAATTGACTGTTATGTAAATAAATCACTCATTGTTGAGTTAAGTTAGACTAACTAGGCCCTATAACTCAACATTATAATACAAAATTTAATTTTTTTTTTTTTTTTTTTTTCCTTCTTGTGCCAAGATGGCTTTTTCAGCCATTCTTTTGTCTTACTATCCAATATAAAACTGCTTCCTTTTCCATTTTAATATAACAAAATATATAACAGCAACAAAATAACATAACAACTAAAAGAGGTTCATAGCTTGTTTATTTGTTAAGAATAGCAAATTAAATTTGATGTGTAGTGAGATTCGATATAGTATCGTACAATGTAACAAAAATTATAATTGCAAGACGGTTCAATGAATAGAACAGCTTGATTTAACTCAGTAAACAGTATTATTTCCAATAAATAATTGTGTTACGTTTCAAATAAAGAGAAAACTAATAGTGTAGCATATTGCTACCATAACCAGTGACACTTGTTTTCAGTAACATAAGCTAGGAAGTAAGAACTATGTATCATAAGTCGTAATATTCATCCCGATAAGTAGTATATATTATAATCGACATAAAAATGACACATTTTCTTATTATGCATTACGTACGGATAGATCGGAGGGAATGTACAAGGGCTATTTTATAGGATTTAATCTCAGCATTCGGCATTTTGGCCGAGGAAAACATTGGACAGACCTTCAGACAGATTTGCCGGTACCCGGTATCGAATGGTCTACTTTCCAGAGAGTCTCGTGTGCTACGGCTAAGACACCTTTATTGTTGGTGAAGCGTACCGTTTTATTATTGGTTGGTGTACGTGCTATACAATAAAACCAAACTTCAATTATCATTGGTATACGATATAACAAAATTTATATTATTTTGATTGACATACCTCATTCAGTCGTTATCCTAAGCGGGATATTTTGGGATTTCTCCAGGAATCTCTTTGAACCCCAGGGTTTCATTTGTAGCGGACGGAAAATTTGAAACGACTATACACATGCGCTTGGCCGGCTACTTTTCGCCCATCCCTCCAGATGCGTGAAGCAAGGTCAAACAAAACTCGGGGGTACAGTGTTGCCAAACGTAGAACGTTCAACGGGCTGAATAAAACATTTAACCACTAATTACGTGGAACTCGAATCATTTTCGGTGAAACTGTTGTTCAATATGTGTTCTACATACCAACATGTGTGTATAGGTACACATTGCAGCAAGAGGCGAATGAACACTTTAAGACTATGCATAGATCTAGTGGATCTAAACAGGGCAATAAAAAGAGAGCATTTCCCAATCCCCAATGCTCAAGATGTCGCTGACAACTTGTCAGGAATGACTGTTTTCTCAATCCTAGATATGAAAGAAGGATTTTACCAACTAAATTTATATGAGCCTATCTCAAATAACCTGAGCGGGCCAGAGAAGGAAGCACATATTTACTGGATAGCTAGGAAGAAAAATGATTGAAAAATCAAACTTTCGGCATAAGATAAAAAAAAAAAAATCTCAGACCTGTACACATTCAACAGCCCAATGGGTCGATTTAAATTTCTAAGAATGCCATTTGGTATTAAATCCGTACCTGAAATATTTCAGAGGAGAAATACCGATATCTTTGGTGATATTCCAGCAGTACAGGTAATTTATGATGACCTTATAATAGTGGGAAAAACAGTAGAGGAACAGGACAAAACAATGTTTGAAGTATTAGAACGAGCTAATGAGTCAAACATCAGATTCAATCCGGACAAGTTCCAATATCGAGTAAAGGAAGTTAAGTACATGGGGCATGTTGTCTCTTCTCTTCTCAGGTTTTAAAAACAGATAGGGGCCGAGTTAAAGCAATATATGTATTTCATACTCCTACCAACGTAACTGAATTAAAACGTTTTATGGGCATGGTCAACTATGTAGGTCAATTCATCCCTAACTTATCGTCAGTGACAGAACATCTTTGGGTTCTATTAAAAAAGGATGTGGTTACACAAGCAAGTACAGGCCTTCAATAATGTAAAGGAAACGTTATGTTCCTATAGCATATTATGACTCTTCGAAACCATTAACTTTGCAAACCTATGCATCGCGAAGTGGGCTGGGAGCGTATCTCATACAGGATGGGAAACCAATCGCCTATGCATCCCGTAGCATGAATGAAACAGAACTTAAGTCTAGTCAAATCGAGAAGGAATTACTCTGGATTGCCTACATATGGTGTGAATAAATACCACAACTACATGTAAGGTAGGAAAACAGTCGCACAAACCGACCACAAATCCTTGATATCCATAGTATCTAAAAATGTGCATTAAGTATCTCCAAGGCTTCAGAGATTGCAACTAAAATTGGTTATGAGACCTAGAGATCAGTAAGTCCCAGGATCTCAAATGTATCTAGCGGACACACTATCGAGGGCATACTTGCCAGATACGGGTGTCGTGGATCACGAAATGAAAGAATTAGTACACAGCAAAATACTTGTCCATGGGACAACAAAAGAAGAGAATTTCAAGTAGCCACTCCATTAGAGCTTAAGTACTTTTGGGACTTTAAAGATTCAATTACTGATAGGAGGATGGCCTAGTATTTGTAGGTGACCGAGTTCTAGTCCCGCCAACGTTGAGGAACAGTATGTTAAGTTTACTTCACGAAAGTCACTTGGGCATTGAAAAAAGTAATTTAAGTCGCACTAGACAAGTCCTATTTTGGCCAGGGATGACAAGACACATTGAATCTAAAATCCAGAAATGCCAGACATGTCAAAAGTTTCAAAAGAAAAATGCTAAAGAACAACTCAAACCACACCCCATTCTGCACAGACTAAGGAAAACGTTAGCTGCAGGTATTCTCGAATTCAAAACTAATTCTTATAATTGGTTGTCAAAGACTACATACTATGGTAAGTGGATAGAATTGATCAAGTTAAACAACAAAACGGCAAAGAAATCATTACTAAATTCAAAGCCCTATTCTCTAGATTAGGTGTACCCCACTGTCTAATGTCCGATAACATGCCATTCAGTAGCATGGAGTTTCGCAACTTTGCGGAGGAATGGAATTACAAAACAGTAGGCTTAACACTAAGCTCCACGTTTCCACAATCTAACGGAATGGCGGAAAATGGGGTTAAAATTGCCAAGTCAATGCTAAAAAAAGCTGAGCATGCACAGTTGGATATTTTTATCTCCTTATTAGAATATCGCAATACTCCAATTAACGGGACAGAGTTTTCATCAGCCCAATTGTTAATAAGCCGACAGCTCAAGTCCAAAATTCCTACTGTAAGTTCTTTGTTATGTCCTAAACTTCAAAATGATGTTAGGTAAGTTGCAGGCTTTGCAAGATAGACAAGAACTGAATTACAATAAAAGTCTTGGCCAACATTATTGGAGGGAGAAAGGGTTTGAATAAGGGAAGCTCAAGTGTGGAACCCAGCAACAGTGGTACATAAATGTCAGACACCCCATCCTATGTAGTGAAAAGAGAGGATGGTAGTACTCTTAGGAGAAATAGATGGGATTTAAGGAAAACTTGACATGATGAGATGTTAATGAGACCTGGATTCAACACTGAGATGCTCAGGGAAGAAGAAATCTGTGAGTTGGATGAGGGTTCCCCTAAAACTGTGATGGATCCTGGTGTAGGCCTAGTTGAGGATTCTGGAATACCAGACACTCTCGATGTAGTTACATCACCCATAGGTAGGCCAGTACGCAACAGAAAAGTACCAGCCAAGTTTAAGGATTATGTTTAGCATGTATTTATATGGATAGCTTGTAGTATTTGTATTCTTATCATAGTAAATTATGATTTAGTACATAATAAGTGTTCATTGAGATATTCTTGTATTGCATATGTAATCCTAAATCCTGTAAACCTAATGCAGGCTCAGGTAGCCGACTTTGCAATTTACTTGCTATTTCAATTGGTAGTGTATTCTCATGTTAGGCCTAGTTTGTAATTTCAATAATTAGTTTGTATTCTTGTATTAGTTTGTATTCTTATATTAGGTTGTACTCTTGTTTTGCATACAAGGAATCCTATAAACTGTAGAAGTAAAAGACTGGGAGAAAGGTATAATAAGTGACAACTGTGAACTGTCACTGTTCGTCAGCTGTTGGGAATATGTTTAGTTGGCACTTGGCAGTGGTATCGGAGGCGACACTAGCGCCAGCTTGGCCAAGGAACTCGCCCCCCCCCCCCCCCCTCAACCCCATAACCCAACGTCATTGGTGGCCTGTTAGAGCTGTGACAACGGAAAAATCCGTGAATTTGGGTTTTGGGGGATGGCGGGAGAGAGGGATTGGTTTGGTGGCGTATAGGACACGGTTAAAAGTGTATGAATATATTTCCGGGCGGACGTTTACACAATTAAATGACTCAGCCCTAATAATATAATACAAAATTGCCATAAGCTCCTAAGCGATAGTGCTGTCGGCAATGTCTTGATAAAAACGTACATTTTGTTAACGACTTTGACCCATAGGCACTATTCAGGCAAATATCTAAAGAATCGGAGGACTCAAGTGGCATGACTTACCTGAGACATATCAAGGAGAGAGGTTTGACATGTTGGACATGCGTAATGCCCGGCGTGAAGCAACTGCTCAAAGCAGGTTCGATGCAACAGGTGGCCACAGTCGGGAATGTGACACGGGATTCTTGAAGTGTGTATATCTTCAAGACATACGGGGCAATTGGAACGAGATACGTTCTCCACACACTGAAACATGGTAGGCGACATTTTTAGGTCTTAGGAATTGATAGGACTAGGACTGATGAAGGTGCATAGTTTTGTGGCAAAATCATTCGAAAAGTCACAAAGTTACATCATAGTTACTATAAAATATTATTCTGAAACAAACTGGCAGCAAAATTGAGATACGACATATTTTTATAAAGATTTTCCCAAACATGAATATGTTCATTTTATGGTGATCTGATAAGTATTGGCAAAGTTACATAATAGTTAGGTACTCGAAAATATTTTTCAGAAACACAGGAATGGCAAAATGTGAGGTGGCTATATTAGAGTAAATTTTTGTCCAGTCACAAATATACTAATCTGATACATATAAGAGGCAAAAATTACATTAAAAATAAAAATAAAATAAATTCACATTTAGAGTACCCACTCAGTAACAACACTGATTTTAAGTGGGGGACTTTTAATTTACAGTGAGTACTGAGTAGTGACTAAACCAGCCCTGTAGTCTCCAAACATCATCGACAAGTGAGCGACGATAACCAATCAAAGATCTATACTATATGTCAAATATGAAACATATGAATCAGTGATTGGACAGTGCGAACACATGCGGACAAATGCCAGAATTCAGAACAACTTTAAATTTATTGAGTGCTTCATTCTTATGCTGTCAATAAGTGTTAGTAACAGTGGCAGACCGTGTTGAAAACACTATACAAAATGACAACGAAAATTGTTAGCAACGCACAATGCACAACATTCAACAATGTTGGGAAGTATAATAGCTATGGAAATTAGAAACATGTTTGCAACGTGCATTCTTGAATTGTTGTTAATTGTTTTTTTCTTAGCTTTGAGAACTTTTCATCAGAAAGTTCGTTGACATCGACGCGTTCGCTTATCAACACATCACACAGAGCGTTTTCTTAGTTTATGAACAAATTAAAATTGAACATGTATAATCAATTAGGCCTACAATTATTGATGTTAATATTAATAAATTTCATTGTTTACTATCCATACCTTTGTTGAAGTTTGCTGATGTATATCAAAATCATAGTTTTGAGTACGTCAGCAGTTGCACTTTGTTTTACCAACAAGTTTTATTTACCAAAAACGATAATCGTTTAAAAATATTTTATAATTAAATATTAAATAACTAACAGTGCAATTTTATTCTGCCTTTATTTTCTTAAAAGAGGATAAAACTAACACCTAATAAAATAATATATGTTACCAACATCTGAATCAATATTTGTTGAAAAATTCACATCGAGCCTATACTAGTATGGAGTACCTAAACAAATAGTGAATCTCATTAAATTCAAGGCCAATTACAAAGGAAATTAATGCACATGCAACTTTTGAAAAACAAAATTGAACGGTTTGAAAAATCAGATCCGGATCTCGATCAAATCGGTTTCCGGGTATCCGAAGTCATTCCTAATGTTAATGTGACCCAGAAGGAACAGTCAACAGTCCTATTAATTCTTAAAACATCATGCACCTGGACCCAAATTCAGAAGAGGTCCTAAGTCTTTTTTTGGTCTTACCTCTAAGACCGGCCTAACTTTAAACCTCTTGTAAAACCAGGAAAATGTCATAGAACAGATTTTAAAACATATTATTGGAATGTTCTTTATGACCTTGTTTGCACCAGGAATGGGTAACTTCTTCATGTGACCTGGGTCTCGTTTTACAAGAGTTTCAAAGTTAGGCCAGTCTTAGAGATAAGACCCAAAACTTCTTGTGAATCCGGGCCCAGTTGTACTTCTGTTTTTAAATTTAACTCGCATTTTAAAGCTTTGTTGAAATGGAATCATCCTATAGCAGGGTTGCCACCAAGTAATTTTTTAAATCCTCCGAGGATACCAAAAAAATCCTCAAAAATCCTCCAAAACACATTTATTCTGCCGTAACTTAGCATATAGGCCTATTATAAAGTGTGAAAGAATAAATTTTTTTTTAGGTTATGCGTTATGCCAGATGATCTTTAAGAATTTACCTTTCCATTATAATATATATATAAAGTAAGGATACATTTTACGGTTTAACCAATCCAAATTTTATTTAAAATACGCAGTGATGTATCGCTGCGGCAGTGTTTTCCATTTTATATGCAAGTGTTTTTTGGTCGTTGTGGTTTTTTATTTATTTGTTTTTTATGTTTGTATGTCTTGAAAAAGACGACGCTAAAGTCGTAGAAACGTTGAAGTATCATTTTAAATAAAATTTGGATTGGTTAAACCGTAAAATGTATCCTTACTTTACATATTGCAACCAACAAAATCTAAAAAATCATATATATACAGTATATATATATATATTAACAAGAAACAAGCAACGCAATCGAGTACAAATCTAAACGAACAGACGTCCCGTCACGGGCTCACGCTCACGGTTCTGCTTGTTACCAACGAGGCACAGGCAACGCGCTCTATCGTACACTAAACAAACACACACGTTCTGCAAAGTTGACGATAGAGGACGCTACTTACTACATACTAAACCAATCACAACGCTTCAGCTACCGCATTGGCTGTCACCCACACAAGCTCCACCCTCTGCTTGCTAGTATAGTAAGACAACTTACAAAAAACCAGTTGAAATCTCGATATTTAACGAGTGTTTTGAGACATCGTGTCTATGCTGCGGGTTCAAGTGTAGATTGTCCAACTTTACTTTTTACGTTATTAAATCGTTCTTTATGGCGGAATTTTCGAATTATAGTAAATTTCACGGTTTTTACAATAATAGTAGAAAATCCGCCAATTTGGCCGTTAATCCTCATGTCCGCGAGGCACCCTAAAAATCCGCAAAAGAGGATAAACTCCGCAAAAATGGCAACTCTGTCCTATAGGGCTTGTTCCTTTTTACGTCATCCATATTAGTTCCGTTCCGTCCGCAACACGAGGGACAATACAAACATTGCAGTCTGACAGGTGACAGCTGCTAGATATATTCTAATGTTTCAAGATCTAAGCCCCTAACCAGATCAAATTCATTCCCATGACAAAGTTATGTCTACGCCTGAGTCAAAATTGGAGTAGAGACATAACCTATTTAAAATATGCTGTCACCTCGATCAAACGTAAACATTCCTATGCCATTTTTATTGTTAGTACTGCCACTTAGACGCCAGCGCTGTGTGTTTTAGATTGTTGAACTAGCTTGGACATAAGTCCTATAGAATTTAGAATAGACATAGACATAGTACGTATAGACATCACCTATCAATAACATATGCTACAGTACTCTGAACGAGATGATAATACACAAATGATACCTATTAAACATTTTAACTGTACAGCATTGTACGTATTTATTTTATAAATGAGCCTATTCTATTCACATAAAACTGATTTACAATGGAGGGCAATACATACATGCAAATACACAGTGAAACAATAATAACACTGAACAGAATAAAACAAAGCCACAATTAAGATACTAACATGATAAGCAAACCAAACTGTTAGCACTCATCTGTCAACACAGTGCGTTTTCCTAGAACCTACATTTAAATAAGTTTCTAACTTGAGTTTTTAATAGATAAACATTGGTAAAGGCTGGTCCACACAGATTTTGTAGACATAATGCATAAGGTTTTAAGACGTTGTTTTAAAACAACAATGAAAACAACGTCTTAAAACTAAAACTTTGTGTGAACGCCAGTACGTGTTTCCTATGATCCAACTTTACGACTACGCGTTAAACCTTAAATCGTATGTCTTAAAAATCTGTGTGGACCAGCCCTAACTAAATTTTACAGTTGTCTCCCTTTAATTTCAAATTACAAGTGACCCTAAAAAGCCCAATCTGAATTAAAATAACATGTATACCATATAGGCCCTTTACTAAGGGCGTATCTCAATTCGAATATTTGGTCTGCTTCGCCTACTTCGTCAACTAACACAACAATTACCAATTGTTTTTATTCATTGTTACTAATTATTAAGTTAGTCTGCTACGCTAGTCGACTAGCGGTAAACATCGATTTGAGACACAGCCTAACACTAAGCCCTATTGTAAGCATAAATATAGATTTGAATAGAGCGCCAGTTAGTTATAGTTCCCAAAAGAGGGGTAGTTTTTTTAAGCAGAGAAGGCGGTGAGTTTGTTTTGGCGAGGGTGCGTGATCGAGTGGCGTGCGTGTGGCGAAGTGTTGGTATTTTTAAAGTATAATAGTTGTGCGAGTTTTCTTCTTTTTTGTGTGTGTGTATTCAGGACCCTTATTCTGTAATAATCCCGCTATGGAAGCGGGCCGCTTTGGGTCGAAAGCGGGCGATATGGAAACAATTGCGGTTCCACAACAATATAACTGCCCCAATAATTTCCAATACTAGTGTTATTATTTCTCAATTGTTTCCATATCGACCCGCATCCAAAGCGGGATAATTACAGAATAAGGGCCCTGACCTCAATAAACAATAGTAGTCCATAGTTACCAAATTCCGTGTTAAATTCTTTAAAAACAACCACCTGTTCAACAACAATCACCCCCTTACATCAAGGCCACCAGGTTCAGGTATGAACAACGAGATCACCGAAATATAGTTTACACTATATAAGTCTTAAATGCCCAGTCCTTGTGCCGCTAGTTTCAATTAACAATGGTGGTCAATTACCATGTAAGTTCCTCTTACCTGGTTTATTAGCAAAGTGTATGAACCTGTCTTTTATGTAGACAAACTTGTAATAGGTTATACCTAATATGAGTGCGTAGGCCTACCTTGTGCTTGTTTATTAGTTTCATGGGAAGACACATATTGCATTTTTCACAGTGGAAAAACTTGTCTCGACCACCAATGCGGCATATGCCACATCCAACACAGTGGTACTGATTTTTGTCCTCATCGTCGAACAGTTTACATTCCAAACACGTGTACTGAAAACAAAAAGAAATTCATGCAATTTTTCAAAACTTGGTTGCCGTTAAGGTTGGCGTCCGCTTACTAAAGAAGAAACGTTCATACTTTTCCAAATCTTAGCGAGCAGTTCTCGCATTCAGCTTGAACTTTCTGCCTTGTTTCACATTTTGTGCACACCAGTTCAGTCACATCGTTCCGATTCACTGAGTGATTTTCATTTGCATCATGGCAGAAGCGACAGGTGTATATTTTATTGCAACAAGGTGTCTAGATGTAGGAGAGAAACAGCAATATTGAATACATATTATTTATAAAACAAGCATAATGTAATAGTGTAACTTATTATGGATCATATTATGCACAATCCAGATAACAATGTAATCCATGCAATTACATTGCCCCAGCCTTTTGGCACCATCCTATAACCTAACAAGTCACATATTTAGGTGAAATCTAGGCAATCACTACACATATGTCTAGTTTTCAGGGTACCACTCAGAGCTTGAACAATCCCAGCCCAGGACACGTTAAAACACCCCGCAGTGCAGTGCGGGCTCCCATAAATGTGAGAGTACGAACATTGTCTAATAAGTAAGCAATAGCATAAAGAGTAAATTGCATAAAATTATATCCATCAGAAGATTCTTAGTTTGAAACACAGTTGAAAAACAGTTTGACAACAAAAAACCTTATGAATGCAAAAAATTGCTTTCATGTCAATGTCATTATTTGGACTCTTGTGAGGACAATAATTTTGACAATTTTACACCTTGGGTGCCTGGCGACACCCAGCAAAGCCGCTCCAGGCTAAATTCTGGGTGCCCTACTGGTTCAAGCAGACTGTATACCCACTGAGTGTCGATTATGTATAGGCTACTCAACATAGGGTTGCCAGGTGTCACATATTTTCCCGGGAAGTCCCGTATTTGGGGGGGGGGGGGGGGAAGGGGGCATTTCCCGCGTCCCGTGTGCTGTAAGACATTGATCATCATGTCACGTATTCAAAATCAAGTATGATGAAAGACATTAAAAATGCGCCACCCCTTTTCGCGAGGTCAAGCAAGGCAGGTTTCAGGTATCTACCCATCATGTGGGGCAACTTTCTTATTTGCCACCTTTAGGACAAAAATATAATTTGATTTGTCTGTGCGGCCACTCTCCCCCCTCCACCCCACAAACCAAGCTGCAATTGAATGGAATTCTCGTATAACTAATAGTGATGTGTAAGAATTTCGTAGATTGTAAGTAATGTCTAGAATTTGAAAAATTACCTCTTGTGAGTGTATCCCTCCCATTCATTCTTCACAACGTTTGAAAAATGTTTCGTAACAATACAAACGTGCCTGTTTTGCTCACGTATTAAGAGCGTTCGACAGTAGAAGTTTTACAGATGTATTGGGCGTCAACTAATTACTTTACTCAAACTAATAGTAGGCTTATTATAAATATTTACCTACTTGTAGAGCGATGTCATACCTAGGCCTACGCATGGTATTAAATACATTTGTGACCAACATATTAAAAAATAATGTACCAATTTTTTGAACAGATTATTATTCAGAGTATTATTCCGCGGAGCATTTTCAAAAAAGTAATTTTTTACATTATCCAAACATGAGTTTATTTTTGAGCAGGCTTGCCACAAATGTACTTAGTACCATGCATAGATATGAAATCCCTCTGTAAATTCTCATAATCCTACCATTCGATTAAGAGAAATTAGTTGACTACAAACTAGGGATGTGCGAGTACTCGAAGAGTCGAGTCGAGTAGTTGCCACTTGACTCGAGTGTTCGAGTATTTTTACGAAAATCGAGTCGAGTAGGGCTAGTTTGTTGTCGACGGAGCCGCCGAATCCGAAAGGTTTAACTTTCTGCCAACAGGTAGCGCTACCAACAAATCGCACAAGAATCGATTGTAAAATCGATATGACAGCGGAAGGGTTTCCAGTTTCCACTACCCCTAGAAACAACAACAAAATCGATATGTTTTAGGCCTTCTAGTGTCTTCTGTCTTGTGACGAGCATGCGGGCCGGCCAGCTTACTTTTGTCGTCATAAAAACGACTGTAACCATTGTGGATATTGATTTCAATTTATTTTAACGCTATATCCGAATGTAGAGGCTTATTTAAGTCATTTAGCATGAATCCGTTCTTGATTACGTGCTGCGTAGTGAACTGTCAACAGGCGGCCGCTTCCATTGCACTCGCCTGCGTCTATCGCTATCTCGCTTCAACTCCCGCGTCCTGCGACTAGCGCTTTCTCTCTCTCTCTCACGGCAGCCGACACCACCTGACACTGTGAGCTACTTTGTCGCGTCTCGCTCAGACTATTGTTCTCTCGCTCTTTCTCGCTCGGCCGCATCTGTTCTCACTTGCTGGGTGCCGGCCTGAATCAAGAGATGGCTCACGTTTTAGTACGCGTGATCTGCAAATATTTGGGGGGGAGGGGGCGCTTGAGAGTGTGCGGTATCCTTTGATACGGGTCAGTTTGGACTAAAAGCGGCCGTGGACGAATATTTTAGCAAGCAGCAAGCAAGCATAGTTGAAAGTTCCCATTTAACATTATTTTTTTAATCGGTTATTTTAATTAAGCCTAACCGGTTACGAAAATTAACTGGTTAACCAATATTGTAGAAGTTAATAGAAGAGTAGATCCCCTCACTCATATAGGTATAGGTTACCTATTATGCCTAGATCAAAGTAGGTGGCATACTGCAGTCTAATTTATGCAGTACTGTGTAGGAATGAAGGTCTGCAAATTAATTTTCTAATATGAAAAGGATGGATGGAGACTCGACTCGACACTCACGAGTATTTAAAACTTGACTCGATACTCGACTCGAAGTCAAATGCACTACTCGCACATCCCTACTACAAACACAGGACTCTAAGTGACCAGTTTTTAAAATATAGGAATTTTGAGCCATATAGAAATTATGTCAAATAGAAATTATACGTAGGCCTACCACCGTGCTAATAAGTACTTTACAATTAGGCCTAACTGAACTGGTATCGACATTTTAACCGTTTAAAATACAGTAGGTACCGGTAGTACAACTGAAGTAGGCATATTAACTTACTAATGTGTAACTTACTTACTTACTTATTTACTTACTTACCGGTACTTACTTGTCACATTGACATTAAATAATGTGACCATAATCTCTTTGGTTATATAGGCAGAGCCCCGCTTTTATGGTGATTAAAAAAGCCGAATTTCGTTTTTAAATTCCCAAAAAGCGGTGAATAAGCGGTGACTAACAAAATTACCTATTTTAGCGAGAAAATTGGCTATTTTTTGCAAAAGCGGTGAAAAAGCGACGATTATATTGAAAATATAATCCCAAATATATATATAAATATATATATACACACAACAGAGACTGCCCCCCCCCCGATGACATATGTAACGGTCCGGTCTATGGGTGCGTCATTGGGGGTAACATTCCACTTGGCCTTCGAGGGGGTGGGCGCGCAAGTCAACAACAGGGGTAGATAAATTACGCACATTATTACGGTTCAAGCATGACCAAAAAAGGCACATCCGAAAATCAAAAAAATTATTTAATTTTAAATAAAATTTTAATTTAATTTTAATTAAAATTAAAATTTATTTTTAATTTAAATAAAATTTAATATTCGAACTTAAAAATTTTTGTTTACATTTTCTAAAATACTTGCTGAATATCGCTAATAAATCGCGAGTATCGCAGAAATCGTTGAAAATCGCGAGTATCTCGAAAATCCGCCGATTTCCCGAAAATTTGCGAAAATTCTGAGCATATGGATGTCATCAGGATGAGCCAAAATGTGAACATCTGAAAAAAAAATGACCTTTTCAACAATTCGCGTTTATCGCAAAAACCATAACCATATTTTATGGTGATTAAAAAAGCCGAATTTCGTTTTTAAATTCCCAAAAAGCGGTGAATAAGCGGTGACTAACAAAATTACCTAGATTTTAGCAAGAAAATTGGCTATTTTTTGCAAAAGCGGTGAAAAAGCGACGATTATATTGAAAATATAATCCTAAATATATATAAATATATATATACACACAACGGAGACTGCCCCCCCCCCCCCCCTCGATGACATATGTAACGGTCCGGTCTATGGGTGCGTCATTGGGGGTAACATTCCACTTGGCCTTCGAGGGGGTGGGCGTGCAAGTCAACAACAGGGGTGGATAAATTATGCGCATTATTACGGTTCAAGCATGACCAAAAAAGGCACATCCGAAAATCAAAAAAATTATTTAATTTTAATTAAAATTTTAATTTAATTTTAATTAAAATTTTAATTTATTTTCAATTTAAATAAAATTTAATATTCGAACTTAAAAATTTTTGTTTAAATTTTCTAAAATACTTGCTGAATATCGCTAATAAATCGCGAGTATCGCAGAAATCGTTGAAAATCGCGAGTATCTCGAAAATCCGCCGATTTCGCGAAAATTTGCGAAAATTCTGAGCATATGGATGTCATCAGGATGAGCCAAAATGTGAACATCTGGAAAAAAATATGACCTTTTCAACAATTCGCGTTTATCGCGAAAACCATAAACGCAGGGCTCTGGTTATAGGTTACCTATCTCAAAATATAACAAAAAATAAAAATAATGACTAAACTCTCTTTGGATCCCACCTCACATTTAACATACAAATAATAAGACCAGAATTTCTTATTTTAGTCTTATGCCACTTATTTAGTTTAATGAGTTCAGATTGAGCATATTCTGAGTCTTTACTACCAGACTGAATAGGCCTACACTTCTGGGCAGTGGCTAACAGTCCTTGTGCAGCACACACTTCAGTCTTATTTGTGGATGCTCCTTTTAAAGCATTACTTAAATGATCGTTTGCTTCAGTCATCAACTTGTTATACCACCGTTCACTTGTCCTTAGCACTTCTTTCCATTTTCTGAAGATTCGATACCTTGTCTACTTCCTCCAGTTTCCTTTTCCTGTAGACAGCATCAATACCTTCAATCTTTTTCATGAGTTTTTTCTCTTCCGTGTGCACTAGAATTTTTGCATGAGCTTCTCGCATACACTTTAGAAGGCCTGGTGTTATTGGCACTTCTGACACGTCAGTGTAATGCTTTTGTTTTATCTTGAATATGCTTCAGTCTATTAATGGACTCAATGCTGAGGGAAGCTCGCCTGATAGTAACATTTGTCTTATTGAGAGAAAAGCCCCTTTCAACATCACTTTTGCCATTTGAAAGAGTAAGGGCTGCTTTTACAACCTTGTCTAGAAAAGGATATTTTTCCCATTAAATGAAATGAATTTTTTAATGCTACGTAATACAATAGCCCAATACTTGTATATTGGCAGAGGAGAGTCCAATTTATCATCATTTAATTTTTCGCACATGTACAAGTTCCATGCTGTCTTTATCGCATCCACATCTTGTGAGGAAATAACATTCAGCATTTCTTTACACACCGTTGTGACTAGGCGACTGCCAATTTCTTCCGTCCGACTAAGTGGGTGCAAACATTGCAATGCATGCAGTAATTTATCATCAATTCAGTAGGTTTTCAGTAGGTTTCAGTACAAACACCTCTAGTCTTAGGATGCACACATACAAATACACATGTCACACATATATAATACCTTTACTACTTACGGTATATATATGTGACATGTGTATGTGTATGTGTATATTATATCTCTGGCTCAGTGGCGGCTCGTGGTGTAAAATAATAGGGAGGCCAGGACAATTCAAGAAAGATCGAACATGGAAGCAATGGAAACTAACGCCCCAGTTTGCCCCGCAGGGCGATTGTTTTTAAACTGCATTTTTCTACATTGTTTTAGTTGTTATAAAGTAGTTGTGGATGTGGATTTAGGTTGTCGGATTTAAGTTGACGACACTTGCCGTTAACCATAACAATCTCCATACCGGTACCATAACAAACAAAACTTGCGCTGTTTCTCTCCATCCCTTTGAAGTAATGGCAAAGCTGGTTTCAGTCTTCCGTCTTGTTTTAAATCTTTATTTACTCTTTTCTCGAAGCATGTCTCGTTAATGGTCGCACTAATAACTTGTTCACTATATAACTATATTTGACTTCATTGAATCAAGCAACAACACAGGAAGAACACCAGCAGAAAAACAACCGACAATCCCCTGCAAACTACAAACTGCTGAGTATGAGATATTATGGAAAGCGGGCGACTCGGTTATTTTCGTGAAAAATCCGAAAAGAAACGAAGCGGCCGGCCTCCTCTGGCATCTATTACACAAGCAGCAACTTAGGCGGGGAGGGCGGGAGTATGCATACCGCATTCCCCGCACACCGCTCAGGTATCCCAGAGCTGAACGACTGGAGGCCCGGACTCACAAAGTTCCTCGCGTTTCTATTAGTTCAACGCGGCTAGCAGCCACATTCTGAAGAGGCGCGGAATTTTGAAACATTGAACATTTTTTGTTTGACAACTTTTACGATAAATATACATGTATATTAGGCCTATGTAAGATGAACATTAAAATACATAAAACCATTTTAAACAAGATCACAGACAAGATTAATTCTCCTCCCTCTGGAAATGTTTGAGGAGGCCCGGCCTCCCTTGCCTCCCCCCACCAGCCGCCACTGCTCTGGCTACTGTTTCCAACTTAAGTTAGGTCAGGGGGTGGCTATAGCCCCCAGGATTCTAGGGCACTTCAAGAGCTCCTAACACCGGCTTGCCAGGCCTGCCATGTCCTGTTCAAATTCACTCTCTTTTCTTCCCACCAGCTCGTGCCATCCTCTTCTGTCTTCTCACAGTCTTTTTGCTTCAAGTACTTCTTGCCAACTTCCACCTCTAGCTTCTACATCATTTCTTATTTGATCTTGCCACCTCTCTCTTGGTCTACCAACTCTTCTTTTAACTTGGTCTCCACTTTCAAATTCTGTCTTCGGGATTCTGTTCTCTCCCGTTCTTCTGACATGTCCATACCACCTCAACCTTTCTCGTACCATTTTATATACCTAACAGCTTCTCAACTCTAACTTTTGTCCTGATTTTCTGGCTTCTAATTTTGTCTAGCTTTGATATTCTGCCTATGGCTCTTACAAACTTCATGGAGACTGAATACACATACAAATTCATATTTTATTTTGAATTTCGAAAAATAATGAAAAAAAATGATTTTCCTTTCAAATTATAGGCCTAGGCTACTATATATTCTTAATGACAATGCCCATTTTGTTTCAAAGTGTTAAAATTGCTAAAAATATGGGAACAATTGAAAAATATGGGAATTATAGGCTACACCACCACTCTAAATATAGAAAATATAGGTCAACTTGGAGCCCTGCAAATATCAAAACTACTTACGAACCATGTAAATATAATCAATAATCAATAGCTACAGCCTAAATACTCTGAAATGCATTTTAAGCCCTCCCCTGAAAAAGTTAGGATCAGAAAATGTTTGCCTCCAGCGACTGAGGCACGCCCCAAACCCCGTCCATTCTCGGTCTAAATGTCCTGTATCCACATTTAAAAAATCTGGCAAACCCTAACTCAACACTAATGATGAAGTTATGTTAATGAAGTAATTATGAACGAACATGACAATATCCAAGTGATACTGTAGTTTCAAACTCAGCATCGCAAAGAGCCGCTAAGGTCCGCCAAAACGATAGTAGGCTATTAAAAAAATGATAGGCGGTTATTAACATGTCGTGAGGGGCCCCCAAATTCTGCACTACCCTATTGGCATTAGGCCTAAGTACTGTAACAAAAATACTTTTTCAGTAAGATGACCTTAATAGGCCTAATGGTTCATGTAATTTTGTTATATTATGACATGTTTTTACTTATAGCCTACGTCGATAACGAGTGACTTTTTGTATGTAAGGCAAGGTTTTAGCACTAGGCCTACGCAGTCATGTTTACTTGTAGTTTTCTTCTTCCAGTGAAAATAAAAGCCGTGTCAGATGGTTTAGTAACTTGCGCAAATGTATTATTTACCGTTCGTGCTACGAGACAGAAAATAAAGTACTACCAATGTCACGTATGGGTGTTAGTGGTCACGTGTTATAATAGTGGCGTTCGATTAGCTTTTGCTAACTCTACTTGCTCCGAGGTTTAACATGTTGGACACATTTTGGGGCTCGAGCGAGCTCGCTCCCGCTGCCTCGGCCAAGTGAGTGACAGTGAGGCAACGAATTCCTTCAACAATTAAGTGCCATGATACTGTTGCTGCCGGTATGCAGGCTTACCAACGTGCAAGGTTAGGGGAGGGGTTGCAACCCCTAACCAAGTTAGGTGGGGAATAGCACATTTTAAAGGTTGGTAACACTCCTGTCACGTCAAACAAAGCCGCTACTAATGGCTGCCCATTCACCTTAAAACGTGACCTATTTCACGATATTTCCATCACTTGCATGTACGACATTCCACAATTTTCTACAACTTTCGGCACCTTTCCCCATCACTTCTTCCCACTATGTGCCGAGACATTTCACTAGAATTTTTGTTTCCTTGTTTTCCGAGCGCAGACCCTATGTGCATAACCCCCTGCTTTATTCTACATATTATCAGCTAAAACAGGACTACAATCATAAAACATGACTAGACCTACATTATTTTATTTAACCCAACCTACTCTAGCCTTCTAGTTACTTTGGAGCGAGGGCTCTACCGGTGCAAAGATTAGGCCTAACCTTCTTAGCAGACTTGGGACAAGTCTAGGCCTAGGTAGCCTAGGCCGAGTGCTTTCAGAGCTAGGCCTAGACTTAGGTCTACCTGCTAGGAAAGAATTACTAAGACCAGATTTAGAATGCTCATTGCTCATGCCAAACTAGGCCTAGGCCTAGAGCCTATGCCACATTATGCTTGCACGACTCCATACTAGCGGTAGGGCCTAGGGCCTAGGCCTATGAGCAAGATATTAGCCTAGCCTAGGCCTAGGCTCTAGGCCTAAGTCCAGGCTAGGCCTAGGCTGTTGACAACCGACGAGATAAGTTTTCATTACGTTCAGCGTAGACCTAGGCCTAGGCTGTAGTGCGTTCAACAAAAATAGTCGTTGGCACGTAGGCTTACCTTGACTCACTTTGTTCTTGCAAAATACAGCCTAGGCCTAGGCTAGGGCCTAGCCTAGGCCTAGGCCTACAAAACAGGCCTTGGCTAGGCTAGGGCTTTAAAAATGTCAGACGCAACCTTGCAAATTAAAACGCACAGCTGTAAAGCTCTTCAACAGACATCATAACAAATTTATCAAGCACACGGAATGAATAAGAACATTAATTTAACAAATTCACAACATTACTAACTTCTAAAACTTACAACAAATTTCGATTTTCGTTTGTAATGCTCGCATCCAACAAATTCTTCTGCCCCACCGTCCTCCATCTTTACTTGTTCTGTTCAGGTTCAGGCCACATCATTCGGGTGGCACGTCTTTCAGCGCGACTTTTAAACGCGAATCTTTCTGCATTCAAAACGACAGGCAGAAATCATAAGAAATACTGGCCACTAGACTAAACGTAACCCTGTAATGCATTTCAAACAAAATCAAGTGACATGAAAATTATCATCTTTGAAAATAGGCTTACCCACGGGGCTTAGGCCTAGGCCTACCCCACCCTCGGTACTGTTTGCTTAGAAGGTAAGCTGGCTAAAATCTGTCATCCAGTAATTTCAAATAACTACAGAGTTTTGACAGTAAAAGTTCAATAAAATCGTGGAACTTACCTGGGCGCTGATGGCACAACAAAGAAATGCAACATAAAATAAATGTTTACAATAATTGTCATAAATAGCAGGCATTGTAGGCCTAGACGTATTGTAGCCTAGCTTTTATTAAATCGACACCATGAAATCGAAATGTTTTTTGTATTTATTTATTAACTTTTTAGTTTTTTCCAATTACAAGTTAATGTGCGGTATATTACAGCTGTAATATTTCAGTCTTTCAGAGTAGGTAGATCATAGTAGACAGTTTAGTCAATATAGGTACCCATACCAGGATTCGAGCCTGGAACTCAGGATCTAGACCAGTGGTGTCCAAAGTACGGCCCGCGTGCTGGATGCGGCCCGCGGCTTCTTTTCATACGGCCGCACAAGATATTTAAGAGTTAGACTTTTCTTAATTCAGAAATGCTCATTTGAAGATAACTCGATATCTCTATACTATTTCTGTTTGCTACCAATGCGCACTACTACTGTTTTGTTCTACCCCTGTTTATTACTCTTTTATGAACGAGGGTCAGAGTATTACGCATAACTAACAGCACCCAAGAAAAATGAACCTTTGTGAGGCAGGGGCTGTTTCGGCCGTCTTGACACTTGTCAGTCAGTGGCCAGCGGTACACCCGCCTTATTTCAGCGACTGCAGTTTCTTCAGAACAACTCCACATGTCTCAGAGCTCATCATAAAAACTTTGGAATTAATGTACATATAGCTATAAAATACATTTTCATCGCGAGTGGTACTTATATTGTGTGTTTTGAATGTCCAAGTTAAGAGTTAACCTAGATTTCGAGTGTAAATAGAAACAATATTTTTTTAAATATTTTTGCTTCTGCTGAGTTGCTGTATAATGCTGTTACAAGATAATATGTAAGTAGGGCCTACTCTTGCATTACTTTCAAATTTAAACATATAATTTACCTTTTTTTTAGTAATCGGTTACAAAAACGTATAAAAGCGTATGCAAATAATAATTTTACTCCATACGGCACAAACGCTGTACTGTACGGCAACTGTGAATGTGGCCCAATATCAAAAAAGTTTGCACAGCACTGATCTAGACGTACCGATTGTTGGTTTTGCGAATTTATTTCTGCTTCCCACGCAGAAGGTGTAGGGTTCGATTCCCCGCGAATACGGTTCAGGGCGTGTATACGTTTACACCGGTGGTTTTGAGTACATTGACATATTATTGACTTTCGATTTTCACATGGTTTTGGTGGGTGCACCCACCAGGGGTGTCCAAATAGTGTACCGCAAAAACCATACAAATATTAATTGCTATTGTTGACAGGGTTACACAAACCAGTTATATACATGCTTTAGTTTTATTTCGAGCATAAAATGTATATAATTATATAGTTTGGCCACTCAGTAACCCCCCTCCCGCCCCCACCCCACCCCCTCCAATGGTGAAAGGTCTTTATAGCCAACATGGTTTTGGCGGGTGCACCAATCAGACTGATCCAAATGTGCCACCGTACAAATTCAGATTCTGATTCAGATTTCAGATCATTTTAAACTCAAACAGATAAAATATGGTTGTAACATTGGTTGGTACATAACGTATTATTTGCAATTCTTGACAATAAATTAAAATGGTTATAGCCAGGTAAATAGTCCTTTGCATAACGCTAAAAAAATACATGGTTGATAAAAAATCTAGGTCAAAGGATGACATATTATATCAAATGAAAGTTTGAGGCGAGCACTTTTCAAAAAACCATGATATTATACTTATGTCAAATCCCGCTTTCTATGTCAAAACCCGGGTCAAAGGAAAATTTTGTGTTTTTTAAAATAGGCCTAATTTGTAATTAAATAATGCAAAACGTTTGCAAGTTTAAACGTAAATTTTTAGTAAGCTAAATGTATTATATTAAAAAAAAAAAAAAATATTTACCAAGTTAACCTTTTTTGACCTTGATCGGGGTCCATTTCCTCAAAATGGGTAATTTTTTTAATTTTCGTCGATTTATTTGCCAATATTTATTATATCAACGTACTTACTCATACATAAATACGCTAAAATAGATAGTTCTTGTTGTTGTCACATTGCTCATACGGTATTCATTCAAAATGGCAGTCAAAGGTCAAGTAGGTAAGTGTGTCAAACTAGGTCAGGTAAGTAAAATATGACTTGTGGGTACTCTAAGGACGTAGAATTTTAATAACAGTTGCAGTTACGAATAATAATATTATGTTGTAATTTTTACAGAACGTAATTAAATCATATAACATAAACTATTGTAGGCGAATGGAGTGGGCCGGGCCAAGCTATGTGCAAGCTTCCACTACGCGACTTTTACAGCACGCATCGAAGCGCGAGTTTGCCGACGCAAAACCATAATAGATGATACCACGATACCAGGAGACTACCCATTTCAAATTTCATCCCGATCGGATGTTGCGTATGGAAGGCATTAAGCCGTAAAGAATTCTTCAGTTTACTACAACTACTACTACTACTACTACTACTACTACTACTACTACTACTACTACTACTACTACTACTACTACTACTACTACTACTTCTACTACTACTACTACTACTACTACTACTACTACTACTACTACTACTACTACTACTACTACTACTACTACTACTACTACTACTACTACTACTACTACTACTACTACTACTACTACTACTACTACTACTACTACTACTACTACTACTACTACCCCTTACAAAAATTTTCATCGCCAAATCATTGTCACTGACTAGGTGTTGACTATGTTCCGGCAATGTAAAAACACATAACCGACTCATTGTATTTTCTCCTAAATACAATGAGTCAACTATGTGTTAACACATAGTTGACTACCTTCTGACTACTAGATGGAGACCTCAGGCTTTACAAAAAACTGATAGTCATTACATAGTCAAATGTGTTCCGACGACCATTTAGCGACCTTTTGGCAAAGAATAAAAAATAACCTGGCTATTGAAAAACACATGTAGCCAAGACATCACCGACTATGTTCCGACTACCATTTGGCGACCAAATGAAGACCTTGTAGGAGATAATGCTAAAATGCTACATGAAATGAATTGATTAATGGATATGGGACCATAAACCAAGTCATAATAAAGTATTCTTATTAATATTATTATTTTTTTATTTTACATTCTTACAATTAACATTTGAGCATGTTACATTATTCATAAGACTTTCTTATGTCATTACGACATAAGAGTATTGAAAGCTATCCTTATAAAACTTCATCTCTCTTCTCTCGGAGTCACTGTGTTGTCAATGGTCATCATTGGGCTGTAGTAGATCTAGTTTTTGAATCTGGAAAAAAATAGCATTTCATATTGATTTTAGCAGGATTTTATATCAGGGAGATAAGCCAGCATCATAGACATGTATGCGTGCAACAGCGTAGCACACCAAGAATGTCTGGCACGCGTCTCGGGCTAGAAAGTAACATTTTGAAATTATTATGTTTCTTGCAAATCTCCATTTCATTTCGAACAGAGTTCTTCCGCCAAAAACCCTTTTCCCAATCATTCTGGTCCAATTTTATTATTATTTCCAGCCTTGACTATGCCGAAAAGTCCAAAACTAACTATGGCCAGCTAATAATCACAAGTGGACGGTGTGTGTGTCATGTAGAATGTAGATGGTAGATAGGCTTGTACTATTAGTATTATGTAACCTCGTAGTACGAGTACTCGAGTAGGCCTATTGAATTAGATTGACCAATAAAAAACACATGTCGTTTTATAGCCTTAAGTATCAACTGGCATGTGAACGCTATAATATACCCAAGGTCCACTAGATCGCTTGTAGCGCGCGCGAAGTAAGGTCATCTAACCTATTTCCATAATGTTAAAAATCACATGCTGTTCAAATGGGGGGTTCAAATGGGCAATCCAAAATGGCGATTTCGGATCTCATTCAATGACCTTACTTTGCGCTTCGCAATTACTCCGCTAGGAGTATTACACGACAGAAGAATAATAGAATAAAATCTAATAGATTCTCATGCATCAATGGGCACTAGTTACAATAATGAGTTTTGATTGGAGCTCGCTAGGAATGCCAGCGGCCGTTTGACTGCTTTGTACAGTCAATATACACTAGTCAGCTAGCCTAGTAGTAGAATGTAATCAATCGCAAGTACGAATCGCTGATCCACTCATGTCCGTACTGTAGCCTACTATCGTTGCTGTCACACACTTGTGTTCTGCTCTAGCCTCTAGACAACTAAATTATGTTCAGCGGTAGGCCTAGTACAAATCAGTGAACAAGCAACCGCTGGAGTTTGGTCTCTACACTAGCCTACAACACACTGTTATTGGGTTTCTGTTACTTTATTGTGCACTGCAGCATTTCCCATTATCATTAGGTAGGCCTACTAGGTAAATTAGGTAAGGTAGGCCTAGGCCCTATAGGCCTATAAGCCCGTGTCTATTTAGTGCGAAGCTGATGCCACTGGCAAGACCTAGGGCTAGCCTAGGCCTAGCGTAAGCCTAGGGCCTACCAGCAAATATTGATAGGTAATGTTTGTTGAAGGAGGCCTGACAAATAGGTGGTAGGGTCTACGTGCTGTCTAGAACCTGGGATAAGAGAATCTAGATTTCAATAGTTAAGGTGCCCTAGGCCTAGGCTAGGCTTAGAATAGGCTAGCTTAGGCCTATCCAAGCCTAGGGGCCAAGTTGGCCTTTGAGGTTATGGTAGGTTCATCTACAGACCAAGCATAGTAATAAGTATACCTATAGTAGCATTGTTTCACTCTAAGAATATATTATCCTTGGTCTAGATCACTTTAAATGAGTTAATATCGATTATTACAACTGTACTTACCACAATTGTCGTTGAGAGGTTGCTTGTCGAGCCGCACGATTGCTTTTCTTTCCACTTCCTTTCAAGTTTCAACTGCCGCGCGCGCTGACGACGACGTATTCTTGAACTAAAATTTTTAAAATTTTACGAAGCGGTGACGTATATGACTATGTTTGGGTGACGTTCTGGTGACGTTTTTCAGACGGATACTTTTGACTATTAGCGTTCAACGCTATTAGTTAGCGATGATATGGAGCCGTAAATGACTATGTTACGGCAACGTATTGGCGATGTTTCGACGCTGTATTCTGTGACTACGTATTGGCGACGTTATTGCGACGAAAATGTCTATGTTTCGGCGACGTATTGGCGATGTCTTGACGATGAAGACCTTTGACTATCATTTGGTGATGTGTCAACTAGTAGCTGAAACATCCTCAACACATAGTTGACCATGAATTAGCGACGTGACGACCATTTTCCTACGTTTCGGCACCTAGTCAACGACGTATTGACGATGAAAATTTTCGTAAGGGACTACTACTACTACTACTACTACTACTACTACTACTACTACTACTACTACTACTACTACTACTACTACTACTACTACTACTACTACTACTACTACTACTACTACTACTACTACTACTACTACTACTACTACTACTACTACTACTACTACTACTACTACTACTACTACTACTACTACTACTACTACTACTACTACTACTACTACTACTACTACTACTACTACTACTACTACTACTACTACTACTACTACTACTACTACTACTACTACTACTACTACTACTTGTCTTGTCTTGGCTCTCGTCGAGGAAGGTTGTGTAGTGTGCGAGCTCTTGCTATCCGTGTTGTTGCGAACGTAGTGATAAACATGGTTACGTGTTCCGTGTGCGACGAGGCGCTGCCCAAGGAGGGTCTGTATGTTGAATGTAAGGGTTGTGAGGATAAGATACATTTCGAGTGTGCGTCGCTGAGTGAGGAGACTTATCGTTCCATGTCCAAAAATCGAAAAGCAAATTGGCGATGTGCTAATTGCAAGCAACCGGATATGTATAGAAAAAGTAGTGAATTAATATTGTTTGAGAAGCACTTTGCCGAGCTTAAACGCGATATAGAAAAAAGCCAACAGTTTCTTTCTGATCGCTATGATGAACTTGTTAAAAAATTTGAGGAAACAAATGGTGTTGTGGCTGCCATGAATAAGACTATTGAAAGTTTGGTTGGGAAAATCAAACAGAGGGATGAGGTGATTGAGATGCTTACCGCTAGAATTAACAATATGGAGCAATATGGAAGGAAGTGTAACTTGGAACTCGCCGAAGTATACAGCAGGTGAAAAACGAGCGCTTGGAGAAGGTTGTAATGAATGTCGCCGACAAGCTTGGTATACGCCTTGATGAGGAAGATATTGAAGCTGTTCACCGTCTACCAGCGAAGCAGGGGAAAACACCGAACGTAATTGTGCAATTCTTAGCAAGAAGGAAGAGAGACGAGTTCGTTAGTAAAAAAAATATGGCTAAAATCGTGAACCGAGATATAATTGACAATGGAAACGATTCAAGGATTTACATAAACGAAAATATTACCCCGTTTTTTAAGAACCTTTTCTGGCAAGCAAAGTCAACAGGTCGCGAGAAAGACTATAAATTTGTTTGGTTCCGCTTTGGCAAGATATTAGCTCGCAAGAATGAGTCAGCGCCCATATTGACGATAACGTGTGTTCGTGACCTGGATAAGCTAGTCTAGTTTGTTTCACTCTATTATTGTTGATATGTAGACTTTAAATACCATCAAAATGGCTGATTACGAGTTGGATATTTTGCCTTATGTGAACGAAGCGAGTTACGTTTGTGTGGATGAGGAAGTGATAAGAATATTTCATGATAAGTTTAATATTTTATTTTTAAATATTAGATCTATGAAACTTCATTTCGATGAAATGTTGATCTACATTGATGATCTTCTTCCTTCTCTTCATATTTTAATATTAGGTGAAGTAAACATTAAGAATGATGAGAAAGACACGTTTAGCATTAAAGGGTTTGATATGTACTCGAACTTGCGGGAGAGTTGCCGCGGTGGCGGTGTTATTGTTTACGTTCGTGAAGGAGTTGATTTTGTGTTGTCAGACTTAACGTTCCAGTATTTTGAAGGTGTACATGGTGTTTTTACACTAAATGGAGTAAATACGCGTGTATTATCCCTATATCGACCGCCAAATAATACAAATATTATAAACTTTATCAATGAGTTGAGTTGTTGGTTAGAAAATGTGTCAGTTCAGGATCAAATTGTTTTAGTTGGCGATGTTAATTTAAATATAAATGATAATTGTGACATAAATGTTCAACGTTATAAAGATGTTATGGCAAGCTATGGTATGAGAGGATGCATTACTGGTGATACAAGAGTAGAAGAAAGGGCTGGTTGTATTACTAGAACTTGTATAGATCATATTTTCGTTAAACTGGTCAACTGTGATAAGGATCTGCACTCTGCTATATACGAAGCTAAGATATCGGACCATTATATTGTGGGGGTCGGAATTCATAAGGATATTGACGTAAGAAAGAACGGAACTGAGAAGACAGAGAAAATAATTTTAAATGATAACAAAATAAGACAAGCGTTAACTGCCATTAATTGGGATCATTTAATGGACTGTGATGACCCATGTCAGCTTTATGATGAAATTTCTAATACCTTTAAGCGGGTGTATGATAGTGCTGAGGAAGTTAGGATGTGTTCGGGTCTTTATTCTAGAAACCGGAAACCATGGGTTACTCTTACTTTGAAAAAGAAAATGAAAGAGAGGGACAAGTGGTTTCGTAAGTGGAAACACTCTAGTAATAATATGGATTTTAGAAACGAATATAAAAAATGCAGAAACATGGTATGTAAACAGCTGGTTAGGGATAAAATTAATTATTATAAATCGAGGTTTTCAAATTGTAAAGACAATATTCGAAACACTTGGAACGAAATTAATTTGGTAATTGGTAAGCAGACAAAAAACTCGCCAGATGATATTATATCTAAATACATGGGAAAAACCCTTGATGCAACTAGTATAGTTGACGGTTTCGTAAATTCTTTTTCAGATGAGGTAGAGGCGATAAAACATGATTGTGTCATTGAAACTATAACTGCGAATCGAGATTGTGCTTTGCAATCGATGAATTTTCGAAAAGCAACACCTAAGTTGATAAGTGACGTCATTCAAAGTCTAAGCAGTAATAAAGGTCCGGGCATCGATAGGATTAGGATGTGTGATATAAAATTAATTTCTGAAAATATAAGCCCAATTATAGCACAGTTGATCAATCTAATCGTAAAAACTGGGGTAATTCCTGATGGTTTGAAGTGCTCTATTCTGAGGCCTATATTTAAAAGTGGTGACCACATGGATTTTAATAATTACAGACCCATTGCAATACTGCCTTCAATTGAAAAAGTTATGGAAAGATTTTTAGCGGATCAATTAATTTCTTACATGCATGATTTCAAAATTATTGACAGGAGACAGTATGGCTTCCAAAAAAATAAAAGTACATCAAGTCTACTTAATGACTTTTCGGACACAGTGTTTGGAGCTTTAAATAGAAATTTACATGTTGGTGTAATTTTCATAGATTTTTCAAAAGCATTCGATACCCTACTTTATGATCGGCTGTTGCTTGCTTTAAAAAAGATAGGAATACGTGGGCCTCTTTTAGATTTGTTTCGGAATTATCTTACAGGGAGGAGAGTGACTGTTAAGTATGGGTCTACTCACAGTAAATTGGGGAACTGTAAATCTGGTGTGCCTCAGGGCTCTATTTTGGGCCCACTATTGTATTTAGTGTATGTAAATGATATGTTGAAAGTTGTGACAGGATGTTACATTTTTCTTTATGCGGATGACACAGTTTTAGTGGCAATCAATAAAATTTCCGACATTGTAAATAAATTGCTCCAAGTTGATTTTCTGAATATTTTGAGATGGTCCCATGATAATGGTTTGACAATTAACTATAAAAAAACTAAGGTAATGCATATACACTCTCCATCTACAGTGTCACAGCAACTTAAAATTGTTTTTCATGACTATGCATGTCTACATAGGAATTTTAGGTTCAATTGTTCAACGAATCAAATGGTATGTAGTTGTCACAAATTGTTAGAAAATTGTTTTGAACATGTTTATTTAGGTGTCACTGTAGATAATACTTTTAAATGGGATAAACATATTGATAAGCTTTGTCGTAGGCTACGGTCTACGCTATATAGTATACGCGTTCTAAAGCCGTATGTAACCACAGGAGTCTTAGTAACCGTGTATTATGCACTTGGTGAGTCATTGATTAGATACGCTCTGTTATCATGGGGCAATACCACAGCCTCGTATTTAAGTAAAGTTGAAAGATTGCAATATTCAATTTGGAAAGTCATTTTTGGAAAATCTGATACTTGTAAATTACTAACAGTTAGAAAATTACATTTTTATATTTTCATATTAACAAATTATTTCTCTCGAGAGCATAAATTAATGGCTCAGCATTCGCACGATACCAGAGATAAAACAAGATTTCTGATGCCACGTGATATTTTTAATAGGTATGGCGAGCAACAAAAGAAACATTTGGTGCCATTATTGTATAATAAACTGCCACAAGAGCTAGTATCGCTTACATCCTTTTCACAAATTAAAAAAATCCTTAAACTGTGGACAGTCAGTAACATGTGAATGTAGAAATATTATTTGTATGGATTAATGTAAATTTGTTAACCCTTTTTGTTCTTTTTTATAATCTTATTGGGTAGGTACAAAGTGCTTTGTGTTTGTGTTTGAAGAACGTTTGTTGTGTTTTTTTTGTTGTTGTGTGTTTTTGTGTATTTGTCAGGCGGAGTCAAGACATTTAATATTAACATGATTTATTGTTACCCCGCAGACAAGCTACTGCGTAGCTTTGTGGGGTTTGATTTATTTGTACTGTATGATTTGTTTTGACAATAAATAAATTTGAAAAAAAAAAAAAAAAACTACTACTACTACTACTACTACTACTACTACTACTACTACTACTACTACTACTACTACTACTACTACTACTACTACTACTACTACTACTACTACTACTACTACTACTACTACTACTACTACTACTACTACTACTACTACTACTACTACTACTACTACTACTACTACTACTACTACTACTACTACTACTACTACTACTACTACTACTACTACTACTACTACTACTACTACTACTACTACTACTACTACTACTACTACTACTAATATAATGCATATACACTCTCCATCTACAGTGTCACAGCAACTTAAAATTGTTTTTCATGACTATGCATGTCTACATAGGAATTTTAGGTTCAATTGTTCAACGAATCAAATGGTATGTAGTTGTCACAAATTCTTAGAAAATTGTTTTGAACATGTTTATTTAGGTGTCACTGTAGATAATACTTTTAAATGGGATAAACATATTGATAAGCTTTGTCGTAGGCTACGGTCTACGCTATATAGTATACGCGTTCTAAAGCCGTATGTAACCACAGGAGTCTTAGTAACCGTGTATTATGCACTTGGTGAGTCATTGATTAGATACGCTCTGTTATCATGGGGCAATACCACAGCCTCGTATTTAAGTGTAGAAATGTTATTTGTATGGTTTAATATAAATTTGTTAACCCGTTTTGTTCTTTTTTATAATCTTATTTGGTAGGTACAAAGTGCTTTGTGTTTGTGTTTGAAAACGTTTGTTGTGTGTTTTTTTTGTGTTTTTGTGTATTTGTCAGGCGGAGTCAAGACATTTAATATTAACATGATTTATTGTTACCCCGCAGACAAGCTACTGCGTAGCTTTGTGGGGTTTGATTTATTTGTACTGTATGATTTGTTTTGACAATAAATAAATTTGAAAAAAAAAAAAAAAAAAAAAAACTACTACTACTACTACTACTACTACTACTACTACTACTACTACTACTACTACTACTACTACTACTACTACTACTACTACTACTACTACTACTACTACTACTACTACTACTACTACTACTACTACTACTACTACTACTACTACTACTACTACTACTACTACTACTACTACTACTACTACTACTACTACTACTACTACTACTACTACTACTACTACTACTACTACTACTACTACAACTACTACTACGACCACCACCACCACCACCACCACCACCACCACCACCACCACCACCACCACCACCATCACCACCACCACCACCACCACCACCACCACCACCACCACCACCACCACCACGACTACTACTACTACTACTACTACTACTACTACTACTACTACTACTACTACTACTACTACTACTACTACTACTACTACTACTACTACTACTACTACTACTACTGCTACTACTACTACTACTACTACTACTACTACTACTACTACTACTACTACTACTACTACTACTACTACTACTACTACTACTACTACTACTACTACTACTACTACTACTACTACTACTACTACTACTACTACTACTACTACTACTACTACTACTACTACTACTACTACTACTACTACTACTACTACTACTACTACTTCTACTACTACTACTACTACTACTACTACTACTACTACTTCTACTACTACTACTACTACTACTACTACTACTACTACTAGTAGTAGTAGTTGTCACAAATTCTTAGAAAATTGTTTTGAACATGTTTATTTAGGTGTCACTGTAGATAATACTTTTAAATGGGATAAACATATTGATAAGCTTTGTCGTAGGCTACGGTCTACGCTATATAGTATACGCGTTCTAAAGCCGTATGTAACCACAAGAGTCTTAGTAACCGTGTATTATGCACTTGGTGAGTCATTGATTAGATACGCTCTGTTATCATGGGGCAATACCACAGCCTCGTATTTAAGTAAAGTTGAAAGATTGCAATATTCAATTTGGAAAGTCATTTTTGGAAAATCTGATACTTGTAAATTACTAACAGTTAGAAAATTACATTTTTATATTTTCATATTAACAAATTATTTCTCTCGAGAGCATAAATTAATGGCTCAGCATTTGCACGATACCAGAGATAAAACAAGATTTCTGATGCCACGTGATATTTTTAATAGGTATGGTGAGCAACAAAAAAAACATTTGGTGCCATTATTGTATAATAAATTGCCACAAGAGCTAGTATCGCTTACATCCTTTTCACAAATTAAAAAAATCCTTAAACAGTGGACAGTCAATAACATGTGAAGGTAGAAATATTATTTGTATGGATAATGTAAATTTGTTAACCAGCTTTTTGTTCTTTTTTATAATCTTATTGGATAGGTACAAAGTGCTTTGTGTTTGTGTTTGAAGAACGTTTGTTATGTTTTTTTTTTGTTTTTGTGTATTTGTCAGGCGGAGTCAAGACATTTAATATTAACATGATTTATTGTTACCCCGCAGACAAGCTACTGCGCAGCTTTGTGGGGTTTGATTTATTTGTACTGTGTGTTTTGTTTTGACAATAAATAAATTTGAAAAAAAAAAAAACTACTACTACTACTACTACTACTACTACTACTACTACTACTACTACTAATACTACTACTACTACTACTACTACTACTACTACTACTGCTACTGCTACTACTACTACTACTACTACTACTACTACTACTCTACTACTACTACTACTACTACTACTACTACTACTACTACTACTACTGCCATGTAGAGTTTAGTCTAGTAGGTTACTAGTTTTAATTACATTATAAATTTATTCGCTGTTTCTACAAAGAGTTTAACAATGTACCATGTACCTTGCAAAAGAATAAACATATTCTATTCTATTCTAATAAGAAAACTATGAACAGTTGAAACAGACTGACTCTAAATCCCCAAAAAACTATTTGAAAGTTGGGAAATATAAAACTTTCAGATTTGATATCTTGTTATTTTAATGGAGGAATATATTGTTTCAAAGATTATTAAATCAGTGAATTGCATTTCACAGTATGGTGATGGGGGGGCAAAAATATACTATTCTGAAGTTTCTAGGGGGGGCAAGCGCCCCCTCTGTCCTCCCGGTTCCAACGCCACTGGTGTTATCACTAACACAGTAGGCCACTGGAGGTTTTCCTTCTTGCCACACGTAGCGCGTTGCCGACTTTAGTGATGAGCTTATACGATATCAATAAAAAACAAGGTGCACTTCGGAAAATGAGCAATATTTATGTTCAATCCGGTTGACAAAGAGAATGGCATGCTTCTCACAAGTCTTTATGTCTGTAGTTTTATGTAGCAATAGATGCGTGCTTTTAATGTTCCTTGGAGGACAGGGCAAGGGGGCCTTTATTTCTCGCCTCTTACAATCGGCAGAGATATAACCTGGCCAAATTCTACCCAGGGCCCAGATGGGGATACACCTATTAGCAAGAAAGTTGAAAATTGCAAAAATATTGCCGTAAATAAACAATACGTATTTGGTTACAAGATGAAAGTTGAAAATTGCAAAATATATTGCCGTAAATAAACAATATTTGGTTACAAGATGGCGATTAACAAAACAATTCCAAAACTTTGTCATGTGTTGAGACCATTACCGTGCATATACCATTTAAAAAAATTACTGAAATCCTACAATAAGTTTTAATTAAATACTAAAAGATAAATAAAACATTGGATTTGCTCCAGTTATTATTTTTTTGTAGGTTGGAATCATGATGGATTTTTCTGGTTATGTTAACAGCATCTAGTTTAGTGATCACAAGTGTTTTTTTTAAACTATGTTTTGAGAATATTATTACGTATGTCTACAAATTTCTACTTCCTCTGTAACGTCGTAACTCGTAATACATAATATAGACTGTATTGTAGAAGACCCCCTACCTGCGAGTAGTATACTTGCAAGGGTTGCCAACCGTCTGGAATTTCTCTGGACAGTCCGGATTTTGATGCCTTTGTCCGGAAAGAGGAATTGCCTCATTAAGGACGGCACTTTGTCCGGAATTTGTGAAAAAGTCACTTTTACTCTACATATTTATTGTATTTTAGAGTATTAGAGTAAATTAGTGTTTTTTTTCTCTGAAGTTGGTACATCAGTTGGTACCTTGGAATAAAAGTAAGTTTGTTGCTTCTTTACTTACTTACATGTATGGAGTTTTTTGAACATGTGTCCAAAAACAAAGAACTTCTGAAAGTTGCAAGGAGTGAAAAAAAGTAAGTATTCTTTTAAAAAGTAAAGATGCAAAAGGGTATGTGCTAGAATTATGTTGTAGCTACGTTATCATTATTAATAATTATTGTAGGAGTTGATCCCAGATTCCAATCCAACTTATCCGTCATGCATTGAATCTTTAAATAAGGTTTCCGGCTGTTTTGAAGGTAAAAAGAGTCCAAAAAAATTTCGCCTCCGGCGGCTGGGGCTTTGCCCCAGGCCCCTATGTTTCATCGCAATCGACGTTTTGTCCGGAATTCCAGTTGAACCAAGTTGGTAACCCTAACTGGGGGTAAGTGATATTATTTGTAAATTGTAATCATTGTATCAATTATTAATAAAAGAATCTAATCTAATCTAATCTTATCTAAAATTTCAACCAAATCAGTCAAGCAGTTTGACCAGTGTGCGACAAACAAAATTTTGCACACAAACGAACACAATATTTTTTAACAAAATGGCGGTTAAAGTTACAATTTCAACACTGTTATCACGTGTGGACATTTTGTTTTAGACATAAATATAAAGAAATATTTAAATCCGTCGGTAAGTTTTAGTAAAAAAGAAAAATTAAAATTTGGTATTTTCCCCTAATTAATTGTTTGTACGTTGGCATCTTGACGGATTTTTCTAATTATACTAACAGCATCTAGTTTAGTGGTCAAGAGCGGTAACTTGAAATTTCAGCCAAAACAGTCAAGCCGTTTGACATGTGCACGACGAACAAAAAAATTAAAACTCGATATTTTACACTACATAATTAATTTTTTGTAAATTGGTATCTTCATGGATTTTGCTACTTATGTTAAAAGCATCTACATTAGTGGTCTCGAGTGTTGACATAATTTCAGCCAAACCCGTCAAGCCGCTTGACCTGTGTGCGATGAACACAATTTTGAGCACGAACACAGACAAAGCGCCGATCGAGGGGAAGTGAGAGATTCGCTACGCTCATCTTATCATAATATTATTGATACCAATCGATTTGTATTTAAAACCTGAATGAAAAATCATATTAGTTTTTTCTATATTATGAACGGTGTAAAAGTTATAAGCCAAAACGTTCGGTGGCGTCCGGTGGCGTCGCGGCGCCACCGAAGCCCTCTGCAGTAATTCCGGCGATGTAACCTTTGTCCAAAAACATTGTTATACACAACTTTACATAATCCCGTTTACCGTTATACTCTTCCATGAATAGCCTACGAGAGCCAAAATCATACATCTTGCGCTTCTACTATAAGGGAATTCAATGGTTGGGGGATTTTCTTGGGATAGTGCTGTCAATTAAAGTAATGAACAACAATACACACAACTGTAACTGTAACTTTGTTGGCTTTGTATTACTTTGTTGGACGGTTTTACAATGGGTTTCATACATTGTTTAGGTACATGTAAAACATAATTAAATTAAATTACAATATAAAAATATTAGTCTTTATGTATAAAAATGTACGGAGTCTATGTACAATATGTAAATGAGGATTTCCACAGTGACGTTATGTGGATCTAGTCTGGCCATTAGTTTTTGCAGGCACGTTCTCAGAGGTCTGAAACAACAGAACATTTGTTGGTCGTCAGAGGTTTGGTCATGTGGATACTAGTTCATAACTAGAACTAGCTTTCGATTATCTTCAACATTATGTTTTTTGCCTGGAGTAACATGTTTACAAACATTTATTTTCTCAATAATTTTATTAAATTGGTTTCACACACATCTGTATTTATGTTAATATGCTGAATGCAATGCATCTATGTAAACTTCCTGAATCAGCCAACTAATACACACTTTTAAATAATGAAAAATAAATGTACATTAGGGTGTACTTCATTGCACAAACTGAGAGATGAAGCCCTAACATCACAATCAACAACAGCTTCCCACAATGTCTTAACATTCAAGTTGGGTACATACTTTATGTTGACAATAGCAAAAAAGCCTACCCTCCTACATCCTAACGTCTCTATCAGTAGATAGAGAAATAGTCCTTGGGGTTGGTTGTTTGACGCGATCTTTATCTCGTAAAAATTGACAGCTTGTCAGCTGAGCCGAATAAGCCAGCGCCTGCGGCCTACTTTTCACGTAGACAGAACAGCTGTCCCACGCGTCTCCGCTAGCGCGGGTCTATTGTATTCTGTGGGGCAGCGTCTAGTAGTAGGGCCTACCTGCTTTCCATGGGATGGGTTTTGCGTGTCGTTGTGATGTTTGGGTGGGGGGGGGGGGGGGGGGGGGGGGGGAGTACGACCGCGGACTAACTCGTCCGCATAGGCATCAAGGGTGACCTCCAAAAGGGTGGGTTGAACTTTAAATGCTTACAGGGTCCAGATGTGAGCTTTTACAATTTCAGATACTCACTTTCTAGGGTTACTGGAAACGAAAAAAAAAAAACATATTTGATGTGTTTCAATAACTGCGTTTTTTTCAAGGTTTAACAAAATCAAATCAAGCCAAAAAGCATTATGGCATTCACACACTTTCCTAAGTTTTACGATTTAACGAAACCATAGCAACGTAAGCTCTTATACCTAGAATTCTTAGCCCAGCCAATGAGAGACGATGTTTTCTAAATCCGGCCAATGGTACTGATCTTAAGTAAAACAGTTAGAAAAATAAAACCTTAACCTTAAATCTTCTAGAGTTCATCTTCTTGCTTCTTATCAAGAAATAATTAAATTCAACTTAGTTTTGTTCATTTGCTCACTTTTAAAATATATTTTATTAATCTAATCTAAGATTGTTACGACCTATACCGTAATTATTCACATAAGACGCGCACCTTTTTCATAATTTGGAGTTTGAGAAATCAGGGTGCGCATTTAAGCAAGGATTTTTTTTAATTTGAAAAACAAGTGTTTGAAATGCGCGCGTTTTGCTGCGATGTATTGTGGTGCGCTCTAACGCGTGCTTGCCTAACTACTACGGAGTACGAAGTGTGCGAGTTTCAAATAGAGTGCGTTACTGTCGTTGTCTTGTCTCATCGATGCTCAGGAGCCATGTAGCTGAAGATTCCACCCACCCCCCTAACAGATCAATGACACCTGTTGTAGCGTCATCTAGATAGCGTCATCTAGACCGTGTGTTAGTGCCAGTTCGTTGCCATTTGACGCTTATTGAGTTTTCGTTCACATTATGAGTTTAAAAGGCTGCATCCTTAGGGGTTTTTCTGCAAGTGAGAAACTTCAAGTTATCGGTGATGCAGAAGCCAGCTTGTGTGAATGGTCAGCTGTAACGTGCGGTCGCGATAACAATAGTCTCAATCTTTGAACAGTCTTCAACTAGGCCTAGGCCTACTTGAATAAGCCTAAAACTTTGTCACGTGCTTAGGCCCAAGAACATGACGTTTAATGTGCTAAAACAATGGGGATTATCAGTTATCTTCATTCATAAAATAAATAATTATATTTTACGGTACATTAAAAGTTGTTTTTCCTGTCCCTAAAAGTGGTGTGCATGTCTTACGCGACGGCGTGTCTTTTGCGAATAATTACGGTACCATGAATTTTGTATCAGTATCAATATCAAATCAAACAATTGAAATTAAATATTTGAAAGATTATCAAAGTAATCATTACCACTAAATGCCAACTGAAAGAAGATCATCTTGATGAAAATGTTGTGCATGAAAACACAGACACACCTTCTAGTCTCAGTTGATTAAAAAGAGTATACTGTACATGCTGATGTACATTGTACATAACATTGTATGAAACTATGGGTTCAATAAGTATTCACAAATCGATACAACTAACTAGGATAAAGGCCCTCATAAGTTAAAACAGGGAGATAAATATACCTATGCTTGGCCCAAGATTACCTTACATATGCTTTCGTCATAGGCGAGGCACTCATAGCCAACCAGCAAACCGCCTGAGACACACCCGCGCAAATACCAATTGCTGAGTGACGAAAGCATGTGTAAGGTAGTCTTGGGACAACTATAGTACTTTAGTGCATTGCACATATCTCAGTAACAAGCTGCATAGAGAATCTGTATTGATCTGTATGTAGCTAATAAAGCTAAAATAACCCAACTGCAATATGCCACATCCAGCCCCTCTCTCCCCCCCCCCTGCCCATGTAGATTTCCTTTTAGATTGTGTTTTGCGTATCTGTGTTTACTTTTCTCTGAAATCTCTGAATCTTCTCAGCTACTGCAAAGCCCTTTCTATGCCAACAAACATGACTGATAAGCAGAGTTTCAGTTTATTTTTTAATGTACAACTAGGTACATAGCTTAGTGGCCAAGGATATTTGATTTTCGTATTTCTATTTGAAAGCAGAGCATAAATAATGAAACTAAATTTAAAAGAAGAATTTTGGGAGGCTAAGCTATAATTAGAGAAACTGCAAGAAGAAAGATTGGAAATGAGAGGTAAGCTAAAGTTTGGAAGGACGTAAAGATATGTAGGATTGTAGGGCAGGAAGAAGTAACAAATTGTGAGTCAGGATCATCACGTAAAGCGGCCATAGTTCAGACATGTCCCTACCTGGAGCCCTGACTATGTTGGAACTTGGAATAGTGTGTACGTACAAGGAAGTGGTCACATATTATATTCTTACATACTAACCGCTTATCTGCAACCCACCTTGTATTTTTTTGTAAAAAATATGTATTTCCCAAGAAAAGTTTGAAATATGGGCATATTAAGACAAAGTTAATTGAAAACAGATATAGCCATTGGAGCCATATCTAAACTAGATTACTGAACTCATTATTATGCATGAGTAAAACATCTAGTCAACTAGCAGGGACACCATTTTGATCACATTTGATTGAAAACCTTCTAGTGGTGCAATGCAACAACATGTTGCAAGTATCGGTAATGAACAGCTCATACAAAAACCTGTATTTTCATGTAGGTATTTAATGGTTTCAGTTAGTGAGAAGGAATGTCATGAATGTGGCGTACCCATCGTCTCTTGCTGTATTTCTACCTTGTAAGAAGGGTTGTCATAGGCTGCCTGGTGTGCCGGCCTGGGATGGGCTGATATCGTCGCCTTGTTTTGGCCATACTTTCTAATCAGTATTAATAATAGGATGAGCGCTGCCACTATTGCCAGAGCAGCCAGGATGGCAACGGCAACAAGTGGACCGTAATAGTTTCCTGCCTCTAACGTGGGTTCCGCTCTCTCGAGCTTTCCTAAAAAACAAACACAATCAGTGATCAGTTTTCGAGACATTACTTTATCTTTTGATGTGACCAAGAACAGTGTTTGGTACCTACTATCAATTCTTGAAATATGCATAATAATAATTGTAAGCACTGTATCTAAATGATAATCTCATTTCTTTCAGTAGAAACTCCAATAATTTTCAAATTAGTTTTTGTAATGATTTAGTTTCCATGGTTAACAGTTTATATATGAGCACAAATCCGAAAACTACATCAATCGGAAAGGAATTTTAGCAAAAACGCGTTTAGAGCTCACGTTTGAGTTGAAAATAAAAATTGTATTTTTATCGAATTATATTTTCGCCGATATTATTATTATTAACAGTTTCTTTTTCATTTTAACATAATACATACAGAGTAATCACATAGGCTGAAGTTTGCTCTAAACTAGAGCTGCCCAACGACAAAAAATAATAATATTGATATTGCGGGAAGAAATATTGATATCGCATCCCTATATCAAACTTTTTTAGTGATGTACCGATATCAGCGATATCACAATATCTAAACTTTTCTCGTCTGTTTTTAGGATTTTCAGACCAGCCAGATCGAGGCCATTCATTATAAACAACATTATGTAAATAAATGCTTTAACTTTGAAATGTCTTATTTTAATATGTATGTCAATTTGTGTGTTATACTATTCAAAATTTAAACTATCCACACAAAACAGCGATGTTGGGATTGCCGTGACGTGACGTAACTAGTTTGTTTACAATTAGCCTATTAGACGCAAGTTCGATATCGCGATATGTACGATATATTATTCTATATCGATATCGAATTATTTTCCTACTATCAATATCGTATTGAGTTATTGATATTGTTGGGCAGCCCCACTCTAAACTAGATTTTGTCTGATTTACTTGAACCCGGCACCTGCACCAAAACGCATTTGTTTCTATTCAGTTTTCAGTTTATGTGGGAGTACATAATACATTTTTTCTGTCTGTGTATAATTTACCTAACATAATATAATTATTAACAATTATATAGTAAATAATAAATAAATTATTTTAAATTATATAATAATTTACCTAACACTCAAAGAAATAGGTTGTCTAATCTAGGGAAACACTTGACCCATACTTCTCAGTTAAAAGAGAAGTCCATCTTCTTATAACATGACTAGGCTAGTTGTTATGGTAAAGATATATTGTGACTTTTATTCACACAGTACATGAAATAAATAACAGTATTTCTAGCAGATGTTATGTTACTCCAACCTTGTTGTGTTGAAGATGTATCCGAGCCTGGTTTTGTGATGAAATCATGTACATTACTCTTCTTGATTCGCCCGTTTGTCAAGTAAACTTCAAGCCAGAGCCGATACCTGCAAAGAGCATGAGAATATAACATTAGGCCTCTCTTATTTACCCAAGACTACCACAGATGCTTTCTTCACAGGCGAGGGGCTCGTAGCCAATCAGCGACCGGTATTTGCGAGGGCTTGTTTCGGGCGGTTTGCTGGTTCGCTAAAAGTGCCTCACAGTGCTTAATTTCTAAAATAATAAGTGGGTGAACACTCGACGATCTTCTTCCTCTCGTGAAGACGGGGGGGGAGATCCCACCAAAAGCGCCACAGACAACATTTCTTGTAAATCAGGCTTTTAGAGTGCGTTCTGAGCGTTTCAGTAAAAAATGTAATACAAAAACCAGAAAACCAGGAAAAAAATTGAAACATTGACGAGAACTACTTGGATGTTCATAACTGAGCTCGTTTTGGACTGCAGATAGGCCTACCTGATATTGTAAATTAGATGTCGCAACATTGTATTGCGGGATCTAACCTAAGATAATAGCGGAATGTATGTCAAGCCTGGGGGGGGGGGGGGTCAAGGGGCGTCTTGAGATTTCTCCTTTTCTATAATAAAAATCATATTTCCTTGTCAACTACTTGACTTTAAGGAAACCCAAAATACCAACCTCCCCTTACCCCCACCAATCAAGCAGGCATATAGGCCTACTTGTCAAGTACTAGGGAGCATGGCACATTAGTACAGTGACTACAGACTGTCATATTATGTTGTCATAACCTAACCTAACTATTAACAGCTGAGACTTGAGATCTCACTGCCTACCATATATGTTATTATAAGTTGTTCCTATGCACTGCAGACTGAGTGTAATCCTAGGCAGGCAGTGAAGCCTACTTCCGTTACGGTTGTTGAACTTGACAGTTGATCATGTACGAGCCGAAGTGGCAGTCAATAAACGTAATCCACATTCATCGTGTGTCCGATTGATTTATAGAAAACCTATAAAGTTAACATGGTGTCAGAAGAAACAGACTAGCGATCATCTACCGCAAGATGAAAGGTTTGAGCAATTATTTCGTGAAATGGCTAGTAAGGTCAATTCATCGCCTAGCCACATAACCTCACTATGAGACCACGAGATACCGAAAAATTAGGGATAAACGTAGTAAATCAAATAAATACGATAAACCTAGTAAATCAAATCAAATATGACGGACTTTAATAAGCCGCAGACCCTTGACATGCAAGGTAATTTAAGCATAAATTGGGTGAAGTGGAGGAAGCAGTTCGAGTTATACATGCTTGCTACGGGCTTTGCTAAAAAGCCGGAAGATCAACGGGTCGCGATGCTGATAAATTTGCTGGGAACGGATGCCCAAGATGTGTTCGATAATTTCACTTACGTGGGTGAAGAAACATCATCTCAGTACACAACAGTAATAGAGAAATTTGAACAATATTGCCTACCCAGAGTAAAAGTGGTGGTGGAACGCTTCAATTTCGTAAACGTGCTACAACGTGAGGGACAATCGTTTGATTCCTTCCTAACAGAGCTGAAGACCAAAGCGGCAACGTGTAATTTCGGGGAACAAAAAGACAGTCTCATTAGGGATAGAATTATATTTGGTATCATAGATAAGAAACTACAAGAGAGATTACTTGAAGATGACGATATCAGTTTAGAGAAAACAGTTTCCATATGCAGGTCGAGTGAAATAAGTAAACAGCAAGTGAAAATACTGCAAGAAAAGCATCAAGAAGTGCATGCTGTACGTAAGATAAAGACAGGTCAGTCGAATAAATCTAGGCCTACTACGTATAAGCAGGGTTCGGTAACGTCCGAAGAAAACGAATCAACTCAGGAGTATGATTGTAAGAAATGTAGTTACAGGCACAAACCAAGGTCATGTCCTGCTTTTGGCAAAGTATGTCACAACTGTAAAGGCAAGGGTCATTTTTCTAAAATGTGCAAAAAACCCAAAACCAAAGAAAGACAAGTGAAAGAACTGGAGAAAGAAGCGTCGCCATATGAGTATGTAGTCGAGGAGATCACAGGTAAGACTGTTTACTCTCTAAATAGTGTTGAGGCATGGTACAAAACATTGCTACTGCAAGGGAAATCTGTAAGATTTAAACTCGACACAGGGGCGCAGGTTAACGTGCTACCATTGAAGGAGTTTAATCGTTTACCAGATAAAGCTGTGTTAAAAGATACCGCTACAGTGCTTCTGTCGTTTGGCAAGTTCAAAATAAAACCAATTGGAGTAGCGCAGCTTCGCTGTAGTTACAAAAACAAAGTTGATAGTCTTGACTTTGTGGTTACAGAAGTTGATAGCCAACCTTTACTTGGTCTGAAGAGTTGCATGGATTTGGGATTCATTAAGAGAACGGACAGCGTGGGGTTTTGTTTGCAGAAGAAGGAAGACATTGTTGAGCAGTTTAAAGACGTATTCAATGGTCTGGGAGCAGTACCGGGGCAGCATCATATTGAGCTTGATCCTAGTGTACAACCGGTCATACACGCACCGTGCAAAGTTCCGTTTAGTCTTCAACCCAAGTTAAAGAGCACATTAGATAAGCTCGAGGAATCAGGGGTCATAGTCAAGGTAGATCACCCGACTTAAGTGGGTGAACAGCCTCGTAATCATGGAGAAAAAAAATGGTGATATAAGATTATGCCTGGATCCGTCGGATTTAAACTGAGCTATTCGTAGGGAGCATTCCTACAGCTGAGGACGTGGCAAGCCACATGAATGGAAAGAAATATTTCTCAACGTTAGATATGAGGAGTGGATTTTGGCAAATTCAGTTGGACGATCAGAGTTCTGACTTGTGCACCTTCCATAGTCCATTTGGGAGATACAAATTCAAACGGTTTCCCATGGGGGTAAAATCAGCACCGGAAGTCTTTCAGAAAAAAGTAATGCAAATTTTTGGAGACATACCAGGTGTGAACATAGTGTTTGACGACCTAATAGTAGCTGGGGCTACCGCGGACGAACATGATAATACCTTAGTTAAAGTCCTCGAAAGAGCTCGAGAGCATAATGTAAGGTTTAACCCTGAAAAATTCCAGTATAGAGTGAAATCAGTAAAATACTTGGGCCATGAGATAAGTGACCAAGGTCTAAAGCCGGATAGAGATCGGGTTCGCGCAATCGTCAACATGGATACTCCATCTAACAAAGAGGAATTGAGGAGATTTTTAGGTAAGGTAACCTATTTATCCCAGTTCATTCCTAAATTGTCTGAGACAACCGCTCCATTACGTTTACTGCTTAAAGACGAAACTGAGTGGCACTGGAATGAACCGCAAGACAAAGCTATAGCCACCCTAAAGGAAAATCTATGCACAGCACCAGTACTCAAATTTTTCGATGTAAAGAAGCCCATAACTATTCAAAGTGATGCATCTAAGGATGGATTGGGTGCATGTCTTATTCAAGAAGGTCACCCCATAGCGTACGCGTCTAGGACTCTCACAGATACTGAGAAGGGGTGGGCCCAAATAGAAAAGGAACTGTTAGGTATTGTGTATGCGTTGGAACGTTTTAACCAGTATACCTACAGTCATCGCGTTGAAATCCATACCGATCACAAGCCGTTAGAGACGATTATGAAGAAAGAAATTAACCAGGTAACCCACCGTCTACAGAGAATGATGTTACGACTTCTTCGTTATGACGTCAATGTAAAGTACGTACCGGGTAAATATTTATTCTTGGCCGATACCTTGTCCAGGGCGTTCTTAAGAGATCCAGTTCAAGATGATCCAGAGATGAGCGTACTTGTTCATATGGTTTCCAGACATTTAGCAATAAGTCCACAAAAACAGGAAGAGACTCGCCAGGCAACCCGGGACGATTCAATGTTACAGGAAGTTTCAAAGTACCGGTACCACAAGGATGGTTGGCCACGTTACATTCATGATGTCAGTATACATGCAAGACCGTATTGGAAGATTCGCTGTGATTTATCAGAATCTAAGGGACTGTTATTTAAAAATGATCGTTTAGTAGTTGCAGTAGAAATGCAACCGAAAATGCTTGCTTCAATTCACGAGGGCCACCAAGGCATCGAGAAGTGTAAGGCTAAAGCTAGATCTGTAATGTATTGGCCTAGTATGAATCAACAAATAGAAGAGATCGTTCAAAAATGTTCAACGTGCGAAAAATTCCTCAATAAAAACTGTAAAGAACCACTAAAACCACATTCCATTCCAGACAGACCGTGGCAGAAAGTAGCTTCAGACATTCTCGAATTCAATCGAAAAACATACCTTGTGCTAATCGATTATTACTCGAAGTGGCTGGAAATTGAGAAAATGACAGGGAAAACCGCCAGCGATGTGATAAAGGTGCTGAAAGTTATGTTTTCGAGACACGGAATTCCTGAAATCTTGCACGCCGATAATATGCCCTATGATAGTGTGGAGTTCCGTAGTTGGGCACTAAATTGGGATATTCAAGTAATTACGTCAAGTCCGAATTACCCTCAGTCCAACAGAATGGCTGAGAGAGCGGTACACATTTCGAAGAGGATGCTAAAAAAAGCCCAGGAAGACCGAACAGACCACTACGTTGCATTAATGCAATACCGAAACACACCCATCCAAGTCGTTAATAAGTCTCCGGCACAGCTATTAATGAGTCGAAGTCTACGCACCAAACTACCAGTATTGAAGAAACTACTGATTCCACAAGCGATAAAACCGGATACTGTGAAGAGAGGGTTACAGGATCGCCAAAATGTACAGAAAGCTTACTACGATAATAACGCACATCCGCTTCAACCACTAAAAGAAGGGGACAGTGTTCTAATGAGGAAACAAGGGAAGTGGATGAAGGCCGTTGTGAGCAGAGCCCATGTGTCGCCCAGATCCTACATAGTGACCACAGAGGACAACGCAGTCTACCGACGCAACAGACGACACCTAAGGCTTTCCGCCAATCCTCCTCCTATAATACGACCTACGGAACCATCCCACAAACTCGGTCCTGTGAGTGAGCCTCCTCTCAAACGAAGTCAATCACGAGCTAAAATCTCAAATCCTAGTAACCTAGATCCAGTCTCCCCTCCCCGATCTATTCCACAGGATAGCAGTTCTGGATGTCAGCCCGAACCTAACAGGGAGCGATCTCCTGATGGTGATTCGAACCGGCAGGGAGAACCCAGTCCGAGCTATCGACCAACACGGACAAGAGCTATGCCAGTGAAATTTGGAGATTATGAACTAGGCCTATATAAATGAACATGTGTAATCAGTCCGACTACAAACGGTTTATGTTCTCATGGGATTTTTGTTAATATATTTTTGAGTGCATTATAAACAATTACTTTCTTAGTTTCTGACATAGGTGTTATGTCTTGATGATGTTTAAAGTCTTGATGCATAAAACTTAAATAAGGGAGATGTCATAGTATGTTGTCATAACCTAACCTAACTATTAACAGCTGAGACTCGAGATCTCACTGCCTACCATATATGTTATTATAAGTTGTTCCTATGCACTGCAGACTGAGTGTAATCCTAGGCAGGCAGTGAAGCCTACTTCCGTTACGGTTGTTGAACTTGACAGTTGATTATGTACGAGCCGAAGTGGCAGTCAATAAACGTAATCCACATTCATCGTGTGTCCGATTGATTTATAGAAAACCTATAAAGTTAACACAGACAGGCTATGCAGTCTTCTACTACAACATCCTATTGACTTTTTGATTAGGACTTTTCCAAAAAAGCAGTGGGCGGATGCGCCCGTCCACGAAAAAAGAGAAGGTGGACGCGTCCGCCCGTGTCCGCTCTGATATTAAGCACTGGTGCCTCGCCTGTGATGAGAGCATCTGTACGGTAGTCTTGGGTCAAGTATAGAACATTAACAAGGCTCACTATGCAAATAACTGGGTTGGCTAGCTATGGAATACTAATTGAAACAGAAAAATAGTCATAATAGTAACTCATACTTGTAAGCTCTGTAAATACGGTGATTATGTTCAGTAGGTCTAACTAGGAAAACGTTCCGCGTTGACAGATGAGCGATTTATTTCAATGTATCAAATCAAATAAATCATTTGCATACCATTACTCTTTTTATAAAAAATACCGTTATAGTAAACATTTGCAAAGAGGTTTTACTATGAATAAATAAATAAATAAATAAATAAATAAATAAATAAAATAAATAAATATATAAATAAATAAATAAATAAATAAATCAATAAACAAATCAATAAATCAATAAATAAATAAATAAATAAATGAATAAATAAATAAATAAATAAATAAATAAATCAATAATTAAATAAATAAATAAATAAATAAATAAGTAAATAAGTAAATAAATAAATAAATAAATAAATAAATAAATAAATAAATAAATAAATAAATAAATAAATAAATAAATAAATAAATAAATAAATAAATAAATAAATAAATAAATAAATAAATAAATAAATAAATAAATAAATAAATAAATAAATAAATAAAACGATGCCTGCAACCTAAAAACAATCATTTGTGTTTGATTGGCCGAAGGCTTCCTCAAAACACCTGCGTGCGTACCTTGTGCCTGGCTTGAGATCCGTTATCATGGCCTTGGGCTGCGTTTCCCGTTTGGCGACCTTGAATGTGTTGAGATCCTCCTTGCCTGACTCGCTCTGGTAGATGGCTCGGAATATGTTGACGTACTTGTCCTCGGGGTATGGAACACCGCTCCACGATATCTCGACACTCGTACTCTTCACATGGTGCACAACAACCTCCACAGTGAACGCGTACAGGTCTGAGCAAGCAGAATCATTGGTTGTAAGGTACGTCGTGGTCTAACAATCTATGCTGTTCCTGTCTCAAATGTACTCTCAACTTTGTTTGTGTTAATGGACTGTTACGGCATTACATAATAACAGTTTAAAAACGTGACCTTTATTCAACATGATTCCACATTTACATCAATTATTTATATAAATACTATACAAGATTAAGGATGAGAGGATAAAGATGAATGGAAATGAAGGATGCTTAAAGGCATGTTCCGCGTTCGGATAACGGGCCACTAAGAAGCTAGCCTGATTCAATTGGGGAAAGGGAAAAAAAAAATTAGGTGGCTGGGACTTATGATACTTGAACAATAATGTATACACGATCGCCCTGCGATGAGCGCTAGCCGCCTATGGTGACGTCACTGCGGGTCCACCGCCTCTCGGCTGACCCGCGCGCGCTCGCTTCGTAGATCCTGCGCGGATACGCTCTTTAGACCAACCAATCTTGGACACAAGAACTTTTGGAATGTTTATAATTTATGAAATGTCATTCACACACACACACAGGCTACCTTCCTTGACAAAGACAGCTGTAATTTGTCGGCAACCAATTAAATATGTCAAGCTTTCACAGTTGAGAAGCATGCTTTGCTAGATCTGTAACTAAATACTTGGAAGCAATTATTGAAGTATTTGCTTTTATTTTATTTATTTATTTATTTATTTATATTTATTATTTATTTATTTTCTCTGATCAGACAGCCTATTCCTCTGTGCCGATCTGACAAAAACAAGTCAATTTTTATTACACTTGACAATTTTTCCAAAATCTGTTGGCAAGCAGCTTTTTCAAGATCGCCGATGACTTGTTTCCGTTGTAAAACAATAAAATCTATTATTTTACCGGTAGAAACTTGCATTATCGTGTAAGTGACATATTTTGCACAGAATCCGTGTGAATCATATTGGCCATCTCCTGACAGCCAAATAGCTTCACCAGACGATACTAAGTTAAAAAGTTCGATTTCTAGCATATTATCCCATGTACATAAAATAGCAGGTCGAACATATTATTTAACGATTTTGTAAAAAGTTGATGCTGCGATAAAATTTAGTTTCAGGGCGGCTGAAAACGATTTGAAAGCATTGAAACTGACCCCACATGTATATATTGCAGAAACAATGTTGATAGAGCCTAGATTTGTGTGTCCTGTCTTAGGTTGAGTCTCCCAAGTGCATGTGTGGCCTTGAAGGCAAGAGGTTATTACTATCAACATAGTGTTAAAATTTTATTTTTAGATTCAACAATAGGGGATCCGCATATCTGGCAAAAATTGAACAGTTTTGACAGACAGTGCCAAAATATGAAGAACACGTTTGGCCACACCCCCTCATCTTTACTTTCGTTAACTAAACAATCGGAGTCAGATTCGTCTTCGTCACTTTCAGTCAAGTCACTGTCATCGTCGGGTGGTAAATATGGCTCGTCCGAATCAGAATCATCCTCGTGTTCTGTTTCGGTTTCCGATTCATTGTTGGCCGGTAAACAGCTGCGGTACGTTTCAGTACCAAACTCACACTGTACTTCGATTTCCTTTGAAAACGGTTCATATTCTACAGTGACAAGTGACAGGTCAACGTCCGTGTCGCACGTAGGAGCACATTTATTATTCCCTTTAGCAATTCGCCGCTTTTTGCAGTTTTCATTTTTTTTCTCGTGTTTACTGGTACCCACAGTTGCCGCCGAAGTACCTTCCAACAATGCATTTTTGTCCTTTTTCTGTAAGTATTTCGATTTGGCACGCTTAATTGCAGGAGAATCACTGACACCCCTCATATTTTTTGAAGGGACTGCATTTTTATTTAGCGTTGGTTTTGGCTTGTTTAAAAAAAAAAAATTATATTATACCCCAGCAATGAGTTGGCTTTCAGTTTCGATGTCAAGTCATAATCATCTGCTGTAAAATGACTAGAACACACAACTGTAAACTTAATAGGTGTAAAGTTATCGCGATTCAATTTATGCACCCATTGTTTGTAAAGTAGTTCGGGCAATCGATTTTTATCAGGAAACCTGTGAAATGAAAGTGTTTTTCCTTCCGAGTCCAATTTGCCGTCTCTATTGTTGCACTGATATACACAACACTTTTTCACCATATTGAAATCACTATATTACACTATGTACAAGCAATTTTGGTGGCCGAACGTTAGTTTATATTCGATATATTACATTATATACAATCCTTGGAAACAAAAGATATTCCTAATAATATGCCAAAAAACGAGACGGGAGTAAACCATTAGCCCCAAAACACACGTAAAACACTATTTAAAATCACGACTACAAAATAATAAAATGAAACAACAGTTATAACTACAACCCAACTGTTTAAAAGTTTTGTGCTGGTCAGAACTCACAATCGCATATTATGCACCTACGCACATCAACAGTCCGAATACTTGTGTGGCCGCTTAGCTCGTGCAGGTAGACGGAGGGAGGTAGTGGACCCGCACTGACGTCACAACTATTTCGCGCGGGTTTGAAAGAAAGCCCCGTTACGCCCCTACCACCCGCAGATTGCATCTGGCAGACAGATACGCTGTCCACAAACAGTCGGAAGTGTAATATAAAAAATACTTGTTGGAAACTCGGAATATGCCTTTAAAATTAGGACAAACTTGTGTGAGAGTGTTCCGTACATCATATTGATTATGGAAAATAATGGTGTGAAGTGAAAATAAAATTCTTAAGATCTTAAAGTGAAGGGTGTTAAGTATGACGATTTAGAAAACAATAACTATGCTTAAATGTACAAGAGAATATAGTTGATCAGCATTGTACAGTATCACCCTGTACCCAACCTCCCGCATTCCCGAGGTTGGGGTGGGCCAACAGCTGGCGAAGGAGAAAGTTAGTGGTCGTCAGACAGTCAACCTAATTATGAAGTGTGTGTGTGTTTGTAAACTTGTCTTTTAACTTTGTAGTACGTTAATTCAAATACAGCGGAACCTCGACGTTTGTACGTTTTTGAGGGGAGTGAATTGCAGAGTTGTAACCAGAACGAATCTTACCTTGCACTTGTGCAGTGTGAATCTGCACACTCCTCTCATCTTGCAGCTCGGTCATCTGGCCAGGGAAGGGGATGAAGAAAATGGCCACTTCGTACCGCGTGTCAGGTTTCAGCCCCTCTAGAGTATACGTTGTCACCGCTCTGTGGATGAGTGGCGTGGCTGCGTACACCTATTTGGACCAAGAGAATAACATTACATCATGAACAGTGGGAATCAGTTGCACCATAATGTAAAGTGTGTAGCTTTTGTTTTTTAGTTAATTTACTTTTGTGAGTTTAGTGAGGGAGAACTCGTTACCGGTACAAGTTAAGATCAACATTTTCCCCAAACTTTAAGCCAGCCTCAACTAACTACAATATCATCATGCAGGTTGTAAGCAGACATTGTAAAGAAAGAAGCAAATTCTTATTACAAAACAAACCACATGTGAATGAAAGAAAAAAGAAACATTAATATACCTAGATGCCATATGCCTGGAATTGTAGGAAAAATTACTAAAAACAATTCATTGATTGATTGATAAAAATAAGTCTTCTCTTCTTCTCAAATGCCCACATTTGGCTATTATGCCATCATGCTGGATCTGGTCAACCAGTAGAGACACGCTTCTTTCTCCACCCTCTTCATGCCGCTCGGCATTGCGTCACGTTCCCCTGCCAGTTTTGGACATACAAACAGGTGGCTCCTATCCTGCTCCCCATTTCCACACAGCTTGCAGGTACTCGTAATAAATAAATAAATGAATAAATAGATAAATAAATAAATAGATAAATAAATAAATAAGTAGAGGTGTGCGAGTAGCAATTTTTTGGTTCGAGTCGAGTTCGAGTAGTTCAAAACCAGAAATTTTTCGAGTCGAGTTCGAGTAGTAAAAAATTGAAGTACTTAAATATGCTGGGGTTCATTGGGAAATAGGTAGCCTATAAGAAAGAATTGTACAACAAGGTGAATACATTTCTTGTTACTTTTAATAACTTAGTCTTAAGTTAACAGTAAGTAATCTTAACTTAGGCCTGTTGTTAGGCAACAACAAGGCCTGGCCTAGGGTTATTCCTATGGTAGGCTAGGCTAGGCACAAGAGCCTAGGCCTAGACCTAGATTAGCCTATTGCATTTGTAACTAAATCTAAATCTGAACTCACCTTGTAATTCTTTTGGCCTTTGGGTCAGTAGGCCTAGCAGGCCACTTCAAAGCAGAGTTTATTCTATACTCATGAAGTGTTAGCTGTGTCCTAGCCTGCATTGGCCTAGGCCTAGGCCTAGCTGGTGTATGGCTAGACTTAAGACATTTTAAAGGCCAAAAGAATTACAAGGTGAGTTTAGATTTAGTTACAAATGCAATATACTAATCTAGGTCTAGGCCTAGGCTCTTGTGCCTAGCCTAGCCTACCATAGGAATAACACTAGGCCAGGCCTTGTTGTTTTGTAGGCCTAGGCCTAGGCCTAGCTGGTGTAAACTCTGCATAGATCTGAAGATGTCTAGCACAACTTGTTGTGCTTCCACAATTGACTTTCATAGTTGCCGCACTTATTTCGGTGCATTTATCGATCGCACAAAAAAAACACGATACAAAAAACAGATAGCCTTCAAAAAGACAGGCCAGCCATTGACCAAGATAACCTATACCTACTTGCCATTGAAGTTGAAGAAGATATCTAGAGAAAATGATGTTCCAACAATGTCTCGTAGCCATACCGGATGTTTGGGCGGGGCTTACGTATGCAGCTTCAACTAAGCTCCGCCTCCAACGCTCACTTCAGTGTAGTATAAACAGCGTTTTGACGATCTCCAGCGATATATCGCGCAATAATCGAAACTCGAAAAAAACTCGATAGTCGAGTAGTAATTGTGAATTTCGAGTCGAGTACTAAAAACTCGACTCGACTCGAAAACTCGAGTACTCGCACACCCCTATAAATAAGTAAATAAAATGGTGATGAGTACAACTGTGTAAGTAGGGCATTACCTTTCCGTCGAGCTCCTTGTATCTGAGTTGCACCCCGTCAATGAACTGCATCTCATTCTCGGTGAACTTCCTCCACCTGAGCAGCGCCCACGTAGCATTGGCCTGTCCCAGCTCCAGTGCCGCATCCACAGATATCTGAGGGGGGAGGGTGGTGCCGGGGGTGGAGAGCGGGAGCGTCCTCACAGTCAGGATGGGGCTGGAGGGAGAGTTGTGCAGGTCCCGGAGCAGGACACCTATCTTGATCTTGTACAGCGTGTCGGGGCGGAGGCCGCCCAGCTCAAACTCCAACTGCTGGGTCGCTATGAGGTCATCGGGCGGGGCCAATACCTGTTGCTCCCAGGATGACTCATCCATGTTCCTGCCACAGAGCATGCTCATTAGGGACCACCCTTACAGTATCGCACTAGTTATGAAATCCAGAAATTAAAAAATACATGACTGGGAATGGAACACATATGTATTCCCCATTGAGGTTTTTTTTTAGGGTTGTGCGAATCCAATTTTTTGATATCAAATACGAATCTCAAATCCTGACGAAGAATATTCGCGATACCGAATCCAAATATTTGTTAACCTTTCAAGCCTTATTAATTACAATAGATTTATATATCAACAAAACGAAGAACAAGACGTAACTTTCATGAGGTAGTTTCTAGACATGTTAGTCACGTGATAGTTCGGTAATCAACCAATCAATATACTGTAACTGCGAGTTCCGGTTATGCCATGATCAAAATAATTGAGAGTTTCTCGGTTGCAGTCTTGTTTAGTGCCGTATTCGAATTCGTTTGAATAATTCGAAAGGATTTTATTTTGGATTCAAGTGACAAATCCAATTCAAGTATTAAAAGAATCAATCCAGATTCGATAGTTTTGAAGCTTTGCACACCCCTAGTTTTTTTTAATTGAACTGGATTTGGCAACAAATCCACTCATGAGAGTATCATGAACAAAAATGTACTTGAATCATTCTAGTGGTCAGATAATGAAATATTGTACTCAATGTTGTGGAATACATTTTGTTACAAGGAGAATAAACTAGAGCAAAAAAATATATTGTAGAATAAGATATACAGTGCATATTAATCCTTCTGACAAGTCAAATGCTATGGGGAGGCGTACAACAAACGACTACACTGCAGCGCTGCGAGCGTTCAGGCCACTAAGCACTGCCTGCTAGAAGTCACCAAAAACCCCTCTAGAAGCCAGTGCACTAATTATTATTCATCGATTCCAAAGAAGTCAAATAGTCTTTCCAATAACATAGAAATTGGTATTGTTGAAATTGTGTGTATCCAATATTCAGTGACTGTTTGCCGGATCGCTCACAACGCTCTCTGTGCACTCGTTTTCTACTTGTATCCCATTTATACAATTTATACTTGTGGCACCTGTTGAATTTCAAGAAGGCAATTATAATCTAATGGACGCTTACCTCCCTGAATACAGTTTTGAACCTACTTGACGTCTGCCGAGTAGCGCAGCTCGATGCGACCATGCAGGCCTACCAGCACGGGGGGCACGGAGAAGACGAGGCGTATCGTGTGCTCGTCCAGAGGTTCCAAGGTCTGAACAGTGACAGCGTCCGGTTGGGCTCCACCATGGGAGGGGAAACGAGGGGGAGTCTGCGGTGAGAAGCCTGGACATAAACACAAGACAAGAGAGCAATTAGTGACCTGTGAGGCCACCCACCTATACCGTGCACACAAGTGAATAAATAGACTGTTTGGGTACTGAATAGGATAGACATGAAATAAGTATAAGTACATAAATAAATAAATAAATAAATAAATAAAATAAATAAATAAATAAATAAATAAATAAATAAACAAACAAACAAATAAATAAATAAATAAATAAATAAATAAATAAATAAATAAATAAATAAATAAATAAATAAATAAATAAATAAATAAATAAATAAATAAATAAAATAAATAAACAAACAAATAAATAAAAGCCAGTTACTTGAACTTAATGATCTTGTGATAATTCAACCAGTTCCCCACAAAATAAATTACTTGCTACACAACTGGGAAGAAATATATTACGGTTCATTTCCAGCATTCACCTTATGACTGAGGAAAACCTTGGAAAAGTCCTTCAACCAAGACTTCCCAAATCAGAGTCTTGTGTATTACTTCTAAGCTGCGTAGCTATCGGTAACCTAAGATAGAAACAACTCTAGTATATGCCCGTAACATTTACCTTGGTTGCCACAGAGTAAGTTTGCACGAATCTGCTATGTCGAATGCCACAGTATAAACGACAGAGATCTAAGCGCAATATTGCTCTCCTTTGTAAATCAATTTTTTTTAATGTTAACAAGAGACATAAAGTAAAGAAATATATAGCAATTATCATATGATGACTGTATCATGAAATGTACTGTATCATTATCATTCATTCATTCATGAAACTACTATCTCTTTCTCTCTATGGATATATTGATTAACAAGCATGAAACAAATAAACATTGTATTTTATGTAAACATCCCCTTGGTGCTTCCAAAATATGTTATTAAATGATATCCCAATAAAAATGATGTTTGCAACCCGACACCAACACCAAAATACTGTTAAAATTTCCTACTACTTGAAAACGTTTTCAAAGTTACTCGTGTTGTGGAATACCAATATTGCATTTAGCCTCTAAACCTGTACGCACAATTCAACAAAAGTGGTTATATGTATCAACTCATTCTCCATCAACCTTGATCTAAAACACTGAAAAGATGACAAAGAAGAAGAAGAAGATGAAGATGATAAAAAAGAAGCTGAGGTGACAAAGCAACAGTACTGAGAAGAATTTGTAATAAGCACCAAATCAACACATACACTGGTTCTTCTTCTTTTAAGAAAAAAATATTGACAAAATAAATAAGAAAACAGAGGAGTAATGGGTGTCTATTAGGGCTGGGCAAGGAAATCGATATTTCGATACGATATCGATACGAGCCGATTTATTCGATATCGATATTTGGTTGAATATCGAAATACAGTAATATTGAAAAAAAAAAAAAAAAATTAAAATTAAAATTTCTAAAATCAAGTTTTGATTTCCAATGTTTCATGTTTCAATTGCCTGTGCAAAAAAACCCTAACTTGAAAATGTTCTCGTCACCTTTCATTGCCTCCCCGTACTACTCGTCGCTACACTTGTCCGTCCCCCAACTCCCACTTCACCCGCTTCAACCAGTCAGCCGGCCGCACAAAGGAAGAAAGCCGGCCGTGTGCAAAAGCCTTCCCCTCTCGCCACCCGCCCCTCGCCTAAACCAGTCAGCCGGCCGCAAAGAGGAAGGAGTCCGGCCGTGTGCATAAGCATTCCTCTCTCGCCCCTCGCCCCAGTTACACGCACAAAGTACACTCGCTTGGCGCTTACACACGCACAAAGACGAAGAAAGAAGCAAGACTTTTTCTACATAGTAGCCTACTTTAATAATTAATATTAATAATAACAATACAATACCCCTTCATTAACAGTTTTATGACCAGATCAGTGTACTAAAGTAATAAATAAAAGACACAATGGTTTAGAGAATATTTTGTTTTTCATTTAACTGCAAACTGGGAAGTGGGAGGGGATATTGAAAACAGATGTATTGCTTTCGATATATCGATATCGAAATTTTTGCCTGATATCGATATTTGAACTTTATGTCATAGCCCAGCCCTAATGTCTATGAATGCTCACAGCTAGTGTTTAAAATTGTGCTGTACAATTTTATTCCTCCAACAGTAGACATCATTGTAGGCATAGATATTGAAACGAGGATAAATATGTTAGTATATTATTACTATTATGTTACCCATCATAATTTTTATTCTGAATAAGTTTCTTGGTTTTGATATAAATATTGTTAAACTTATGTTTTAACATTTTGCTTCAGGCACTTGGACTTGATCAGTGATGTATAACGCTAGCGTGCGAGTGCACCAACCTGTGTGTTGTGGCTTGTCTCGGTGGCCAGGGACCTGCTGCAATGGCCTGTGGTGACTGGGGACAGAAGGAGAGTGGGAGTGGTTGGGATCCTGACCAGGGTTAAAGTGCTGAGGTAAGAGGCCCAGTTGTTGGAGGTGAGCCACGAGCTCTTCCTCAGTCTTAACGGCGGGGAACTTTCCCTCCCCGTTCGGGGGTGGCCTCTGGGGGAAGGGCCCCCGGTGGTCCGAAGGCGGGGAGAAGTCTCCGGGGGGCCCACCCTCGGGGGGGAACCCATTTGGCCGCGCGTACGGTCCCCCGAACACCTGCTGGTGGAGGTGGGGGGGCCTTCCCCCCGGGGGAGGAGCCCTAGGGGGGGACGGTATCAGACCCTGGGCTTGCAACTCTGCTATGATCTCCTGCTCGCTGGGTTCGCGCCCCGGTTTGTGCTTGCCGGGCTGCTGGCCCTGGTGGATGACATACTGGTGAGGGTCTTGAGGCCTGCTACCAGGCTTGGGCCGAGGCTGCTGGGTGCGAATAACGCCCGTCTGTTCAAGATGGTGCAACAGCTGCTGGAGGTGGGGGTCTTGTATCTGGTCCTGCGTGACGGAGCTTCCCGGCCCATTGGGAATGTGTATCGTCTGCGTTCCGGGTCTCTGATCCGGGTACCGCAGCGGTCCCTGGAACGGAGGGGGTCTTCCGTGTCCCCCGATCGGCTGATTGCGGTCCGACGTTTTGGAGTCTTGCCACGGAGGTCTCACGGGTCCCGGGATCGGTAGATTCTGGACGTGGAAGACGTCCGGGCTGGGTCGCCGTTCCAGGGAATGATCTAAAACTTCCTTTCGTGGTGGTGTCTGAGCCGGAGACTGTTTCGTGGGAGACGTCGAGACGGGGACGACGTGCGGTGAAACGGGACCCAGGAACGGTGGATTTTGCGTGTTGAACATTTCCGGATTATGTTTGCCAGGAATTTCTGACTGCTGATGGAATTGATTGGGATGAACCCAAATCGCCGGTTGTCCGGGCGATTCCCCCGGGAACTCGTGATCGTCATGGTCGGGGTGATGGTGGCCAGGGGCCGGCATGGGCAAGAAGGGGGGAAGCATCTCGTCGGTCTTGTTCCGAGCAGACACGGGTCCGAGCATCGGGTGCATCGGGAAGCCGTCTAGCGGTATCGGCCCAGGGAACGGTTGCGCTTTGGTTTGGACACCAGCATGAATCATACCTTCTAAACTCGTTGGTACCGAACCGACTGTCGGGGGGTTGACCGGCTCAGATTTCATATCCGTGTCGTTCACTGGTCCAACAAGAGGTGGAGTCTGTGTCTTATTAATTATTTCTATCATCATATGTGGTGGTACAGTTGGTGCAGAAATAATCTCTGTCTTGTTTGTTAAGTCAGTCATCATTGGTGGTTCGTTCATTGACACTTTGATCACGGGATTTGGAGACTCTTTCTCTACCTCAGCCTTCATAAAGGATTCATTCTTTGGCACAAGAATCATGTCAGTCATTGTTACAGGCCTAGGAAAAGATTCAACCTTTTTATTTGGGTCTGGTGTGTGTTGGAAAGGCCACGCAGAGTCGACCGTAGGTTTGGAAGGTGCATGGGTGTCTTTGCTCTGATTGGTTGGTGGCAGATGGTCGGGATTGTACGGGCCAAGGTATGGTGTGAAGTCAGATGTGATTGGTCCATGAGAAGATGAAGATGAATTGTGCGTCATGATTGGTCCTTGTCTTTGTCCGTCCGGTCCTGCAACACGAGCAGGCAAGATTCACACACACGAAGCAAATCTGTCTCATGGCATGCGTTTGTTTAGTTTGTCTATGTTCAGAGCCAGGAGTTTATGGTATTACTAATGATAAATGCGACTTTCTTAGAAAACATCTATGAACAACAAATGTGGACGTTGTGGTGCTGGAAATGACAATTTTTCCCTGCAAATGTCTGCGATTTTTAAGTATTGTCACAATTTGAGCGATTTAGGCATTAATTTACAAATAACGTTGAAATAAAATGAGACCATGAAAAATTCGCAATTCACTGTTCAACTTCTATTTGTGTCCCTCCACTTAAAGCCCCCCTCCCCCTCACAAAACAATCATTGATTTATGCATATGTGTTTTTAGGTCCGGGGAATTGTTTCACGGCACCTCCAATTTAACTAATCTTCTTAACCACAAAAGTAACCTGTATTTCTTCCTACATTTTATTTTATTTTATTGTATTTCATTATTAATTATTGTTATTTACTACCTTGAATTTGAATTTAAATACATAGTAACTATTTATTTATTTATTTATTAGGACACATAATATTTATTAAGAATGTCAACGATAATCTCATATCGATAAATATCAATAATATCGTATATCGATATTATCGCGATATGGCTAGCCATACCGCGATAACCATACGATATTAAATTCTGTGCGATATCCCGATAGTTGCGGCAACTTGATTTCATATTTGAATTTGGCGCCTGCTCAACGTTAGCCGAGCGACCACCGACCAGCCGCCGAGTGCCCTTCTTCGATGTAGACCCAACAAAACTATTCGCCACTACCACCCCCCCCCCCCCCTCCCCCCAGCGCCACACATATGACGCAATGTTAGAAAGTAGTATTAGTGCTTATTTCATAATATCGCGATAAAAATTGAAAATGCATTATCAAGACGATATTTTTTGCGCCGATATTATCGCGATGTATCGCGATAGTTTTTTATTGTTGTGGCGATTATCGATATGGAATTTCATATCGTTTGACAATCCTAATATTTATACAATTATACTACCTACTTGGCGGCCACGTGGCAACTAGCTATTTTCTTAACACAGCCCAAACAACAGTGTCTTAGTTGGGCTTTACTTACACATAACACATAATCTAATCTTAAATGTTCTGTGTACATGTAGGCTATAATAGTAAAATGTAAGAAAATAAAATAAATATTTGATTTAATTTATTCATAATAGTAGTAATGCCACCTAATACATGGAAGTTGATACATGTTATGTGTTCCTATTCTTAGCCTATACATTTTCCATAGTCCCAGAACACCAAAAATGGTAAAAAGTAATGCCACTAATAAAACACTTTTTGCAAAATATTTACCACCAATTCACCATCTTTTTAACAAAAACAAAAACCATTTTTTTTTTTTTACAAAATTTTAAATGAAAATTCACCATAAACTCCAGCCTCTGTCTATGTCTATGCCAGTCGCTCTATCTACTCCCATCCCAATCCAGTTGCCTACGTGTTTCCTTTGTACAATTTTATGACATGCATTTCATTTGTTCATCATGGTTATTAATCGCTACAGAAATCACTCTAGTTGTAGTTGAGTATTTATAGGCAAAAACAAAATTGCAAAAAAAAATGTCATGCGTTTACTTTGTTTACCACGGTTAATGGCTACAGAAATAATTATTCTATTATGTACCCAGTACCACTCTAGCAGTCGAAGTATATTTTCAAACAATTTTCAGTCCAGGTCATATCATCATGCACTTAGTTTGTCCATAAATATTATCCACACCAAAAACAGTTTCACAAATGGTTACACATACATATTTAACATGTCTACCAACTTACCTAGTACCAGTACTATTAGTCTGTCTACTATAGTGCATGTTCCGTTTCTTCATTCAATATTGTATTGTGTATGCAGCCCCTAAACCTTTTCTCCTCTCATCCTGCCAAATATGCATGATATTTTGCTAAACATTAGTTATAAGTAAGAAATATTTTACATTTCCAAATAAAAATATTGACCTCCAATTTAAACATTACCATCCTCGTTATTTTATTATTAAAACAAAATAAATACATTCTCTTATATCAAATATCAATTTGCAATTACAAGTATAAAATTAAATTGATTGTAACTGTTTGTTACAGTCAAATGTCATTACAACGAACTCGAAGGGACCTTACATTTTTTTTCGTTATAATGATTATTTCTTTAAAATGATCAGTGTTTTTTTTTTGTGCTGTAAACTTGATTGCCAGTCCCCAAATTGGTCAAAATTGCACCTACAAGCCTAAAAGTCGCGTAGCACTCGAATAATGACAGGTAACGCATGGGCCCTGTGTGGCCCGCAACCTGCATTACACATGTGTGTAGGCTCGCAGGCGGGTAGCACAGGGGGGCGGCCGGCCGAGCGAAAGAGAGCAATGGAGTGATATCGTGTCTGAGCGAGACGGCTATCGACTGCCGTGAGAGAGAGAGAGAAAGCGCTAGGCGCAGGCTGCGTGAGTGGAAGCGAGACCGCGATAGCCGCAGGCGAGTGAACATGCAAGCCTGTTGACAAACCTGATATCAATGTATCACATAGATCAATAGATGCTAATAAATACAATACAATGAGGGATGGACGAACGTTCGAAATTTCGAACTCGAACCGAACTTTTTTTGAAGTTCGGTTCGGTTCGAGTTCGAATGTTAAGGTTCGAGTTCGTGATTTGTAAAAATTTCGAACTTAAACCGAACTTTTCTGAGTCAGTTTTAACCATTTTTTAAAGTATTCCTCGTAAAAAACGCCAACACAACAGTAAACAACGCTTGCCGAAAGAAAATGTTTTGAAAATTCGTTACGCACAGGCCTAGGCTTAGGGCCTTCCACTGCACGACTGAGGCCTAGGCCTAGGCCTAGGCTCTATGCCTTCCACGGCATGACGAGGCCTATATTATGTTCCCTCCAACCTTCCTCGTCAACAACTGGTCTAATATGGCACATTATGCAAGAAAATGTATTACATTGAACACGTAATTAAATGGTTTTATGTGCACAATCATCCATGTTATGATTGCTTTTTCGTCTTCGTCGACCTACAAGCGATGCTGATGCCGGTGAATGTTATTGTTATGGTTCGCAATAACGCTGGTAGGTAGCATGGCTGTCGCTACAGGAAACGAGTTGCTGACTAGAGCTCTGTATACATAATACAGTAACGACAATTTATCAAGTTTTTCATTACATATTTTAATAATTTTTATTTCAGTTGAGACAAAAATAAAATTGAATACTATGGAATTTGGTAAAATATACAGATTGTATCACAATTTAACCTCAAATAAAACAAAATTCTATTACAAAATCGTGATAAAATACGTTCTTAATGGAGTTGGGGTTACTTTACAAATATATTCACGATTGCAGCGCTTCGTACGGAGAAGGATTTGTTTTGATCTTTCGTGCTCGCGCATGTCGACTATCGACCTTCAACCAAACATCGAACGGCGTAGGCCGCGAATTCTCTGTGGCCCCGAATTTAGATAGTTTCACATCTTGTTTCAAAGACTTGTAGCAAATTTTAAATTGATCATGGGCAGTGAAGAAAATGAGGGAAAATCCGGAGCCAATGCCGACCAAGGGAGCTAGGCCTACGTCCACAGATACAAAAAAGAACATTATTTGGGATTACTTTCCTTTCTTCCTGAATTAGTGCAATATTTCAGTTTTCAAGCCGCTTCGTAAAAGTTCGGCGAGTTCGAAGTTCAGAACTTTTTTTGTTTAGAAGTTCGAGTTCGGTTCGAAATTAAAAAACCAAGGTTCGTCCATCCCTAAATACAATACAATACAGTTCCGTTCGTCCCTTGCTCTGTAACCTCGATCGTGATTGGCCGGTTAGGGTGGTCTTGTCTTGCGGCGGCCAATGACCTTGCCCGACTCTCGTGGATGGCCAGCCGGCCCATCTAACGAGGCGATACATGGAAAAACACCAATCTAAGCGACTGGGAATTCGCAATAATCCACATTTCGGAAGATAATTTCGTTGTACCGACATTTAATAATACCAAGGGAAACCAAAATTAGTTCGTTAAAATGAAAATTATCTTTTCGTAATAAGGAATTTTGGTTGTAATGATAACAAATTAACATTGTGAACTAAGGGATTTGGGCGGGACCACAAACCAATTTCGTTAAAATGATGATTTCGTTGTAAGGGCGTTTGTTGTAACTGTATAAGTTATTATTCTTTGTTTTAATTATTAATTCATTGATCAGAATTGATTAGTGTACGCAATTATGTTTTCTTACTGTGATATAATACTGATCATAAATAGAAAATGGTATATTAAGTACATGTAGGAGTTTTTATACTAAATGAGAAAAACCAGAATTAGAACAAAATATTCTCACCAAAAGCACCAAACTATTTACAAATTTAAACCGATAACCAAAGCGTTTGTTCATGTTTTTCGATAGACGGCAGAGGAGGGATATCTCACCTGTGTGTTGCATCGGCGGACACAGCCAGTACTTGCAGCAGTCATCGCCGGGCAGGAGACCTAGCGTGGCCCGTCCGGGGGGGCAATCCAAGTCGGGGGGAGGTGACGCGGTGACCGGGGGGCAAGCCTGCTGGCAGGACACCTTGCCAAACTCGCAATAGCACCGCTTTTCGCAGCCCGTCACCGAGACCGGGATCTCGTCCCAGTTGCTGAAGCGCTGGTCTGCATAGGTGCAGGAACCATTGTCCTCGCAGCGAACCTTCTCTGGGCAACACATCGGGGGGTTGGGCACAAAGTCTTTGGGCACGTTCTCCCATGTCACGCACTGCGGGGGAAACAAGCAACATTAACTGAAGCGCTGGTCTGCATAGGTGCAGGAACCATTGTCCTTGCAGCGAACCTTCTCTGGGCAACACATCGGGGGGTTGGGCACAAAGTCTTTGGGCACGTTCTCCCATGTCACGCACTGCAGGGGAAACAAGCAACATTAACACTCGCTCTACATTAATTGAGTAATATGCTTATGCTATGCTATATGCAATATGCAATATGCTTAGACAAACAATTTACTGTTTAATTACATTCATTGAAAGCAAACTGCCTGGTTTGTGTCACCAACTTAATTCAGTAACATTTCCCGGCACCTCCACTAATCACATCAATTAATTACCAAATAGTGATGTTAACCTACATGTTTATAGTTTTTATAAGTTGCCCACTTAGTTTGAAGAACATTTTTACTTTCTAGTACATTTAGGCTTGGTCTTATAACGCCCGGCTAAACGTTTAGCACTGGGCTATAGTTGTAAATGGGTATTACAACGCCCGGCTAACATTAAGCGGTGGTCCAAATATTAGCCACGGCTTATATTTCCTAGCCCCTTGTCGATTCCCCAGCTAAATTTTAATGCTGGCTAAAGTTGTAGACATCTTCATAAAATATGGCATCGTAGGTTATCACCGACAGTGATTCCATTGACAAATGGTCAATACGTTAATTTAATATATAAAGTTACCCATGACCTAGTAAGTTGTAAATGTGCCTACCCGCATAGTGTTTCTCTATACAATTCACACAAATTTCTGGTTATTTTCTATTGAGTAATTTGATAAACATCACGTTTTTTTGCGGTTTCAAAAAAACAATATGTATGTGACATTGGATTGTTTTCTTTTGAATCCCATTGCCTGGGTTGACTCCAATGCAAGGTATATTGCAATACTATCAAAAATCTATTGCCAACACTGATGGAAAAATATTAAACTTCAAATTCAATCCATAAGAGCCGTTCACAGTTTGCACCGGCCTAAATTTTAGCCCGAGGCTAAATTTCGACCGGTGCTAACGATATTTTGCCGGGCGTTATAAGACCGGCCCGGTCTCATAATGCCCGGCTCAAGGCGTAGAGGCATAATTCTTAAAGGAAAACAAAGAAGTTCACATCAACTTCTTTGTTTTCATCGATTTATTTACAAGGTTTAGTTTTGGATGTCACAATGAATGTACAATATTACATGATTTCTTTGATCAAGAAAAATACAATATTAAAAGTTTTGTATTGCATTTCAACAGCTTATATGTATTGATATTAATATGTAACAATAACTAATGTGTTTCTTGTAATTATTTACTTTTAAGAGAATCCTCTGTCTTGGGTGATTTATACTCGTCTTTGCTCTTGAAATTTATCCAAAAGTAAAATATTTCTAACAATTTGACAAACAGACAATTTTGTTCTTATAATCTTTGGGTTCATAATGGCTCAATCTGTTACAACACTTCTTGTCACTCATAATACCAAAGAAAAATGCAATAAATTTGCAAAAAAAAAGGGCAAGCCCAAAACGGAGAAGATCAACCATTACCATTACAAACTGAAGAGGGCACACGTACAAAAAACGCCAATTTCAAAAGAGACTCAACATTGAAAGGAGGGATATCTAAAATTGTGGCCAAGCCAATTATTTTATTTCCAATATATAAATAAATAGAGTAATTAATGAAATAAACACATATATTAATGTTTACATCATAATATTGATAAATAAATACATTAACAACAATAACAAAATTAGATTGACTTATTGAAACAATTTGAGGCGGGAAAAACAAAATGAACACACTTTATTTATAATTAAAAGCTTGACCGATGAATTTGTAATTTGGCTTTGGGTCATATATTATTATATTATGTACTATAAAGCCGTAATGGTAATACATAACTCATCAAGGTATAGGGGTATTGAATTTTTAAATTAATTTAATTAATGAGTAATTCAAGAAACATTTCAGGACTTAAAAAATAAAACTGAGAATGCAAATTCATCAGTCAAGCTTTTAATTACAAATTAAGTGTGTTCATTTTGTTTTTCCCACCTCAAAATGATTCAAAATAAGTCAATTTAATTTTGTAATTGTTGTTAATATATTTATTTATCAATATTATTAAGTGATGTAAACATTTATATATTTGTTTATTTCATTAATTACTATATTTATATATTGGAAATAAAATAATTGGCTTGGCCACAATTTTAAATATCAACCCTTTCAATGTTGAGCCTGTTTTGAAATTGGCAATTTTTGTACGTGTGCCCTTTTTGGTTTGTAATGGTTGATCTTCTTTGTTTTGGGCTTGGCCTTTTTTTTTGCAAATTTTTTGCATTTAGTTTGGTATATCAATGCTTTTCATTCAAAAAGACTAATCTTGGCATTTATCCAAGTCCAACAACTTAATGTCAAATTAGAATACCAAGGAATGCTGACTGGCATGCACTGCCTTGTTGTGTTGGCTTTATCATTTCGTCAAGGTCAACTTGATCTCCGCCTAGCGGAGGCTCGTCGAACTCCAAACTTGCGAGTTCGGCGAGCCTCTGCTAGTCGAAAGGTCTATTTGATTTTCGACTAGCGGAGGCTCGTCGAACTCCCAACTTGCGAGTTTGGCGAACCTCCGCTAGTCGGAGATCAAGCGGCCTTTGTCATTTTGTTGGTGATTTTTATCCTGAAATTAAAACTCATTATTTTGTTATATGGGCACTGTCCAAGATATGATTCTTAAAATGTACTCAGTTTTCTACGCATCGATGGCATGAACGTGTGACACAAAATTATTTTTTTTCGTTGGCAACTTTTCATAATAATTAATTTTTTGGGAGTATTTACTTTTTCAGGTTGACATTCTATCCAATTACAATTTGTTTTGTGAAGCAGGATGCCCCCAGAGGTGAACAAAATTGGTGCAAAATTTGGTGTTTACAACTATATTCGTTTGGGGCCCACAGACCGACAAGGAATTAGCTAGCCAGTAGTTAACTGAAGAATTTTGTAATGATCTTTACGTCTTAATACCTTCCATACCCAACATCCGATCGGGATGAAATTTGAGATGGGTAGTCTCGTGGTAAAATCCCACGGATTAAAGAAAATTTGAGGTTTCCATCTATTATGGTTTTGCGTCGGCAACATCGTGTTAAGTGCACTTCGATGCATGCAGTTAGAGACGCATAGTGGAAGCTCGCACATGGCTTGGTCCAACGCGCTCCCACACGCCTAGATAAAGAATTATGACTAATCCACGTCAATCATTTATGATATAAATATTGCACAAAGACATTGATGAAACATACTTATGAAAAATGTACTGGACAAAATGTTAACAGTTAGGACAACATATTATTGAACTTTCCCAGGTTTTAATCACTTCAAATTTACAATTACTACATACCGGTACCTGTAGCATGTTTTTTTTATTTTTAAGAAAATGTTTTTCGATACAAAAGTGACTGAAATTAAAACAAAAATCTACATTGAGTAAAGCAAAGTGCAGACTGTGCCTTGCCTGAGGGTCCAGGACGTCTAGCCCGAAGTCGGTAGGACATTCGATGTTTGCACACTGCACACCAGATGACGTGCACATACAATAGGCATCACATCCATCATGGAACTCCTGGCCAACAGTGTAGTTCAACTTCTTGTACGAGCAGCTGTCTGAAGTGCCTGAAACATGTTGGAACACAGCTCTTCACAATGAGTTCTCCTTTGTTGAACAGTTTTGTAACTGAACAGGATAAACATTAACCACATGCCATACAAAGACGGCTCCCAGCCGTCGTGTGTTTAAAGTGCGTCGCGTACAAAGACGGCTGGGAGCCGTCGCGGCTCCAAGCATTTTGAATTTCACGGTAGCTTATTCAATGTGCGTGGTAGACACTTGCTGATTAATTCAAGATTTGCCTATAACTTGCAGCTACATTTTGGTAGATGGTCGTCATTGTGCAGGGTCCGGAGTATCGTTGAAATGGCGAGTATGTTCAGGTAGTTGCTCAGATTCGCAGACCGTGTATCGCTGGGACACGAAAATAGGGTTAATCGTTGTCGGAAAGTCACCTGACGTATCCGCAGAAGGCGATAGGTGATGAGGTCGATGATAAAAAATCCAGTGGGTGCCAAGCCACTGTAACATCCTGGGCAACGAAAAAGCCGACGCACTAGCCAAACTGGGCTCGAAGAAGTCGGCACCCGACACGGCGAGTATTTCCTTCAACTCTGCCAAAAACCTTGCTAAGGAGGGCCTCAAGACATCATATGATAGACTTCAAGAGTCCAAGACGAACCACAAACTGTGGCGAGACGAGGTGCTCAAAGGGCCGGACAAATCATGGTCAAGAAAAGTGGCAACAGCGCAGTTTCGGCTGGCCACAGGACACGATGTCCTGCAGCACCACTTGAGTCGATTTCAAATAACAAAGGAACCAGCAACTTGCAAATTATGTACATTAGGTTTTCAGGACAGAGCACATCTCCTCAGCTGTGCCGCACTTAAATCTGACATTGACGCCCTGCCAAATAACCTGAGCGGGCCAGAGAAGGAAGCACATATTTATTGGATAGCTAGGAAGAAAAATGATTGAAAAATCAAACTTTCGGCATAAGATAAAAAAAAAAAAAAAAAGATAGATAGATAGATATAGATAGATAGATAGATAGATAGATAGATAGATTAATTGATTTATTCGAACAAGTTGGTTCACAAATACAAGAAATTACATATTAGTTAACGAGTACAATTCAGCAGGTGCATACATAAATTAGTTAGATAGATAGATAGATAGATAGATAGATAGATAGATAGATAGATTTGATTTGATTTATTCGAACTGTCAAAATATATTACATCAGTGTTGGAAACTTAAACAGAGAAATTTACATCAGGTATAGATAAAAGTACAAAATGATGATAATCACATCTACATGACAATATTTTACAAAATTCCTCCGAACCTCCAAGTGCGGTTATAAATGTGTACAGTGTCTGTACGTACAGCCTTTAAATATTCCAGATTTAATCTGAAGGAAAGTCGATTTTTAATAATACACAACGGATCACCGCCTGGTTCTTCAAAGTTCTTCTGTAGAAACCGAAATGCAGTAGATTTTCCGAGATTCAGTAAGAAGTTTGCCAACTGCCACTGCACGGGGGCGGCAGGCTCAAAGTCCAGTCCTCGCAGAAGGTCGAGCGTCGAAAGATGTCTTGAGCCAATAAGGCGTGTAATTATGTCTCGAACAAAGGTCCATAAAGGAGTTACTTTAGAACATTCAAACAGAACGTGGAGAGTGGTGCCGGGAGAAGTGCACCACAAGCACTGTGGAGAGTCGCGGATCCCCCATCGGTGTAGTCGGGCAGGCGATGCCACTGCGTCATGCAGCAGTCGCCAGCAGAGGTCGGCGTCGAAGCTGGTCGTCGGGAAAAGGTAGACATGGTTCCAATGCACGTCCTCTTGTGCCAGTTCAGATCGTCCAGATAGAGTCGAAAGAGGTAGTTCACGTTGTCTGCACGTTTGGTAGAGTCTGCGTCTATTGTCTACGTCCAACACACGTAGAGCGGCGTTTAATGTGGTCGTTGTGGCAGGGCAGACCGTATCCCATGCTTCCAGTACTGACCTGTAGAATGGTTGTAACCTGTGTAACCAGTCACTCCGAATTGGCTCGAGTACAAGTGAGTGGAAATCGTCAGCGTACCTATGGAGATTCAGTTCGTGAAGCACATATGGATGAGATCTTTCGGCGTCGGGTGAAAGAATACTGGCTAGAAAACGTAGTCGAAAAGTCATGACTTTGCACTGGATGTTCGTGAGCCCGATACCTCCTACGCCAGGCTCAGCAAAGACGTGAGCGCGGTTGAGCCAGTGTCTGCCCCCCCACACGAACTTAATTAATTTAGTATGAATTGTATCAATAAACGTTTTGGGGGGTTGGAGAACAGATAGCGCGTGAACAAGTTTGGATCCTAATAGTTGGTTGGCGATAATTCTCCTTCCTCGTATTGTCGTGTGATTCCATTTAGAGTATCGGTCTATTCCGCGATTTATTGTTTCTGTCAGCGTCGTCCAGTTTTTGGTTTCCCATTGTGTAGAATTTCCAAAGTAAACGCCGAGAACTTTGAGCCCATCACTATTCCACTGGAAACCTAGAGGGTTGTCAGTTCGTCCCTGCCAGGACTCCGAAAAGAGACCGTTAGATTTAGCCGAGTTGAGCTTTGCACCAGAAGCGCACGCGTACGTTACGAACGCCGTGTGTAGTTCAGCGAAACCTCCATTATCAGTAAGAAAAATATATGCATCGTCGGCATAAGCTGAGGTGACAATGGGTATCCTCGACCCAGGTATTTTAAGCCCGTAAGGTGCAAGAGTTTTACGGCAAAGAACTAGGAATGGTTCAATAGATAATGAGTACAAACATCCGGATATAGGATCTCCTTGTCGTATTCCACGACGAAGAGGGATAGGTGGAGTAAGAGAAGAGTTTACTCGTATAGAGCATCTTGCGTTCGCGTACAGCATTCGTATGTAGGACATAAACCGACAACCGAAGCCAAACGATGACATGATTTTGAATAAGTAGTCATGTTCGACTCTATCGAACGCACTCGTTTGATCAAGTGATAGTATAGCTAGTGGCAGATTGTTTCTGTTACAGTGGTCCAGTGTATCACGAGTAAGGTGGAGGTTGGAAAACAGTGACCTGCCTTGCACGCAGAACGTCTGGTCAGAGTGTACTACGTCACCCATTACTAAGTTGAGTTTGTTAGTTAAAGCTTTAGAAATTATTTTATAGTCGGTGTTTAAAAGTGAGATCGGTCTCCAATTTTGTATCTGCACACGATCACCTTTCTTGGGAATAAGCACAAGCACTGACATTTGCATAGATCGTGGTAGAGTCGAACGTTCGACTGCAGTTTCGAACACCTTGTAATACAGTTTGCGAATAACTTTCCAGAAATGTAAGTAAAATTCTACGGTCAAACCGTCTGACCCACACGATTTTCCTTTTGTTAATTGTTCGAGAGCCACCCGCAACTCTGCAACTGTAGGCATGGCGTCAAGCTTGTTCCTAGCAGCGTCGGAGATTTTCGGGAGGTCAGCAAAAAGATGAGGGACGTTCAAATTGTTGTTTCCAGGGTTAGAATATAGCTGCTGGAAATGACTTCGCACATGTGTACGAATAGCAGCAGCGTCTTTCGAAACGGTACCCCCAATTTCAAGACAAGAAAGTTGAGTAGGTGAGTGGTGCACCATTCCGTACTGATAGAAAAAGGGTGTAGCAGTATTACCGTATTGGAGCATGTTGGCAGACTCTACAGCGGCAGTGGCGTGGGCTTCCGAGTAGTGGATTCTTCGTACTTGAGCGGCACAAGCATTGAGCTCAATACATTCTTGCTCGGACAAGTTTGATTTAGATTTAAGATTGTAAAGATTACGCTCAAGATCTTTGAGCGTGCTTGTTTTCTCGTGAAAACGGTGGGCTGTGTATCGTTGTGTGGCTAATCTTATTTCGTTTTTTAGCCCTTCCCAACACACGAAGGGATCGGTTTCATTACACTTGTCAGAGAAGGTTGTAATCAGCGCGCACACTACTGAGGTGTAGTAGGTGTCCTGTAAGAGCATATTGTTGAAATTCCAATAGGGAGATTTATGAGAGACGGTGAGAGGGAGTTCAAGAGAAAATACTACACAACATTGGTCCGAAAATGACGGTATTATTTTAGGCAGCACCGCGAATCCAATGTTGGAAGCCTGGATGTAAAACCTGTCCAGACGAGCTCTTGGGCGTCGGACGTGAGTGCCTACATACGTGTATGCAAGCTCTCGAGGGTTCGAAGTCCGCCACACGTCTTGAAAATTCTCTTTGGACAGGATGGTAGCCAGGCGCTGCGCTAGACTTCGACGATTTTCCACACAGCCGGAACGATCAAGTGGGTCAATGGTAAGGTTCCAATCTCCCCCCAATATAACCACATGGCTATGATGAACACTGGAGAGATACCTGTCGAGTGAAAGCAGCACCGGTACAGCGATGTTGTTGTCATGGGGTAGATAAACATTAACCAGGTGGCATTGTCGTCCGTCCAATTGAACCTGAGCACATTGCGCATAGCCGGGAACAAGAATGTTTGTAGAGTCGAACGGCGTTTTTGACGCTATCAAAGTGCCACTGCTGTTCTGGACATCCGAGTTTATTGCAAAGTTGTAGGTTTTGTTTAAAAATTCGTAAGTAGGGGAAGAAGAAAGGTTTGTTTCTTGAATAAAAAATACGTCAGATCGTAGTCTACGGAGGAAATTTGTAAGAGCGATTTGTTTCATGTCACTTTTCATACCACGTATGTTTAAGGACATAAAATTGACCATTGTGAAAGGAGATTAAGAATTTGTTTGGGGTATAAACCCTGATTCAGCGGCCATGGATTTCAATATCCGCGCAATCCGTTTTTTTAAATTTAAGTCATGTGTGTTTTGAGCAGTCTTTTCCAGTTCCACGTAGAACGATTCTACATTGTCAGAGTAGGATTTAACAATTGGTAAAATTTTCTTAAAATGCCTCGCATTTTTAAGAAAAGCCTTAATGTTCTCCGATGTTATAGAACCTTCTTTGGTTCTCGAATCAGTTGACTGCATACACTCTTCCGATAGAAAAGAGTCGTTTGATGCTAACGACTCGCAGTCGGACTGAGCGTCATCGTCAAGTCGCGATCGTTTGTTTGAAGGTTGATGAAGAACAATAGGCGAGGAGAAAGACGGTTGATGAGCGACAGTAGGAGAAGACAGAGACAGTTCCTTAACCTCCGGTATGGGAGGAGGTGAACGTTTGTTTAAAGGTTGGTTCACAAAAACAGGTGAAGAGATAGTGGGTTCCTGTTCTTCAACCTCCGGGAGGGGAAGAGGCGTACATTTATTCAATGGTTTGTTTACGATAATAGGAGAGGAGATAGACGGTTCTTCGACCTCCTTAACGGAAGGAGGAGGAGGCGGTGGAAGGGTTGTTGTGTGGTATTGAGCTAGTCGTTGCAGTGACGATTTGGCCTTGACCTCTAGAATTGAAGAAGAGGTATTCAGTTGGTCCGTCTTACCACCGTCACTACCGGCCGGCGCGGCAGGAAGAATAGGGACGCAGGGTCGGAGAGATAGTGATTCACGCGGTGCGCCACTCACAGTTTGAGCGAAGGTGGGCTTTCCAGGTGGCAAGGGGGGATAGTTTAAAGTAGACGGTAAGTTGGATGTCGACGGAACGACACGAGGGTTCTGCATTTGAAGGTTGGGTTGTTTAGGAGTCGATTGCTTGCAGTTCCTGGAGACGTGTCCCTTCTCGTTACACGTAAGACACGTCACGTCCTCCATAGTAATGAAAACAATTACCTTGACGTTGTCCTTCTCGAAGTGTAGAGCATCGGGCACTTTGGATATATCTCTAAAGACAACATACGCCAGTTTTCGGAACGATTTGATATGAGAACAACCAGTGAGCTTTGATCCTGTTGACAGGTCGCGTATTTGGCCGGTAATATTACCGTACTGTGAAAGTTTTTCAGTCAGCATATCATTGGTTATGAAGGGGAAAACATTCGAAAGGACGATTTTGGTAGCAGACGAAAAATATTTTCGAATAGGAACGTAGTTGCCCTTGACAGTAATGAAATTGTCCTGAATAAGCGTGTCAATAGCTGCTTCAGTTTTCAGAAATATACAAACACGTCCGCCAGACACACGTGACGCGTGCGTGATTTGGTCACCGGAAACAAGTTCGAGAGCGCCTTGTAGGTAGTCATCGATGGAAGTATCGGGAAGATTATCAATAATAACTGCCAATTTCGGTGAAACTGACATGATTCAATTCTTAGTTGGTCACCGCTTACTGGATCATTAAAAGAATTCCTGAAGTGCTTTGGAAACAAAGAACTTATAGGAATGGTTGTGAGAGAATGGTTGCTCTTTGAAAGCAAAGAACTTAGATCGATTGTTGAAGGACCCGTCGAGAAGGCTGTGGTTGTAGGTTTTTGTTTTCAATAGCATCTGGAACTGGATCCAATATGTATTTATGAAATAATTAAACTGAAATAATACTTATTCAGTCATTTCACTTACAAAATACGGTAGTTTATATCAGTAGCTTGCCTGAGTACGGTCGACTAGGATGGGCCTATGTGTTCAGAGCGTGATATTTCATCCCCTCGAGTGCGGTCAGTTAATGGCGAGCACACGCATGATGCACATATCACCAGAAATCACACAAAAAGATTGATAACTTCAAAAAACAGTTACTTTTAACCACTTACGATACACACGGAGATATATCTTCACTAGTTTTATCGTATAGACAAGTTTAGGAATTATCGCACGACTTTTACTTGCAAATAATTAACAATTCGCAGGAGCCGATGTGAAACACGTCCGTCCACTTCGAGATAGATAGATAGATAGATAGATAGATAGATAGATAGATAGATAGATAGATAGATAGATAGATAGATAGATGGATAAATAAATATATATATATAAAAGAAATATGAATAAATACATAAATAATTAAATTTACAAATATAGGATAATATGCCATTGCAACAAATGAGTTCCTCAATGATGCAGTGATACCAATATGACATACGACGAGGTACCCAAAATTAACAGGAATCGCATTGTGGGGTACAGAGCTTCCGTAGTATGCAGTTTTCCCACTAGGAGAGTGTAAAGTGACTCCTCCTGACGAGTCAGTCTGCCAAGCAGCGTCGCTTGGGAAGGTTGTGTTTGGCTATTGTGGGTTTTTTCGTGAAAAACGTTTCGCCTGCTTCTAGTTTTATAAACAAAAAAGTGCAATTATAAATTAAATTACAAAATTTGCTCAATGGTACTTCAAGATCGACAACGCAACATTGAGGAGATCGAGAAGTTGTCTGGAGTAACTTGGAGCTCGGTTCAGCGAATTTTATCCGAAGATTGGTGGATTTTGGGACTAGATAGGTTGCTGCAAAGTTTGTGCTTCGGCTTCTGACTCCTCAGCAAAAGTGGGGTCGCATGGAAGCATGCCGTGCTTTGAAAGAACAGTCTCAAACCAACTCAGATTTGTTTTCCAAGATCGGTTATTTAAAAAAAAAAAGGAGGAGCAGGTGAAAGAGCTTTCACGAAAAATTCACAAATGCCAAACACGACATTCCCAAGTGACGCCGCTTGGCAGACTGACTCAGAAGGAGTCGCTTTACGCTCTCCTAGAGGGAGAACTGCATACTACGGAAGCCCCGCACCCCGCAATGCTATTCCGGTTAATTTTGGGTACCCCCTCGTAAATACCCCCGATTACAATGACTGTGCTGCTCGTATTACCTTCTGTCGGCAGGGTCAGCAGCACCTCCACAGAGTTGCTGACGGCCGTCCCCGCGCTGACGCGGAGGTAAACAGACTTCCCGGGCTTGAGGCTGGTGACCAGGAGACCTCGAGCCTCTTGCGGCCTCCACACCTGTTGATCCTCACTAGACTCGATGGTGAAGTTGTCTGGGGTCACACCAGCGAGCTCCAGGCGCACCGACGTTCCATTCATCACCTGCAAACAGAAGCCAATGATAAATAAATACATGAATAAATAACTAATTAAATAAAAAAATAAAATAATAAAATAATAAAATAATAAATAAATAAGTAAATAAATAAATCTGCATTTATATAGTCTACCCACTCAGTTACAAGTAGGCCATACTACTGATTTTCAGTGGGGGCACATTTTATACAATTTTATTATGTGCTTCATTGCTATGACAGATCCAAAGTCACCACTTACATGTACACCATTATCATATTATTGACAGATTAAAAGAAATAGTCTTTGTTTGCTAAGAAGCTGTTCAGAAACTAGCTTTTTACAAAAAAATTCAGGTCGCTGCGACTTATGGTACTCATCAATAAAAGATATAACAAGGCACTGCGCTCAGTGTTGCTAACTATAGTGACGTCACTGTCGGTCCACCGCCAGGCCCGCCAAGCACGAGCTCGCGTAGAGGGAGCGCCATGGATACGGGTCATTTTCTGTTCGGAAATCTGGATGGATGGACTTCGGGAATGTTGTAATTACAAGCCTGAGTCATTCTTCTTAGTATTAACAATGACAATGTAATGGGGCAGATGTTATGAAAGATATTCATCTCATGTTAAGGGTTTGATAAGGATGTTTGCGCAGATCTCAACAAATTCATTATTGTAGTAGGCCTATTGCATTCCTTTACTGATGATAAAATGTGCAAGTGGTGTAATTAGTGACCACAACATGTTTAGGTTCTAAACGGAAGTCCATTTATTCAGAAGTACCAACATACAAGTTACAACTATTGAATACACTATATCTCCCTTTTTATAATATGATTATGGTGAGAAGACTTTCTTCTTGATAAAGTGTTGTTTTAAATGCAAAACATGACCTAATACACTTGAAAACTTCTAAATTGAAACTAACAATTACACTACATTAATTGAATTACTAATTAAATATAAATGAAAATGATTCTCAAGTTTAAGACTTTTAAGTTTGATATTCCCCCAACCATACGGGTGGTTTTCGTTGCCTGATGGGTTGACTCGGACTGGCTATTGTAGTCGGACTGACGATGGTATTTTCAGCCAAGTTGTCCTCGACCATTGGCATGGAACAGCTAGGTTTGGCCGGGTTCCGAAGTTATTGAGTCCTCTGGCTTCCTAAGCTGCGATTCTACCGGGTAGTATCGCCGGACATGGCTGACATTTCTTCTATATTCCTCTCCAGCTGGCAAACGAATAGTGACCGCACTCCCCTTGCGATGCTTGACTTGGAATGGAGTCGGATTGAAGCTTGTGGTTAATTTGTTTTGCTTGTCTTGTTTTGCTAGAACTTGACTGCCAATAGATACGTCGCTGTCTTGACATATGGCGTGTTCGGTCACCATACTCTTTTCCTTGCTCTTTCAGGATCGGATCATGGTCTCGCACCTCCTCATCCTGACGTCTTTCCGATAAGGCACCAGGGATTTTGTCCCACAAACATTAAATATGCTGGCGTATGGCTTGTTGTAGTGTGCGGTGTAGTACGACATAAGAATAAGTACTCACGCAGTGCCGTCTTGATATCTTGACCTTCCGCTGCGGCTATTCGTAGGCGCTTCATGGTCGAGTGGTTTTATCGTGACAAGGTCGTTAGCCTGCAGCCATTCTGGCGTAGAATGTTGAAGATCAATGTTATTGGTCTCACAAAAGGTTTTAAACTCATTACTCGTGAAATAAATAAATAAATACAAATAAATTCACATTTAGAGTCTACCCACTCAGTAACTAAACTGATTTGCAGTGGGGGACTTTAATTTAAAGTGACTAAACTAACCCTGTAGGCTTCGAACACCATCGACAAGTGAGCGATAACCAATCAAAGATCGATATTTCAATACGAAACATATATGAATCAGTGATTGGACAGTGCGAACACCTGCGGACAAATGCCAGAATCAACAAGGCCGATTCAAAACAACTTTGAATTTATTGAGTGCTTCATTATTATAATAAAGTAAAGTAAAGTAAAGTAAGTTTATTCACCATTATCTATGTGGATACATGATTTGGGTTTCGTCAGGATGGTTACATAAATTATACTAAAACTAATTTTACAGGAGAGTTATACGTATATATGTTGCATTGTCAGCCTGGATCAAATCAGGTAAACCGAATCTTGCGAATACGCTTTCCAAGTTATCGATTGTGATCGCTGTAGTAGTGCCTGATGTCAACTCCGCTTGATAGAAACGTGAATAGTCTACTATGAGAAGAATATGTTTCCCGTTCGGTAGTGGACCCAAGTTATCAATGGCGATGTGCTGCCAAGCACGTTTTGGAACTTAGTTCTCACTAGGGATGTCAACGATTACGATTAAATCGATTCGATTAATCGATTATTAATCGAAAACGATTAATCGATTATTTAAAAAAAAAATCGATTTTAAATTTTCGCGCTTTTTTAAATTTAGTTCTCAAGATCTGCCGCCTGTTCGAGCGCGAGCGCTAGCGCTAGCATCGCTATTGCTCAGTTTCATTTACAGTAGGCCAGTAGGCCTAGGCCTAGGAATGGCCTAGGCCTAAGAACAGCAACAGCATAACTTTGCGTCATAATTTGAGCCGAATTTCCAGTCATATTTTGAATAGCTGTGTCTAGTCGCCTACCCTAGACCCAGAATTCGACGCCTACGATCTATAAAAATACGAGTTGTTATGTTTGTTCACAAATAACAAGAGAAGTAAGGTTAGAAAAGTCGCTACGATTTTTAGTTCACATCACGTAAATTTTAATTACGCTGCACATGAAAATAATAATATTACGACGCATATTCAGCATTCTTAATTACTTATTGGTTCAAAAAAAACGGGAAGTGAATAACTAATAGCCCTTCAGGCCTAACTAGGACAGAAATTATCGTCGAAATCTTGGACAGAAGTCAGAACATAACAAAAATACTCCGTGACGTAAAATATATCGATAGTCGAAAAGAAGTCGAATTGCGAACTCGTGGCTTGCGCGGGCAATTCAAACTAATCGAAACCAGACCGAAGTTTAGAAGAAACTTGCTACTATACCGACATTTAACAAAACGATTAAAATCGATTAATAATCGATTATGGAGGTGAAAGTGAATTCGATTATCGATTATAATAATTTAATCGTTTGACATCCCTAGTTCTCACCATTGGTTCCGGTTTGCTGTATGCTCCTACGATTTCACATCCGTGACAATGCCTGCAGTAGTGTTCAACAGCTTTGTCGATTTTAGGCCACCACACCTTTGATCGTAGTTTTAGCTTCATTCCTACAACCCCCAGGTGTCCCTGATGGGCTATTTCTAGTCCTTTTCCTCTCAGTGGACCGGGAATAAATATTCGTGTCCCATAAGAATAATGGAATCGTAATCACATAGTTCCTGTTTTAGAAGCTCGTAAACTCTGTTTCTCTGGCAAATATTCGACTTAGACTGCTGAGCTTCTTCATCTGAATCTGACATTTCCTATATCTCTTCAAATGTCATGGCGTTGGGTACAGATTGTGTTGCAACCCACCTTACGTACTCTTCATCCGCAGAAGGTTGGCTAGGGCTGCTCTCAATAGTTACGAGTCTCAACAGGGGATCTGCTATGTTGCTTTTCCCTGGCTGGTATGGAACGGTGCAGTTATACCCTTGTAGCCGTAACATCCAGCGCTTGACTCTTGCGCACAGTTTTAATTTTGGACTGAATATGAACTGCAGCGGCTTGTGATCGACTATCAGAGTAAAATCCCTACCATAGATGTAATGACGGAACCTCTCGCAGCTCCATACCAGGGCCAAAGCTTCTTTCTCGACCTGGCTGAACTTCTGCTCTGCTGTAGAAAGAGCTCTGCTTGCATACTCTATTATGCGAGTTCCTTCGTCTTGTTCTTGGATAAGCACTGCCCCTAGACCGTATGGGCTGGAGTCTGCAACTATGCTTGTTGGGCAGTTAGCACTGTAATATCCCAGGGTTTTCGTGTTGCCCAGCGCTTTCTTAAGCTCTTGGAATGCTCGGGTCTGCTCGTCTCCCCAAGTGAAAGCAACGTCCTTCAGGATGCGTCTCAGAGGTTCTGTAGTTTCTGAGAAGTTCGGGGTGAATTTCGAACAATACCTGCAGCCATCCCCAGAAAACTTATAGTTTCTTCTTTACTTTTTGGCTCTCGACATGCTGTTACATCTTCCACCTTGCTGTGTAGCAGTCAAACTCCCTGTCTTGATAGTTCACGGCCTAAGAAAGTGACACGGTCCTTACCGATTGTACATATACCAGGATTAACTGTTAGTCCCCTTTCTTGCAAAGTTTAAAAAACTTTTCTTACACGTTCATCGTGTTCCGCTTGGTGGACAATAAAATCGTCTATGAAGATTAGCACACCCTCACACTTCTGGAGGACCCCTTCTATCAAATGCTGAAAGATTTACGGGGCCGCGTTGACACCAAAAAACAAATGCTTAAATCTGTGAAGCCCGGTGTTTGTTGCGAAGGTCGTGATACCTCACGAGGATTCGTCCAGGACGATTTGATGAAATGCGCTACGGAGGTCGATTTTGCTAAATACTGTGCTGCCACTTAGCTCGAGTAGGATTTCATCCATGGTTGGAATCCTGTGCCTTTCTCTCACGATTGCGGAATTAGCTTCTCGCATATTGATACACAGCCGCATCTCGCCTGCTTTGTTCTGTGATGGTACAATAGCAAAAACCCATTCAGAATCTTCCGCCACAGGCTCGATAATATTATCTTGTTCGACTAATTCGCTTAACTCTTTTATCTTTTATCTAATTTATCTTTAATTTAAATGAAACAAAAAATAGCTCTATAGGGGCCACAAGATCCTATGGCAGCGGAAAGCGTCGCGTCTTAAAATCGCGTTTTAGGCCATACAAGTTAGTGCATCAACCCAAAAAAATTTTGCCTCCGGCTGCTGGGGCTTCACCCCAGACTCCAGCTGTACCACGCCACCTTGTGCCGGGTCTAATGTTGGACGCTGCCCACGCCTATGACTGAGCTGAACTGAAACAATGATTGTGAGGCCAGCCGACTCAAGTGAATAGTGTTGTGCAGGTCGAAGGGTCGAAGATCGTAGACTGCAAGTGACGACACAATATTTCATGCGGCTTTGAAAGAAAGTTTCGTAGCAACCCCACCATCCTCACCTGGCATGATTTACTGGTATATTCCATCCAAAAACATTCTGAAGATCAATATAAAAAATAATTGCTCTGAACTGAGACTATGGCTTTAAAGTCAAATTCCGGAGTTTCGAACCATGAACATTCTGTATTGGAAGCAGAAATATACCCATGCACTAGCTTGATGAGCCACACATTTAGCATACATCTTTTAGATTTTAATATTGAAATAAAGTATAAGATTATTTTAACCACTTGATCAGTCACATCAGGGATATTATGTGTACAGCATTGTATCACATTCCATGTCACGCCCGGAATAATCCGTTTTAGCACCTAGTATTTTTCTTAAAACGTTGCAAAATATGTAGGCCTACGTTAAACAATAAAATTAATTAATACCTAGCTAATTAAAAAATGTTTGGATCAATTTGTTTAGATAGTAGGTCTAGCTGTATTCTACAGAAATGACAAACTTGCTAGTATAGAGACATTCAATTTGTATCAAATGCTATACTGAGGAAATTTTCTTTTTTTTAATAAATGTGTGGAGGTGCTGGTGCAAACACAAAATGCGTTCATCTGTTTAAAAACACGTAACTTTTTATTACCAGCTATTGTTATTATTGTTGTTGTTGCTGTTGTTGTTGTTGTTTTTTTTATTATTATTATTATTATTATTATAAATTATTATTATTGTGGCTGAGGAGGTAGAAAAATGGTGTTAGGGATCAGTATGTCGATATTGAACAAGAAGATCGAACCATCATCGTTCTTCACTGATTATAATGAGGAGTAGCGAATTGCGGATTTTACGGCAATGTATCCATTAGTTTAACCAAGTTTAACACTGTTCTTTTGGTAACATTTGCCAAAGCATTCAAATTCAAGAAAGTTTTAATTTTTATTTTAGTTGTCTATCAAAATACTCACATGATTTATGGGGTGTAGCTAGGGCTACTTTACTTTGGTATTTCATTACAACATTAGCATGATTGATTAGTTTAAAACTAGAGTAAATCCACAGCAACCTTATGAATGCCAACGTCATAGATGGGCGTGTCTGAGCCAATCAGCGGTGGCTTTTTCAAATACTGACATTTGGTTGGTCTAGCCTCACTCACCTGTGACGTCCACATCCACAAGGTTGTAGAGTATACAGGCTCTCTATCAAAGGAGGATGGGGGCGTGACTTGTGTAATTACCTCAGCCGTCAACAGATGGAGTTGGGTATCTTCACTTCCCTTGCTGACGTCATGGTCCCCCAGTGTGACGTCACAGAAGACAACCTTGCAGCATGGGTCGTTGGGGTCTGGGAGGGTCAGACAACGATCCGACGCAGTTGCGTTGTTCACAGGGCACCTGGTGTACAACACAAGTAAGTAGGGTGTAACCTGTTGCACATTGGCACAGTGGTAGTTATCTTTAAAACCCAGAAACTGATTGTTATATTTTCAAAATTACACAGTAAGCGTTGTATTTTCCGCCCTTTTATTGTGAATCAACTTTTTGCGGGATATGTTAACGAACAAGACTATAGGCTGTATTTACATTCAATTCGTCAATTGTCATAGGCCTAAAGCCATGACTATTTTATTGATATTTACAAAGTTACATTTTGGATACCCTTTTAAATGTTTGGTATTAATACGTTTAAAACTAATTCTTCTTCTTCTTCTTCTTCTTCTTCTTCTTCTTCTCAAATGCCCACATTTGGCTATTATGCCATCATGCTATTGAACAACAAATAAATTTGCTTTGAAAATATAATCTTATTACTTTTTACTAATAAGTCATTAGTGATATAATGTGAAAAAGTGTATATGATTGGATCACAAGACTTAATTGGTATCCATTGATTAAAAAACTACATCAGACCGAAGATTCCTGAGTGAGGGAAGATAGTTCACTCTTATGGGAAATCGTCTGCGCATGTCTGAGCGAAATTTTCTAAGTCCTACATGTAGTTTGAATTCTCACCGCAAGAGCTCGTTCTTCCAAAAGTTTAAAACTGAGCGGGAACCTTGGTCGTTCGACTCAGCGCCTTCTCAGCGCCGGGGGAAGGAAGTGTCTGAGCCGAATTCTTCCGATGCCAGAACCGAGTTCAAATAGCCTATATCCCGCTAGACGGCAACGAAGTTCAAACGTGCTGAGCTAGCGCTCCTTGCGGTGAGAATTCAAACTAGTGGTGAGACTTCGCGCAGATATTTTAACAAGGCGATGAAACATCTTGCCTCACTCAGAAAGATTTGATGTTTCGAAAGGTATTTCCCGCCATTTTGTTTTTAAGAAGTGCAAGTGCAACCCATATAGCTTGAAGCATTTCATGAACACCGCTGGCATAATTTGAAGGGCTCCTATACCTTGGTTTACAGTTGACTTTGCCTTGTTCTGCGCACAAGCATATGGCCTCGCATCCGTCACTAATGGTCTCGCCCTCATGATAAGTCTGGTTCTTGTACTCGCACTGCTGCTTAGCGTCCGACGCAGTATCGACCGCCGCTGGACAAACAAAACAGTAGCTGTGACATGGGCTCGACAACATATTGACACGTGGTAAGCCTGGTTCTTGTACTCGCACTGCTGCTTAGCGTCCGACGCAGTATCGACCGCCGCTGGACAAACAAAACAGTAGCTGTGACATGGGCTCGACAACATATTGACACGTGGTAAGCCTGGTTCTTGTACTCGCACTGCTGCTTAGCGTCCGACGCAGTATCGACCGCCGCTGGACAAACAAAACAGTAGCTGTGACATGGGCTCGACACATATCATCACAGTTATGTCCGGATCCGTGATATCTACACTATAAAGCGAAGTTCCCATGCAAAGATATTATAATATTCCCATGCCTGCGTTTTTCCAACGCAACCCACTGCGTTGACTCTTGCGTTGCAGTGTTGACGCAGATTACTTCATTTTTCTATAACTTCAACACCGCGAAATCCGCATCTTCTAATATTTCTAACACACGATGCGTTGAAAGATATAGAAAATTGAAGGAATCCACGTCATCATAGTGGGTTGCATGCTCATGAAATAACTGCGTTGACGACAAAGTAGATTACTTTCATTTTCTGTAACTTTCAACACATCACGACATCCGCATCATCTAATTCTAACACAGATGCGTTGAAAGTTATAGACAATTGAAGTTATCTGCGTCAACACAGTGGGTTGCGTTGGAAAAACGCAGGCATGGGAAGTAAGCTTTAAAGGCCCATCCACAATTCACTTCCATACTAGCGACGTCTGTTGTTTTCTGAAACCTACTATAGTTACAACCCCGTGATGAATGAATGGCATTTATATTCCAGGGCCCTGATTCACAAAGGTGCCCAAGAACTAAGTTGTCCTAGTTAAGGCAAATCATAGTAATATAAATCACGCATATGTCGTTTTGTAATGCTATAAAAATAAAATATAGTAAAATATCAACAATCAAACTAATAATCATTTATTTGTGAATGTGTAGTAAGACTCAGAGAAGATTTATCTTGATATATCTAGCTAGGATTTTGATTTATAGTTATGCATCTTTGTGAATCCAAGCCCTGCCATGATCGTTTCTGTTTGTCATGGTGAAGTTGAACCCGACTTTGACTCGCTCTCGCATTTTGTGGTCGTGGATTCCTCGTCGTGGGGTATTTATAAGATTACTGAAGATGACACTGATAAGTGATGACATTATTTATCAACAATATTTAGTTACTTTATTATTGGTTCGATTATTGGTTGCACTGCACGTAAACCCTGATACTAATATTTTGCTAAATTTTGCTTTTTGGCTAATACCAATATTTTGAAATTTAGTATTTCGATCCCAATAGAAGAACCACTTATCTTAATTAATAATTATAGCATCTCTTTTACATTGCGTACAAAGAGAACAAGCCGCAGAATGAACATCGAGCAACAAAAAGTCGTTTTGTTTTGTAGAATCATATGCGTAGAAAACAATGTAATTCAGTTATGGTGAAAACGAAGAAAATTAATATTAATAAAAATCGTTCTTCTGAGACTAAATATTACGTTTTCACGGTACGTCAACAAACGTAGAAGTTCTATAGAGACAAGCAGTCATCTCCTGATCTGATCTCGATCACACACATAGGCCTACCCAACACGCGTCTCAAACCTACGCTTGTAATGCACACAGCCACACACATCGGATGATATTATAACGCACTATTCGGCAGTCAAGGTCATCAGCAGAGGGTGGTCGAAATATGGTATAGCCTGAGGGGGCCTAGCGGAGATTAATTGAACCTTTCTCTTATGATCTTTATGATCAAGGAATATAAAACGTTTCAATTTTTCGAATTTTTCCCCGTATGTTCCTATAGTGTGCTATTGTTGTTTAGGTGTGTTTTTATTTTTAGATTCGTTTTTTCTGCATATTTTATTGATTTTATTTTAGATCAAATTTAAAATATATTCTCAAAAAAATGATTTACAATGCGTTGAAACACAATTTATTTCAGACGATGAACGTAGATTGACAAATTAATTCTTCATCCCTACCGTGGTCAAGAAGCCACCAAGTAACTGTATATTTAAGGCCACCCGTATGCCTCTATGCTGCCAATGTTAAATCTCTGAAACTGATGTACCTTTTTCTCAGATACTATCCAACTTACAGGATTGAAATTTCTGGGGTACTCTAATACACTTGTGTTCTATACTTTAAAGAGGGCTTTTTTAGAAATAAGTTATGGTTAATTTGTTATGAATTTTTTCTCAAGTGTATGTTTTTTGTACATTTTTTCCTACATTTCTCAACATGAATGAGTTCATATTATTGTTATTTCTATAGGTATCTAAAAAAGCCCTCTTTAAAGTTTGTAAATAGTATTGATTAGTATGTACTGAGAATTTCAATGAGCTAGGACCTTCCTGAGGTGAGAAAATGGTACCTTTGTACAGTACAAATGTAGTTTTGAGATATGCAAGGTTAAAGATTTAATTTGATTTTACCAGGCTTGAGTGCAGTTTTTTGGCCCATGGACTGCTACCTTATTATGGTGGGCAGATTTGCATGGTGTGCTGATCCTGAGAGCTATGACGGTGGAAATGTATGCTTCTGATAGGGCCACCCTAGCCGAATAAGTCGAGGCGGAGAAGCCAGACGAAACAAGCTGTGCCGATCCCGAGAGCTATGCCGGTGGAAGTGTATGCTTCTGATAGGGCCACCCTAGCCGGATAAGTCGAGGCAGAGAAGCCAGACAAAAGGCAGTTCTCATCCCCATGGACTGCTACCTTATCGTGGTGTGTAGGTTTACATGTCTTGTGGATCCTGAGAGCTATGCCGATGGAAGCGTATGCGTCTGGTAGGGACACGGTAGGCGGTGGAGACACAAGTCGAGGCGGTGAAGCCAAACGAAACACAGTTCTCATCCCCATGGACTGCTACATTATCGTGGGGGGCAGGTTTGCATGTTTTGTGGATCCTGAGAGCTATGCAGGTGGAAGCGTATGCTTCTAGTAGGGACACGGTAGTCGCTAAAACATTTCACCAGCGGCTACCAATGAACGCTACGCGTACCGTAAACAAACCGCACATTGGTTGAAATAGTTTATTATTTTCTAGGCCAATTATTTGGAGCTTGAGACAGTGAACTGTACATCACAATTGGAGCACAAGAGATCTAGATTTGAGACTAGGCCTCTACTAGCTTTACACTTTATAGTGACACATGTGCTTTGTTTACAATGCATGCAAGATTCCAATTGTCTTAGTCCCAAATTCCTGTGACAGATCACAAATGTTTTCTCAGTCCCCACTGTCACTTGAGAGATGATTATACTGTTCAAATGAACTCTGCATTTTAACAGTGATGCACTTACAGGAGGTACAAATGTAGAATCATCCTGCGAAGGACAGGATCAAAGATGGACAGGATGGTGTAGATAAAAGTTGTTTACTTTGTAGGCCTAGGCTAGGGCCAGCCCTTACTTGATGTTACACATTTGCAGTAAGTTTACAAGTGAAAATGTATCTTGCGATAGACGCACAGTGTTCAATCTAGTAGAAGTCCTTTTAATAAACACTTTAGGTGGTCTACCCATCTTGAAATAACGAAAATTACCACTTCAAATGAGAGAAAACTCGCAATGTTTACTACTAAAACGTGTGGTTATAAACTGACAATAGCTTCGTTTGTTTGTCCAGTTCCAAGTACAGACATGTACTCCTGGAACCAGCCGGATGTACGTAATGAAAACGGACATGGGGGCACAAAGTTCACCTACCGTCCGCATGGACAAACAAACACGCTGTGCCTTGTTTTTACACATTTGCGAGGCGTATTCGAAAATGGCTAATTTAATCCCAATGCTCGTTTCATTTCTTCATTCATTTCATTCGTTCATTCATTCTACATCTAGGCTGAAGGCCTACTTACAATAATTGTGGTGTCGGGTAAATCGTTAGTCTTAAACATGGTCTTAGTAATCGTTCTGGACGCGGCTTAAGTCTCGAAGACTATGCCTAGGCCTACGCCCTGGTCCCATATTTATTCAATAGGTAGGCCTAGGCTGGTAATACCTAGGCCTATGTTCTAGGCCTACTAAGGGTCTTTAGAAATCGTTCTGAAAGCGGGCTTCAAGAGTATTTGTAAGACAATGTCTAGGCCTACACCCTGGTTCCATATTTATTCATAAGGTAGGCCTAGCTTTAGTAGGGCCTAGCTATAGGCCCAGGCTGGTATTAACTAGGCCTATGTTCTAGGCCTACTAAGGGTCTTTTAGTAATCGTTCAGAAAGCGGGCTTCACGAGTATTTGTAAGACTAGGCCTATGCCTAGACCCACACCCTGGTCCCATATTTGTCTAGGCTATAGGCCTAGGGAATGAAATGAAATGAAGGCCTATATCCATAGAGAAATAAAACAGGGCCTATCATTAGTCTAGGCCTAGGCTTATGTTCTAGGCCTACTTAGGGTATTTTTGTACGAAACCACGGTGGTCAATATATTTTGTTGGCATTATTATTTGAACGTGGGGCCTAGGCCTAATTGATGAGTTTTTTTAGGTTAGGGGGCAGGCCCGCCGGAGTTTTAGGTTGTCATACATAATAAAGTTACCTTCTACCACACAGAAAATATAACAATCACCAATAAACACAGGGTTGTTTGATTCATATCTTGTTAATATCGCCGTTGGTAAAGCACTAGTGCTAGCGATACCTTCCATGATGGTTTGTATATCAAGATTTTGGCGCGATTCTTGTTATTTAGCACCCACTCACCTTCTAGCACATAAAATACGTATGAATCTTCGATTGTCACGGGATTATTTTCTCCATCTCTTGTTATTATTGCCGTAAATTCATAATATTCGGGGGAATGTGTCCGACGCGGCGTCCTCCATTTCGAAAGAATTGGCGCCTCTTACCCTCACTCCTTCGCCAGGAGCAGTAGTAAAAATAAGTACTCCAGTTGTACCAGTGGTAAGTTACCACCGGACAGAAAAACGTTCCGAGTTGAAACCACGTCAAGTACCCCCGGACAGAAAAACGGGTTTTTCTCAATACTGTACTCCTGGAGTACTATAACGTGGACAAACAAACAAAGCTAACACCAATAAACTCACAGCCTTGTCGACAATTTAACCAGTTTGACCAACTTACTTCAATCATAAAACTAAAGTCACTAGATTTAAAACCTAGGCGGGAAGCAGTACGAAAGTGAAATACATTCACATACAGCCACACCGACCGCAAAAGAGTGAAAATACGGGAAAATCAAGCGTAGCGCTTCACTAAAAATAATAAATAAGTAAGTTATAAATTTAGTACATGAAATATGGTTATATCATCTAATGGGGCTTTGCACTGCCACATTCGCCCACTCGCAGCGCCAGCGTAGTGCCAGCCCTCAGACAAGGTCTACTTGATCTCCGCACAACTTAGCCATGAAAAAAGGGCTGATTTACCCATCCAGGAGGCTCTGGACTTGTACTTCCTTTGGCAAAATGCTGCCATCACAGCCTGCTGGATGGGTCAAGTAGACCTTGTCCGCGCTGATTTACCCATCCAGCAGGTCATGGATTTGGGCTTGGACGGTGGTGGCGCATTCTACGTCAAGCTTTGCGTGCAAAGCCCCATTAGTAATAGAATGAAGTATATGATACAAAAAAAAAAAAAATGATACCCTAAAATTTTCTCGCATACGGGTGGCCTTAAGCGAGCGAAGCGAGCGTCTTCATTAGACGTTTATGGCACTTCGATTTTTTTTTTATGTCATGTCGATAGCGGTCGAACGGAGAGTCCGATCATGTTGAAATTTATACCATACACAAGCCTCAATGTGGATTGAAGGTGTATAGTTTTGTGACAAAATCGTTCGAAAAGTTACGCAGTTACACCATAGTTACTACAAAATATTTTTCTGAAACAAAATGGCAGCAAAACTTGAGGTAGACATATTTTTACAAAGATTTTTTCGGTAACGAATATGTTCATGTTATGGCGATCTGATAAATATTGGCAAAGTTACTCGAAAATATTTTTCTGAAACAGTAACAGCATAATGTGAGGTGGCTATATTATAGTAAATTTTTGTCCATACACGAATATACTAATCTTATCATGATCTGATACGTATAAGAGGCCAAAATTACATTTTTATTGCTCTCAATAACTGTTAGTAACCGTGGCGGACCGCGGCGAAAACACTAGACAGAAAATGACAACAAAAATTCTTAAAAACTCACATTGCACTGCATTCAACAATGTCGAGAAGTATAATAGCTATGGAAATTAGAAAAAATTTTGCTATGCGCATTCTTGAATTGTTGTTTATTGTTGTTTTTATTAGCTTTGAGATCTTTTCGCCAGAAAGTTCGTAGATATGGACGCGCTCGCTTATCAACGCGTCAAACAGAGCGTCTTCCTAGTTATTACTAAGCGAGCGAAGCGAGCGTCTCCATTAGACCTTTATGACACTTCGTTCTTTTTTTTATGTCTGTCGATAGCGGTCGAACGAAAAGTCCGATCAACTGGAAATTTGAACCATCCACAAGCCTCGATGTGCATTGAAGGTGTAAAGTTTTGTGACAAAAACGTTCGAAAAGTTACAAAGTTACACCAAAGTTACTATAAAATATTTTTCTAAAACACAATAGCGGCAAAATATGAGATAGCCATATTTTTATGAACATTTTTTCCGGTCACAAATATGTTCATTTTATGGCTATCCGATAAGTATTGGCAAAGTTGCACAAAAGTTACTCGAAAATAATTTTCTGAAACATAGTAACGACAAAATGTGAGGTTGCAATATTGTAGTAAATGTTTGTCCGGTCACGAATATACTAATATACATGCGATCTGACACGTATTAGAGGCAGAACACACACACACACACACACACACACACACACACACACACACACACACACACACACACACACACACACACACACACACACACACACACACACACACACACACACACACACACACACACACACACACACACACACACACACACACACACACACACACACACACACACACACACACACACACACACACACACACACACACACACACACACACACACACACACACACACACACACTCACACACACACACACACACACACACACACTAGAGTAGCCAGCCTAGCCATGTGCGTGAAAATAAACTAAACCATTGATTTCTAAAGGATAGACATAATATTACACAGATCGTTAGTCAATACACGGATTCCAATTAAATAATTTGTTCCAATGAGGTTTCGTTTCTCGCACCCCTAATTGCTCTAGATGTACCGCACCATCACCCGCCATAGCACGCAGGCAGCTTTCACATGTATAACTATAGCCTTGCGTTGCCTTGCGTCAGGCTTTTATAAGCTTGCATGGGACTCAAACGCTTTGGCAGCAACACAAAACAAGGTACCACATTTATAATATTGTATATATAATATTTATAATATTATAATGCACACATTTTTTTCAGAAGGATACAGGCATTGATTTTTCATAAAATATAGGCTACAACATTATTAGTGCTTTCTCAAATAAAACACCGTATAAGGGCCTACTTCTAATTTAAGATATGGGTTGAAAAAAGATCGTTTACAAATTAATGTAATATGAAAAAAATATATAACGTGTCGAATGTGCATAAATGTTATATAATCAGTGTTCAAGAAAGAAGAAAGGGAAGGTACTAACTACTAAGTGCCAAATATTAATGTTCAATTGTGTTTACCTGTCCATTTCATATGGGTTTGCATTTGCACTCGCCATTAAGGGTCGGATAAAACAAGTCCCTCTTATAACCACTCTTCGATGCACTCGCTAAAATTTATTGGGATGAATAGGTAATTAGCCTCTTTAAAATTCATTTGCATTAATATTATTATAATACATCATAATCAGAACGTCCTATATTGTTTTGAAGTCTTGTATTGTGTAATAATATGCCTGTAGTAACATACTTTGAACTATTAATTTGAACTTTTTGTAATCTTTGATCTCTTTTGTCTCATCTTGAAGTCTGTTATATAGTTCAGTTCTACTTATTCTCAGCCCTTTTTGACGGATAGTGAGGTTGCACTGAGGCACGCTTGGTTTATTTTTATTCCTAGTGTTCAATTGATGCATTCTAAGTTGCATTGTAAGAGATTTATGTTTTTGTGTACAAACATTAAAACTTCATATATATATTATGTACACTATAGGATAAAACTTCATATATATATATTATATACACTAGGAAAACGCTCTGTTTGACGCGTTGATAAGCGAACGCGTCCATATCTACGAACTTTCTGGCGAAAAGTTTTCAAATCTAACAAAAACAACAATTAACAACAATACAAGAATACGCAATGCCAACATTTTTCTAACTTCCATAGCTATTATACTTCCCGACATTGTTGCATGTCGTGCAGTGTGCGTTGCAAATATTTTTCGTTGACATTTTGTCTATAGTGTTTTCGCCGCGGTCCGCCACCGATTGACAGCAATAGAAATGTAATTTCTGCCTATCGCGTTTATATTAGTATACTCGTGACCGCGCAAAATTTACTATGATATAGCCACATCACATTTTGCCGTTGTTATTGTGTTTCAGAAAAATATTTTCGAGTAACTTTTGTGTAACTTTGCCAATACTTATCAGATCGCCATTAAATTAACATATTCGTAACGGGAAATATGTTTGTAAAACTATAGCTATCTCACATTTTGCCGCCATTTTGTTTCAGAAAAATATTTTACAGTAACTATTGTGTAACTTTGTAACTTGTCGAACGATTTTGCCACAAAACTATACACCATCAATCCACATGTAGATGGTCCACATTTCAAGTTGATCGGGCTTTCAGTTCGACCACTATCGAGACATAAAAAAAAAAAAAAAAAAAAAATAGAACGAAGTGCCATAAAGGTCTAATGGAGACGCTCGCTTTGCTCGCTTAACAAGGCATGAGTAGTATTCTGAGCTTCTTAAAGAGGGGCTTAAAGCTAGCTCTAGGTGCTGACTTTGATATGATTCTGACAGCTTTTTTTTGTAGAAGGAAAATTTGTCTGTTATCTGTAGAGTTTTCCCACAGTGCAATGCCATATGACATCAGTGAGTGAAAGTAAGCAAAATACAGAGTTTTTAAGGTTTAATTCTTATCCACCAAAGTACTCATTTTCCTCAGAACAAAGCATGCCGAGTTCAGTTTTGGTGTAAGATTCCTAATAAGGTTTGATCATAGTTGGCCCCTACACGGGGCACCCATTGTTGCTATGGATTTGTTTGGCTGATGGGAATTAACATGCAGACAACTGTTACCTTGGCAACAATGGGCGCCCCTAAAGTATGTGTCAAATACCTTACAATAACAATACTGGGCACTGTCCATATTTAACATACGAGAAGGCGGCGACACGCAACACTAGTGCTACTTAGCGGCAAGAGGTGGTACGGCGATGATGGCCGCTTTGTTCAATGTTATTTTCGTACTTTAAAACTTGTAAGTAAAGCTAGCAATTACGCATCAGTGTACTGAAAACACATGTAGTAGACTTAGTTATGATTGGCATCTATTGTAACCAAATTAATCTAAAATAATGTTTATTATTTAAGTAAGGGATGTGCGAAACAATGTGTGTATAACGAACATTACAGGGGCCGTTTATCTTATTACGCGACGCTTTTAGGGGGGTGAATGATGAAAAAGCGATGGTATAGGGTTGGGGAGGGGAGAAATGTGTGACATCACATAAATATATATATATATATATATATATATATATATATATATATATATATATATATCGATATATATATATATATATATATATATTATTTGTTTATTTTTTGGGTTTTTTCACACGAGTTAACAGAAGTGTTCGACTCACCCAACACTGCTCGACGTTTCGGAGACGTAGAGGAAAAAAGAGACGTCTCCGAAATGTCGGGCAGTGTTGGGTGAGTCGAACACTTCTGTTTACTCGTGTGGAAAAAAACAAAAAACGAACAAATAACATATATCCGCGAGAATATGAGAACTAATATATATATAAAAGCAAGTGTCTTACTGAGTGAGTGAGTGAGTGAGTGACTGACTGACTGACTCATCAACGCACAACTCAAACCGTTCAACCCTTAGAGCAGAGATGAGATAGAGGGCGCATGACGTCATCCCGCCCGTGCTAGCTGGCAGGCGAAAACGTCCACAACATCTCGAGCCGAGCAGTCACGTGACGCTGGTCATATTTGAACAGGCGCGGTAAACCGGGAGCTCGTAACGAACACAAAATAACGTTTTTTGCCGTCGTTTCTTTTTAAAACGTTAGTAACGTAAGACAAGACAATGAAATTCTTACCTCGTATTGTTTTAAATACAACATACGCCATTTTATTTCAATATTATACCCACTTTAAAGCGTATTTCTATTTGAAAAAGAAGAACTGACCATGCAAATAATACACAATAAACAATAACCATGATTGTACTGTACTGCATTTATTAGTTGTGGTTCTGTTATCATACTGTCATGATAAGTAAAACAATCAACGCAACTAATAAGTACGGTTATAGTAAGTTAGTCAATTAGGTAATGTACAGTATATTTTACACATTAACATACGAGTAAATATACCAATAATATAAAGCTACCAATTAATATTAAATGTTCAAATAGTATCAATATGTTTACAAAAAAATTAAAGTGATGATTACATAAAAAAATAATAACCTTCCCAAAATATTATTTATAATGTTTAGTATTCTGTACATATACTGTATTTTCTTGCTTTGTTGTTTGTTTGGACCCTTAATTACAAATCGTTCCTTGCAGCCAAGCGCCAGCACTACAACACTAGCAAGGTATTTGACTCTCTGCTCTAAGATTTGACTCAGCCGCTGCATTACTGCACTCGTACGCGAAAGCGCACACGTCACGACCATAGCTCTGCCATTGGCTCAGCCCGACAGTCACGTGACACTCAGCGGAGATGTTGTGGACGGGTGTAGTGACGTCATGCGCCCTCTACCTCATCTTTGCTTTGCTCTAAGGTTCAACCTAGGAACGTGAAATTTGGTAGGTATAGCTATTATGACAAAACCATTCACTAACGAAGGATTTTTGGAAATTCTGTCCATAAGGGGATGAAAAATCAACTTGAAGTCATTTTTTATAATACTTATATTTCAACAACACACTACAGAAGGTATTACAGACGTCAAAATCGGTACTTACATTCTCCATTAAAAATAATAAAATACGTGTTTTACCGTTTTCCGAAAATCATATGAATGGGAGGGAAAAGCGGGGGTTGAATTTTTTTATGACGATACCTATGTCCCAAAAACCGGAGTTGGAAGATGCTACAAACGTGAAAAATGATATAGGTTCCTCTTTACAAAATAAGAAACACATATGTTTTGCCATTTTCCGAAAATCCAGTTAAGGGGTGAAAACTGGGGGTGTTTTTAAATCTCCAAAAGCAAAACTGAACGTGTAACAGATGTGAAAATTGATTGTAAGATTCTGCTTTAAAAATAAATAAACATGTGTTTTACCAAATCCCGCAAATCCAGTTAACGGGGGTAAAAAGAGGGGGTAAATTAAGAACACCAATATCTCAAAAACCGAATGTGTTACAGACGTAAAAATAGGTGATTACATTCTCCTTCAAAAATAAAGGAATACGTAAATTACCACTTCTAGACGGTCAGCTACGCACTTTTGTGGTCTCACTCGGCCGGACCAACCGAGAGTAGGCTAAAAAAATTCGTAATTTTTACCTGATTACAGCAAAGGCAATCCGGAAATCGAAATCGGTAGCTTTCACTTTTTATAGCCAAAAAACGGCAAAAAACGGTAAATTTATTAAGTACAAGACCAATTGAGTGATTGCGCTGGGAAAGGTGTCAAACAATTCGATATTTTTTAGAAATAAAGAAACAATAATGCGAAAATGGAAATCTGCAGGGTCTAGCGTTGAGATCCTAAAAAACGGTAAAAAATGGCACAATTTATTAAATAGAATAACTGACCAGTAATAATGAAAGAGGTAGGCTAATTTGATATTTTTAAGCATAATGTAAAAGAAACAATGTGAAACTCAATATATGTGCTTTAAGGCATTACCGGTGGATGAAATGGGTACCAGAAAGGCACCGCTGTCTTTTAGATCGCTTGACTGACTTTCTGGGAGAGAAGGCAACACATGCGATTAAAAGCATCGTGCGAACATCTAAACCATTAACGTTTACCTTTCATATCATAAAGGGCAAAAATGGTCATAAAGGGGGGTGGGGGGAGGGGGTTGGTATAAGATTATTAGTGCTATTATTTTCGCAAAAATAGAATAATCCCAAATGCAGTTGGAAACGGCCATAAAAGATAGGTCTCAAATTGTTGGTATTATTTCAAGTGCTTGAAGAACGGCAAGAAAGTCACATTTAATGAAATAGAAATACTATTTGCAGGGGAAAATAATTGGGTAGGAAGAAAAATGTATCATTGGACATGATTATGAACGCCGTTGGTCAATACTTATATGAGTTTTATTTACACGAAAACGAAAAAATCATAATAGGCGTATTGTTTCCAATTATTTAAAAGATCAAATACAAGGAAAAAATATATGGGCGGCATTGTGTTCCATCAATCTAACTCCGTAAGTTCTAGACGGTTTGTGTCGTGTAGTGTGTAAAACACCAATGTTTGGCATTTACATTTCTATGGCCTGGCCATGTGTATGTGTAAACTTGTTGAAAAAGTAATTGTAAACCTACGAATACGAAGCATTAAATTATGTAGGTGTTAGATCATGATATTGATATTATATTATATTATTATACAAGTAAATGAAACACCAATGTAAATACAATTTATTAAAACACAGATGTGAGATGACGACAAATACAAGTTGTACCTTATTGTGTCCAACTTCGCTGTAAACAAAGAAATACATCGGTGACTTTGGAGCCGTCCTAGCAAGGAAGCACTCAATAAATTCAAAGATGTTCTGAAATCATCCTTGTTGATTCTGATATTTGCCCGCAGGTGTTCGCACTGTCCAACCACTGATCCACATATTTTATATTTAAATATCTATCTTTATAGTTGGTTATCGCCCACTCGTCAATGGGATTCGGAGGCTATAGGGTTGGCTCAGTCGCTTTAAATTAAAATCCCTCACTGAAAATCAATCATGCTACTGAGTGGATTGACTCAAAATATGAAGTTTTCATTCATTACTTAAAATAGGTTAACCTCTTCGCCTCCTTGTTAAATATTGTCCGTGCTTTGAGAATCACTAGAACAGAAACACATTCACTTATAGTCGCATTGGTAACGCAAACACTATATTTCATTTAAATATATTATATCAAGTTTAGTGTAATGAGGGCTTAAATATTATATGTATACTTTAGAAATCGGGGTCACTATTCTTATTGCAGTAGTTTCCTCTTTTAGGTACTGGATGCAAGGTCTCTTCTTGCATCTCTTTGCATTGGTATTCACAGAAATACAAGTCTGTATCTAAGCTTCAAATCACTGCACTGACACTTGGCTGTGGAACAGTGTTTGCATTTGCACGATATAAATTCTAACACTTCTTCAGGGGCTAGTTTTGTCACAAGCCATCGGATAGCACTATTGAACCATTTCCCAGGCCCCAGCCAAAGTCAAATGTAAGTGGGATACGAAAAGGTTGAGAGGTGAGAGAATTGAGGGAATTTGTTACCTAGCGTTATCATTCTACTGGTCTTGTATAATTTACATAACACATTTCTTGCTGTAAACCAAATACTTTTGATTTCAACTTTCACAATATTTGTTTAGTATTCTGCTTTAAGTATGACATATGTGTTGTCATCTCTTCCATGCAATGTTAGCGGTTACTTGGAGTTAATCGGTAACTTAAACTAAATATTAAATGGTCCATTTATGCCCCCCCCCCCTTTTTTTCCATAATGCCCAACGCTATTATTTAAAAAATTTGGATAGCATTTTCTTCACGATCTCTTAAGATTTCAATTTTTTTCCGCCCTTACTAGCATTATCATTAATTGGTAATGTAGTTCATAAATAGCCCTTTTTTGCAGTTATTTGTATGTAAAAAGTGAAAGCTACCGATTTCAATTTCCGCATTGTCTTTAATGCAATCAGGTAATCATTACGATTTTTTTAGCCCACTTCCGGCGTGTCTGGCCGAGTAAGACCATTGTCTTGAATTTTTGAGCAAAGGGGACAGGCTACTGGCTAGTATGCCTTTTTTATAACTTTTTGTTTAAAGACCAAGCGAAGCACTGCTGATTTTGATGGTCGCTTTATTTGTTCTGAATTCGTTCTAAAATATCGAGTTCGTGCCACCAGTCTAAGTGTAATCGATCGATAGGTCTTCTATATGATACATTGGTGCCCTTTTTTGCCGTTTCTTGGTTTTAAAGGCAGTGATCATTATTTCTAACTGCACATTATTTGTTATTGGCTACATTCAGTTCGAAATTCCGAGTTTTTTGACTCCTCTCCCAGTGTTATCGGTCAACTGGTCTTCTAACTGAAATGTGTGCCGTTTTTGCCGTTTTTATGCTCCCAGTGCTAAACGGTAGCGATTTCCATTTTCGAATTACTTTTAGTTAACTTTACATAAAAGTAACAAATTGTTAGACACCTATGTCAGCGTTATCAGTCAACTAGTCTTGTAGTATTTAAATAATTCGTTTTTATCGTTTTTTGCCGTTTTTTGGCTATAAAAAGTAAAAGCTACCGATTTCGATTTCCGGATTGCCTTTGTTGTGATCAGGTAAACATTACGAATTTTTTGAGCCTACTCTCGGCTGGTCCGGCCGAGTGAGACCATTCTGTTGAATTTGGGGGGATAGCTGACCGTCTATTCTTAAAATCCTGTTAAGGAGGATGAAAAGAGATTAGAGAGAAAGAAGATTAGAAGAGAAGAAAAGAAAGAGAATTAGAGGGGGTGAATTTTTAATTATTTTTTTATTATTGTTATTATTGTGTATTTATCAACAACGGGGACGAACCCCACAAGTGTGATATAATATATACCTTCTAGACTACTGAACATGATAGAAAGAAAACAGTCATTGAACAAAATAAGATACAAAAACACATAGTAAATAAAACGTGGACAAGTGAGTAAATGTGTGCGTGTGCGTGAGTGTGTGTGTGTGCGCGTGTGCGTGTGCGTGTGCGTGTGCGTGTGCGTGTGCGTGTGCGTGTGCGTGTGCGTGTGCGTGTGCGTGTGCGTGTGCGTGTGCGTGTGCGTGTGCGTGTGCGTGTGCGTGTGCGTGTGCGTGTGCGTGTGCGTGTGCGTGTGCGTGTGCGTGTGCGTGTGCGTGTGCGTGTGCGTGTGCGTGTGCGTGTGCGTGTGCGTGTGCGTGTGCGTGTGCGTGTGCGTGTGCGTGTGCGTGTGCGTGTGCGTGTGCGTGTGCGTGTGCGTGTGCGTGTGCGTGTGCGTGTGCGTGTGCGTGTGCTTAGTGTGTGCGTGAGAGTGTGTGTGTGCGTGTGCGTGTGTTGTGAGTGTATGTGTGAGCGTGAAGAATTGTTTGTGGGTTTACACGTTGAGCAACCCTGTTTGCAAGTTATACATCTTAAAAATTATGTTTTTAAAAGCACTTAGTTCTAAATGATGGATGTCAATGTCATCTTGCTTCTTGAGAGATCTCTAAGACCGAAGATATCGAGACGGGAAAATTGAAACATAGATTCTTCTTCAAAACTAAAGTAACACGTATTAAACAATTTTTCCAAAAAATAATAAAGAGTGGCGAAAAAGGGGGTATGTTTTTAAAAATGAAGATACAGCTATAACTAAAAAAAAAACGAGACAGTTACTTCTTGAATATTGGTATTTAAATTCAAATTTAAAAACAAAGAAACACATGTTATACCATTTTCTGAAAATCCAGGTAATGGGGATTTAACAATTAATTATATATACAATATATGATGCGATATTTATAATAACGAGTTATCGATGAAACAAAAATACGTTGTACAAAAGGTTGACTGGGCATATAAGGTCATTCAAAATGTGTTCTACCAGAAAATAGATCAGTAAAAAAAACGTATAGAAATTTAAGATTAAAGTAACAAGAGTTGGTGGTTTTATGGTTTGAAGCATTGTCGTTCTGAACCAGTCAACAACATAGCGTCTTACATAGTCACCAAAACGACAATCTAGGCCTACATTGCGTATTTCAAATTATCATAATATTATATGTGATGTCGTAGGAGCAAACATTTTTCGTATAAATAAATAGAAACCGGTAATAAAGTTAGTTTTTCAACTTTCATGGTAGGCCTACCATATAAACAAACTAAATATACGCGCATAAACGACAATTTGTAGTTTTTGTTTTTTGGGTTATATCTATTATGGAGAGGCAAACCCTAAGAACTCTCAAGCCAATTTTTTCCTAATTTCAAGAACTTGAACGGGGGAACACGAATGAGTTAATTGAATTCATTGTAATAATAATGGGGAATATAAAATAAATTGTGTTATAGTGTTTATATTATGTTTATATTAACACGCGTTTACACAATGTTTATATTATTTGGACAAAGCACATAATATTGTAAACAGAATCTACTTGCTCAACTCTGAAGCTGTGTTACCTGAGTCGCAGACGAGTAGCGTGCAACAGTCGTCATCGCTCGGCTTCTCGACACAGTGAGGGTCGGCGTTGAGTCCGCGCCGGAAAGTGGGCTTTGCGCATCGGGGTGCGCAGATCGCCTGGCCTGCGCGACACTCGCACGCCTCGTCGCAGTCTCGGTTCCACCTCTCTCCCTCGCCGCGCATCACACCACCCTCCACACACACCGTAGACAGCGCGCTCACGTTCGAGGGGGCTGTGGGACAAACACATTTCCTGTGAAACTGTCTTCAGGCGCTTTCGTTTAATTCAGGCATATGATTTACGTGTTATCGTTCACACAGTGTCGTAAGGTTGAATGTTTAATGAGTAGTGTTTAAGAGTAGTTGAACAAGATCGAACTACTGTCGTAAGGCTTAAGACCATCCAATCAACGTTCGTTACGTAGTCGCAGATCTTTCAAAGAAATATATAGGGGCAGGGACAACGTTACGATTTAAGCATTCACCTTACGACTTACACATTAATCATTTTGTGTAGACGCGCCTTTACCTCGCCAGAGTAACCCGTCCGATCAGTAATGTCACGTGACTTTACGTCACTGGGTCAGTGTTTTCAACCCGAGTAAACGAAAGCGTTTCGGAGTAGGGTTTGTTTGCAAATGGATGCTTGCGCTTGCATAGCTAAACCTAACCTTCAAATTGTTTTGAATTTTTTGTAATGCCTGATGTACTTACTTTCTACGTGCAATTCATTAATAGCCTACTCAAAAACACGGTTTCGCGCCCAAATATCCACATGCATCATCCACAGCCACTTTTAACACCACCATCAAAATCATAACATTTTGAATTTTCCGCCCAAACCTAACTTACCCTGCTCCCGAGGCAGGTCACTTTTTTGGTGATCGGGTCAGAAAACCGGGTTACTCTGGCATAGTTGCCGAACGCACCAGAGTAACCTGCTACTGATCGGGTTTGGTTTACGACTTTGCGGACTGACAGATTGCTCTGGCGAGGTAAACGAAAGCGGCTTTTCATGTGCCTTATGACCGGTTCCCATGTCTTTTGCCGCGCGGCATGATGATGACCGTGCCCAATCCGTCGCGGTCCTGTTGCGCGGCAAGAGTTGAGCCAAGCTCTGATTGGTTACCACACATCATCTTGCCGCGCGGCAATTGAGATACATGGAAACCGGCCATTATTGCTGCAAAACGAAGTGCACCAGCAGTGACGTCACTGGACGAGAAAGGAACATTATAACCGGTGCGTTCGTCCGTGTGCTGCTGCGTGCGGCAAAAATTTGCATATTTGGTCATGATCGCGCGCTGTCCGCGCAGCCGATACGTGTAAAAACAGTATTCTATATTACCTCTATTTCAACTATTTTCATGAATACAGATCACATCGACCTCTGTGACCAAAGTTCTGAACTTCTTTACTGCGTATTGCCCACCAATTTTTTCTTTCGATAATAATAACAACCTTTATTCGGTCTCTGCAGCCATAGCTGTTGCCGTAAAACACAGAATAACATACAATACTTCTATCAAAACGAAAACCGAAACAAATAACAATTACAAATACAATTTATAAATAAACTAAACAAAATTAAGAATACAAATTATGCCTAAATATAAAAATTGACCACCGTAATACGGCCAGAAAATTTTTATCGGTGATACTTGATGGTAGTTGGAAGTTGGAACAGAGTTGTAACAAACAGCGACACCATTGAAAAACTTCTTTTATTTGACGAATTTGGTGAGTCTTGCTGTCAGGCGTGCTCGGCGGGTTGACAGACAGCTGGTGGGGAGTCGAGTGTTTATATTGATGAGTCTTTGATTTTAGTATTAAAATGAGCGAGAAAAGAAAATCAAAACCGAATTGTTGTGTAGTGAGTGTAGAAATTCATATGCAAACACCGACAAAGAAGTCCAGTTCTTCCGTTTCTCTAATAAACCTTGGGATTGGGAACAAGATCGCAAGCGCAAGTGGGTTCAAGCAGTCAATAGAACGACTATTTCGTTGACATTTAATACGTGATCTGTTTAACAAGTGCTAGGCCCTTGTCGAATGAGCTTTTGCATTGAAAGCCTGGAAAAATACTTTTAAATCCGTAATAAACTACTTGGTCACCATGGGTTTCCATCCTGGCGGTACGGGCGGGCTCCCGTCTGCTAGCGCACTCCATGCTCGCATGCTCGCATGCATACTGCAAGCACAGATCTGCAAGCGCGCGGGAGATAAAAAATACCATTGCACGGCGAATCGGAAAATGAGTAAAACGATGCTATGAAGTTTACGGCTCGGAGTTTGACCAGCGAGAAAGTTGTAGCTACTGCATCATGCTACACAGCCGTGCAATGAGATTTTTCGTATCTACCAATCTCTACGTTTTTATAGTAGTTTAAGTGCGATAAAATACTCTTTGTTATTACCCTGGTATATTTTGTATGGGGTTTCGACTATCTAGCTAGAAATAACGTTTCTAATGAGAAAATTGGAGCTAACTTTGCTTCAGGAATGTGTGATAGTGTTACGAACATATCCTAACATTTTTAGCTTTTTTAAGAACTAAATGCGACATCCTTCGCTATTTGAAATGATCGCCGTTTAAAAGCTGCTACTGTTGACAGAAATAGTTTTCCCTGCCAACTTTGCTCTTTGGGCCACGGGGCACGCTGCCTGTATTTTAGTGGCGCGCTCAGTGGCTATCCTCGGTGCCCTATATCCATGCAGTGACGTCAGATAGAAATTGCTACACAAATCTTTCCCAATGCCAGCATAATCTGTATCTCTCTCTCTTTCTCTCACACTAAGCAAACGTTTTGAAATAGTTTTTACAGGGTGAGATATTCACTTAAAATAGCCTATGACGATATTGTCACTCAGTCCGTATTCATAGTCGTACCCTACCCCTAGTGTAATGTTCGAAAGAAAGGATAACATTCTCTGTACTCTCCTTTATTACTCTCTTCAGAAGCATAACTACAAAACTAAGATGGCTCCCCTCGGAGTACCAACCTCTACAGAATGAATACAGTGGAGTACCACCTTCTACAGAATGAATACAGTGTTACTAGTGTATTGAGAAGAAGAAGAACATCACATCTCTTTTCCCCTTAAAGTAAATAGTGCATATAGATTAAAAGTAAATAATGAATGAATGAAAGGGGAAGTGACGGCTCACTGGGTATAGTCCTTAAGCCAAGATGGTTGTCGTTTTGGTCTGTCAGGCCTCTTCTCGGTTTCCGCAGCATTGACCGGAAGATCGACATCGAGTTCAGCTTCGGCTTCCCTTCCGGCAGCTGGAATGTAGGGTTTGACATGCGAGGTGTTCCTTCGATACTCGACACCAGCTGGTGATTGAACTGTCACTGTTGGTCCAGTCTTTTCAACGATGCGGAATGGAGTCGGGTTGAACGGCGTAGAAAGCTTGTCTCTTCGTTCCTGCCGGACCAGCACCTGGTCACCTGGAGAAACCATAGACTCCTCTGCTCCTCTGGATTGGTCGTATCGTTGCTTCCCCTTCATCTTTTGTTCGGCATCTTCGTCTCTGACCTCAGAGTCGTCCAGTCGATCCAGATTGGGCAGAATGGAGAGTTTATCCCGAATCTCTCTACCGAACATAAGGAAGGCTGGCGATTTACCGGTAGTTGTATGTGGTGTTGTGTGGTATGCTAGCAAATAGGTCCACAGCGCTTGTCGCAGATCTTCCCCTGCAGAATTGGCAATTCGTAGGCGTTTAAGGAACGACCTGTTCTGGCGTTCTACTTCACCGTTGGCTTGCGGCCAATAAGGGGTCACATGCCGAAGATGGATTCCATTCGTGATGCAGAATTCTTCAAACTCTTCACTTTTGAACTGAGGACCATTGTCTGCAACCATCGTCTCGGGTAGACCAAATCGTGCAAAAATGCAGTTTAGAACTTTAATCTGTCCTGGGATGTAATCCGTTTCATAAACTGAGCCTTACAAAATCGGCTGTAGTAGTCTACCACTACGAAGATGAAGTCTCCACTAGGCAATGGGCCAAGAAAATCGATTGCTAAATCTTGCCAAGGACCAGTAGGAAGCTTGGTCCTGATGACAGGTTCAGGACGTGAGTAAGGTCCTACAATCTGACAACCGTGGCAAGATTTACAACGGCGTTCACAGTCTAAATCTATCCCTGGCCACCAGACTTTGCTCCGCAAACGAGCTTTCATTTTCACGATGCCAGGGTGGCCTTCGTGGGCAAGATCGAGAGTTCTTTCCCGTAGGCATTTTGGAATTACCACCTTGTTCCCTCTTAAGATAATATCACCCAGCACACAAAGCTCGGACTTTATTGGTTGGAACCTTTTCATCTCCAAAGGCCAATTGTCCTTTAATATGCTTGTTTTAACCCTTGACTGGTATCCTTATTTTCATATACGTAACTGATATGGTGGGGTCCAATATGACCCCAGTTTTAATTTTTCTTTTAAACTGTCTAAATAACAACAAATGTGAATTATTGTGCTGAGGACTAATTAATATAGATTTTATTCATTGTATTTACAATATGGATTGATGTTTAATCAATAATGAGCGCAAGTTACACATTTTTTACTGAAAGTAAGTAATTTTCAAACTAAAAAAAACAGTGAATGTTTTAAAATGTATATTAATACATATAATTTTTATTTTCCTTCTTGCGCGTCGATTTATTGTTAATAGATATTCAAATCATTCTCTGAAATAAAAAAAACAGAAATATTATGTTTGTGTGTCAAACCAACAAGGGTGTCACATTTTTTTTCCCTGTTAATTGAACCAGATTGTTTACTTTTGTCCATTATAGTGAACACTGGTTTACAATACGCAAAGTTATGTTTGTTTTTAACCAGAAGAGTTGTCACGATGTAATTTTCATCCATATTGTCAAATAATTTGTAAAAGAAAAAGTCCCGTAAGAGGTATCCTGGGGTCTTTTTTTACCCCACCAATTAATTGCCGCCAAACGCTTCGGAGCAACAAAAACACACAACCACTACCTTCAACGGCTCAGCGGGAACTGAGATTACCTAATTCGCCAGCCGCTTGCTGGAACTTCCTGGTGGTCAAATATAGAACTATATCGTGCTGGGGTCGGCACAGACCCCACCATACCAGTCAAGGGTTAAGCATTGAAAGTTCACTATCCTTGCTGGTTTCAGTGTTCATCTCGTGCAATGCAATAGATTTGGGCATTGCCTCTGTTGCCACCCAGTTAACATGGAAGTCATTACCAACCTTTGGAATTGTCTCAGGAAGCAGACGGGACAAGGAATCCGCAATATTGGTGGATCCAGGTCGGTATTCAACTCGGTAGCGATAACCTTGTAGTTTCAACACCCAGCGTTCTACTCGTGCACTAGGTTTGGACTTGGGAGAGAATAGGAATTCCAGAGGTTTGTGGTCAGTAACCAGGATGAACTCGCGTCCGCCGTAAATGTAATTATGGAACCGTTCACATGACCATACAATAGCCAAGGCTTCTCTCTCAAATTGGCTGAATTTTTGTTCAACCTCCGTTAAGGAACGACTCGCGTACTCGATGACCTCGTTCCCCATCCTGTCATTTTGTGTAAGAACACAGCCCAGACCCACGGGGCTAGCGTCAACGATTATTCTTGTTTCACGCCTTGGGTCGAAAAATCCTAAGGCCCTAGCATTGGTTAACGAAGCCTTCAATGCCGTAAACGCTTTCTCTTGCCCCAAGCCCCATTCAAATTGACTTTTCTGCCGCAAGAGTTGCCTCAATGGATGTGTAATTGTAGAATAGTTTGGGATGAATCTTGAATTGTAGCCTACCAGGCCAAGGAAGCTCTTGACTTCTTCCTTCGATCTTGGGGCTCGAAAGTTGTTGACTGCTTCGACCTTGTCGCATGCTGGTTTCACTCCACCTTCTGTAAGGGTGTGTCCCATAAACTCAACAGTAGATTGATGAGTTACACATTTTGCCTCGTTCAGCGTAAGACCGTGGTCAGACAGGACTTGTAGTAGAGCATCGAGTCTCAAATTGTGTTCTTCGTCCGTAGCTCCGTAGACCAGGATATCGTCAATGAAGACTACTACGCCTTCGAGGTGCGACGTTATACTTTCGATAGTCTTTTGGAATAGTTCCGGGGCACAGTTTATTCCAAAGAATAACCGCTTAAATCTGTACAGACCTAGGTGTGTAGTGAAGGTTGTTATTGGCCTTGCATCTTCTTCTAATTCGAGTTGGTGGAATGCCGAGTTAAGGTCTAGCTTACTAAACACCTTGCTGCCTCCCAAGTTGTGAACCATGTCTTGGAATGTCGGAATGGGGTGACGTTGTCGTTTAATGGCAACGTTGGCTAACCGCATGTCGACGCAAAGATGTAGTTCCCCATTCTTTTTTGGCGTAAGAACGACCGGTGATGCCCATGTAGTAGGCCCAGTCGCCGGTTCGATGATATCATCGTCCAAAAGTTGTTGAATCTTCATCTTCACTTTGTCCTGCAACTGGTAAGGCACCCTTCGAGTCTTCTGGACCACAGGCGTAACCTTATTATCAACAGTAAGTTTTACCTTGTAGTCGGTGAACTTCCCCACACCTTGGAATATTGATGCAAACTTTGTATCAACAATGCTGTTGATAGGCACTTGTACTTGTAGCACTCCCAGCTCCATCGCGGTGTCTCGGCCCAGGAGAGGTTGCCCGCCTTCTTGTACTATGACGAACCGGGACTTCAGAGTTTTGTTATTCAGCGTAATGTATGTTTCAAACTCACCCAGTACTGATAACGGTTTGGATGATCCATATGCGTAGAGGGATCTAGTACTTTTCATACACGTACCTTTGATCCCTTTGTACTTGCAATCTTTCCACGTACCTTCATCCAGAATGTTGCAGGAAGCACCAGAATCGATTAGGAGATTAAGATCTACCCCTCCCACTTTGATTGGTAGCATTGCAGAATGTGATGTATTGACGCCACAAACCTGTTCTTGAATGCCAAACGCATAGTCTTCTTCCTTTTCATCGTCTTCCGTTTCCACCTGACGAAGCATGTCTCTGGAATTTTCTGATTTGTTAGCTCTACATACTTTAGCAATATGTCCAATCTTATTGCATTTCCTGCATTTCTTGTCGAGTGCAGGACACTCCTCGTATGAGGCCAAGTGGTCTTCCGAACCACACCTGTAGCATTTGAGGTTAGGTTCGGCCTTATGCCTAGGTCTAGCTGTAGGCCTACCTTTGTTGGGCCTAGTCGCCTTGACTGCAGCCACCTCTGCGGGTTTGGTGTTAATACCTGCTTCAATACAGCCTGCCTGCCTCTCTGTAGCTTCGAGAAGTGTAGCCATCTCCCTAGCTTCAGCCAAAGTTAGTGAATCTCCCTTTTTCAGTAGGGCCCTCCTAAGTTCGTTTGATCGACATTTTTCGATCAATTGGTCCAAGAGCATGCTATCTTCCTCCAAGAAATTACAACTGGAACTTTGCCCCTTTAAGCGGGACAAAAATTCTGTAGTGTGCTCACCTGAGCTTTGAGCCATGCAACGAAAAACATATCTTTCGTATCTGTAATTTTTCAAGGGCTCGAAGTAGGCAGTCAGTGCAGCCTTGCACGATGAATATGAAGTCACGCCTGTAGGTAATGAGAAATCAGCAGC